>CM062580.1:7687721-7997721 GCA_031468815.1 Morus bassanus | reverse complement strand
CAGAGTGGCAAGAAACGCAAATGGATAAACTCCTTAACTACACTGAGGTCCTTCAGTGGTTCAGGTTTGCCCTTTAGCCTGCTGCTTTTTAGAAAGCTCCAGACTATCAAGTGAGTGATTGCTGTTCTAATGGACCCTTCTGGGACCACAAAGTCTCCTTTTACTGGTATGCTTCAAATGTCATGTTCCTCTTGCTAATGCATGATAAAATGGTCCACAACTCAGAAAAAATAGTTCTTACTGTTTAAGTACCCAGTGACCACAGAAGTAAATGACAGAAGGTGTGCGAGAGAGATGCAAGTACATGATGATGAGGACAGACAATGTTTAAATGGAAAGCACGCTTTTTTTTTTTTAAATTACTTTTTTCCCCCTTTTCTTTTCTCTTTTTCTCTTTTTTTTTTTTGTCTAAAAGAGAGTCGATATTTTTCAAACACCCCGAATTATGTTGAAAAGTGATAACTTATTGTGCCTTGCTTTTCTTTACCAAACCCTCCTGTCTGCTCAGATGAGAAGTTCAATGAGCTACCAGCCATCTTCCAGCATCATTCATGCAGTATTGTCATGGTTTTAGCTGGGATAGTTGATTTTCTTCACTGTAGCTAGCATAGTGCTGTGTTTTAGACTTGGTATGTAAATAACGTTGATAACACCCTGGTGTTTTAGTTGTTGCTGGGTAGTGTTTACACTAGTCGAGGACTTTCTAGCTTCCCATGCTCTGCCAGGTGCACAAGAAGCCGGGAGGGGAGGGGATACAACCAGGAGAGCCGATTCGAATTGGCCAGAGGGTATTCCATATCATGTGACGTCATGCCCAGTATATTAACTGGGGGGAGTTGGCCGGGGGAGGCAGCGATCGCGGCTCGGGGACCGGCAGCGTCGGTCGGTGGGTGGTGAGCGGTTGCAGCACTTGTTGTTCAGTTTTGGTTTGTTTTTTTTTTCCCCTCTTCCAGTGTTTCATCTCTCTCTTGCTCATTATTTTCCTTTTCATTATATTAGTATTATTGCTGTTTTATTCTAATTATTAAACTGTTCTTATCTCAATCCACGAGTTTTCTTACTTTGGCCCTTCCGATTCTCTCCCCCATCCCACAAGGGTGGGGGAGTGAGCGAGCGGCTGTGTGGTGCTTAGTTGCTGACCAGGGCTAAACCACAACAAGTATCAAGCTCTCTGAGCCTCATATGATACCATTAGCAATATCCACAATACAAATATACAGATATATGCATGCTATATACACACAGTTACACCCTTTCCTTTTACTTGAGGATACAAACTTATTTTGGGCACAGATTTGTATTTGTTCTAACTTCTCCAAAATATAAGCAGACATTTCAAGGAACAACAAGGATATTGAGAAACCAGAAAAAACACTGCCGTGCATCCTCATGTGACTGAGCAGAAGCAGTTTAATTGTTCCATTACAGGCCAGTACCAGACCTGATAGCCTGTTTGCTTTGCTGTACAGAACCTAAAATAACCACAAAGAAGAGCAAATGTCAAGAGTTACTGTTATTACCATATGTAAAGTGCAGAACAAAATTATTTCCCATCAGTTCTGCTACGAAGGGAGCACGATTCTAGGATTATAGCTTTTGTGCTGAATAGCATCGCTGAAATTAAAGGCAATTCAAAGTAGAACCATCTAATAAAACAATGAAAAGAAAGCAAAAGAAGTCTGCTGTAGCAACGTAAAACAGCAGACCATACAAACTGGCTGAGGCACAAAAATAGAATGTGTTCCAGTCTTAACGTTGGAGGTGGTTAAAACGGCTGAAAAGCTTATATCCTCTTCATTGTAACTTATTCAAGATCTAAGAACATCTTGAGTTCCTTATTAGCTCCAGTAAAAATGCCGCTTATAAAAGGATGCAGAAAATTACTAACATGAAACTTTTTTTCACATTTTGGGATTCAAGTCACATCTGTTATTTCATTGATCAAAAAACCCCATAACACCACTATGTTAAGCTCCCATTTTTTAATATATGTGCATGTATATCTTAACATATACTGTGGTTATAACCTGTTATGCAATCATAGCTGTGATGGACATTGTCGACATTAAGCAATGTATTCTTTTACGTAGGGCAGGGAAGCAGTCGTCATTTTATATATGAAAAATTTCAATTCAGAAGGATATGTGGAATGAATGCAGACAGAAGAAGAGGAGAAAACAGCCCATTCGAGGCCACTCGATTGCCCGACCCAAGCACTATTACCACTCTTGGCCTTGGAAGAGACGTTGCAGAGAGCAGCAGGGCTACCAGCGGTCATAGACAGCATTCAGTTAGGAACTGTTGGGGGCACAGATCAGTTCTAATACATTTTGTGAACACATTCTTCCGTTTAGAATCCATCCTCTCAGTGTGGTTTCATCACACGGCACTATAACGATTCATTATGCTATAAATTATTTCAAGACCAAAGACTAGGACTGTGCATTGAAACGCACAGGGCAACCATGAAAATCTCAAAATCTGTCAACAAATAAAGCTCATTTGGAAGAAATTGAATACAAAGGGCAGCTATAAAACCACACAGTGTAGAGCAGCAGGGAATTGGTGCTATGGCATGAACTTGAAAGTAACTGTCAATTTAGCATTTCTCATGACTGAAAGCCATACAAACCCAGGGGTCTTGAGGCCAAACAGAGCTGTCTGCCTGGGACGGGAATCCAACCCAACCACATTGTTACCAGGTTCAGTCTGCAGCTAACTGGGAAAATGTTCAGAGAGGCACCAGCACACTATGTCTGGTAAGGGAAGGGAATGAATTAAGGTACAGATCACGTCTTCTCTTTTTCATACAACCCCAGGTTTTGCTTGGCTAGATAGCTAGCTAAATAGAAGAAACCAGCAGCAAAGTCGAAGCTAGAAAATTCATCTTTCTAAGTGAAGCGTACTAACATACTCCCAAAACAGGCATTAAAATTGTCATTTTTCCCCTCTACATGACTGGGAAGGAATCACTCCCCATCTGCCTCTACGGTTAAGAGGGGATGACAGCACCATCCAGAAAATACAGCCAGGCATGTCCATTACTATTGGAAAGACAGTACTTCTGTCCATTTTATCTTCCTTACCGCACAGATGTGAAGTTCTAGGCGGTTCAGCTGCCTGCTTTGGTCACCCAAAAACTTATAAGAGTTATCAAGAAGTCATATTTAATACACTGGCATGCTATATTGCTGTTAACCTAATTAATTGTGTAGCTCTACATTATCTGAACATAAACTAGCAGAAATTCATGGCATTTTTAAAGAAAAGCTATCTGTCCCCTCTCCTTTGCTAGAACAAATTCAGCCACTTCTCAAAGTAACAAAAGGCCAAGAGAGATCCAAACTCTTTGAAGATATTGATTCATAGCCTAGCACCTCAAGGACTTTTTTACTTGTAACAACCTTCAATAAAACTTGCACCATTTTTTTTTCTGTAATGCAAACTGTCAACTTCTGGATTGCAAATGCTCAGTTTCCCACATTTCATTCACTTTACTGTAGGCAAGGGGCTTTGTACTGAAGCAGGGCTGGGAGTGCTTTGGTTGTCATTCTAATTCACCACCAGTTGCAAGAGGAGAACCACTGCTTTTCCAAAACAAAAGGTAAAAAATACTTTATAGATTCTGGGTAAGCAGGTTAAAGTTAGACTATAAAAGTCTGACTGTAATGGCACCCATTTACACTAGGCAAAAGTACCACGGATTTGAATCTAGGCCGCCGTTACACATGCGCTGATATTCTATTTAACATTCTTTTCATGGCACTTCTAAGTACATTTGATCTCTTTGATAGATTCTTGGCAATAGTTTTTCATTAGAGTCATTATCCAAAAATCTTTTAATTTTTGTTTTAATACACATGAACTTATTGTGAAGTCAACTTAAATGCTGCTATAGCCACTTGGAATAAGGAACACAAATGTACTAAACTCCACAAATTCTACCTTCTGAATACAACTTTTTGAATTGCAGATTGGGTGAAATAAAGGTGCCTAGGAGCACATAGGTATCCTTGGTCAGTAATGGAAAGTTACTTTTCCCCTTCCCAAGTAAAGATTTCACCTTAAACAAGCCAACAGGGATCTTCAGTCTGCATTAATAATCAGGTTTGTTTAGATGTTCATTTCACAAGAGGATCACAGGATGTGAATTAATAGAATAATCTTCCAAGCTGAATTCATTGGCAGTATTTTGTTCAACAGTGACTTTTCTGGATCTCAAACCCAGAATTTTCATCAGATACCTATCACGTGATGAAAATTTTTAAAAGAAGCAAATCACAGTATACCCCAAAAAATGCAAAGGCTTTCATGTGACAGATGCATTACCCAGAAGATCTACTTCTGAAAGATTTGTTCTTCAGCAAACTGGAAAAAGCCAAAGAAACCAAGTTCCTGGGAAACCAAGGTTAGAGTCATTGGACTAACTATGATATGACTCATTTTAAATTGCTTCCACTTACCTTCACCCTTGGGTTTTGCTATGAGACACAACACTTTCTGGTATTTGGTACCGATTGTCAATTCAAATTAGATTAAACCGTAACAACAAAGTCTAGGAGACCCTGTCTAGGAAGACTTAGAAAAAACTATTACTTGATATACTTAAAAAATAAATAATATTCTCCTGCTTTTGAGACGCCCAGGATGGGAAGAGCAGAGCTGTCATCTGCTAGAACAGAGATAAATTAACACAGCTCTGCCAGAGAGCCCAATATAGGACATTGTATTATGTACGGTCTGAGGATGTCTTAATAGCTTCTTGATCTCCTAGAAGCTTATAGTTCAGCCCAAATTCCACACACATAATTCTTCACCCTACATAACGAGGAGATTGGTGCATCATTGACAAATGCAGAATAAAAAAAATTCAGGCTTTGGTTATAAAATATGCTAACCAAAAATAAAAAAATTATTAAACCCAAGCAACATGAGAGAACTGATTTACTTTGCATTTATGAAATGTTAAGTCATTTACATAGCAAGTGCAGAAACATCTCTAACAACTATGTAACATCTTGCCTTAAAAAAATCTCCAAACCTGTCCTTGATCTCCTTACCCAGATGCTCTCATGTGAAAAGAATCGAGGCTGGAGTCTAAGTACTGGTAGAGTAGAAAAGGTAAAGTGTGTGAAGGAGAAGAGAAGACCCAGACATCACACAACATCAGTAGTTGAACTGACAAAGAACATTGTTGTTGCATAGTGATCTATGCAACAATATCTGTTCACTAAATAAACTCAAGACTTACAGAAATATCTTTGTTGATTTAATGATTTTCACTGTTGTGAAGAACTACAGCTTAATGTTAGAGGATACTTGCATCTGACTATGCTGCTGGTAGGTTTTTAGGTTTTAAAATTACATAGAAAACACCCCACTAATATTCTTTAAAGTGTGACATAAAATCTTCCTTTCAGCAAAAGCAGCAATGTCATTCTGGGACACACTCTGCAACAAAGCAACCCTATTTATATACTGCCTTAAAAGCACTGGAAAGTTAATTTAGCAGGTGTACCTGTGACTCCAGCTGTGCCCAAACTTAGAGCACAGCAGTGCCCAGGGATGCTCCTGTGCCCTGGGCCACGACTGTCTATAGTATTAAGCTGTTAGAAGAGTTCCTGGCACAATTTTCGCCTGTGCCAACTATCATTTTCCCATGCAATCCCAGGCACAGCTTGAGAGTTGGCACCATTTCCAGTCCTATGGGAATGTTTTGTAGGTTAAGAGACTTTTAATGGTATGGATGTGGGTCATTCTGTACCAGCTGGCCTCAGTGCCCAAAACATTCACAGGCGCATTTACTAGCACAGAGGTAACCTCTAATACAATATTAATTGCAAAGTAAACATTGTTTGTTGTGGGTTTTTTTCCCTTTTCCCCACAAAAGTTCTTGAGACCCTTCACAACACTGAAAACTAATAAGTTTTTTAAAATAAATTCTGAGTTTGTTCAATGACAGCTGTTTCCAGTATTTATCTCTTGGAATGTCCCAGAAATTCAAGCTCAATAAACAAAAGCTTGTATCATCCAAAGTGCTCCGAAAAATAGCTGCTGAAAACTTCAGTGCTTCTGATTCGGAGAGCTTACAGAAGCAAACGCATTTATATTCTGAAGCTACATTTGTAAATTGTTCAAGCATCATACCATGACAACAATCTTATAGGATAAAATAATCTTTAGTAACAGGGAGAGTAAGTCTATATTCATGCTTCTTGCTTCTAACAAGCATTAAAGCTGACTGTCTATGTGACTCAATAGCAGTCTCTAAGTACTAGATTTAGAGCCGTAATGCTGCAAACCCTTACATATGCGAGCAGCTTGGCACAGACAAGCTGCGTCACCTAACTTACTTCTTATTCGTTTCCTGTAACCCAGTCCTTCATGATACTCTTTATGGACATATCTTACATCTTAATAGACCCTATTATTGCCAGGAGTGCTCCCTACAGAAATCTGCCCAGGAGCAATTTGCAGGATCACAACATATTCAGCCACATTAAACTGAGTAAAACTACTCTAGATGGAAAGAATTTCCAAATCCTGTGCTCTCTGGTTGGACTGCACTACAGCTCAAGAGAATAATGAAGGAATACCTCTGAGCATCCATGAGCAACACGAACAGACAACGTGTATTTGGACAGACAAACACCACAAGAATAGTAAAAGCCATTAGGTTCACTTTAGATTGGTAAGCAGTTGCAGAGGAGTGACATGATGTGCACTAAATCACTCGGTGGCTTTGGCAGAACCCAAATCCCTAGCAGGTATCCCGTCCTCTCGGCCATGCTGCTCTCCAGCTTGCCTCCCTCCGTAACACCCTCCTTTGGGACATATAATCTCCTCCAGACCACAGCCCAAACCCAAAACTGGGTTCAACCTTGCCTGAAGTGGAATCTAAATTTCCCCTCAGCTGAATTTCAGAATCTGGAAACTGGGCTACTGCAGGGCTTTCAGTAGCGCTGTTGTTCCTGGAGAACAGAAACATCTCCTTACAATAGAGGCAGCTACAGAAAAATCAAATGGCTTTTTTGCAGCCTACCCATGAAAAGAATTGAACCACAGCAACAAAGAGAAGAACTTATTACCATGGTTATTGCTGCTATTTCTAGACAAAGTGAATGGGCTTTTTAGGCTTTCATGAGAGAATTTACAGACTCTAGGGCAAGCACACTGTTAGTAATTGCAGTTGCATTCTACCACTTGAGTATTTTTGGCAATTGAACTGTCAAAAACCATTTGACAGAAAAATGTCTCCACATCATTAGTGCCAGCAAGAAGGATATTATGTGCCAAAGTATGAAGTGAAAAGTACTTCTGCTTTTACAAGTGATTCTTCTGCAGCTTGTGGATTTCAAACCCCAACCTCGTTCCTGGCCCTTTGCAGGACTAAGCTTTGAGGTTGTCGCATGTGCTACCAGGTCCTGCAGGGGGCTTTTTGGTTCTACACAGCAAACTACCAGTGTTCTTTACCCAAATCCAACTGTGGTCTTACCTGCCCCCCACCAAAAAAGTACAATATTTCTTAATGACCACAGCCTTCCTCAGCAGATCACTGCAGTCTCTGTTCTCTCCAGTTTAGATCTCTTCCTATCTCTAACAAAACATTTTAGTTTTCAAAACCATGGCTCTCAGCAAAGCCCATAGGAGCTGCAGGATGTTCAACATGTTTGAAAATTGGATTACTAAAAAAAGAGGCTCTGAAAACACTGGAAAATTCTGGGCTGCAAAATTAGAAACTAAGTAAAATCAGATGAATTTTATAGTCCTCCAGGATTCGTTTCAGATTTCAGTGTTTGTCCTTTTTCTTATGATCCTTATTAAAACAAATTATTTACTATTTCTTTTTTAACTTCACACACAATAATTTGAACTGTCTGAAGTTTCCTCAGCTTGAACATTCAAGATGTTCCTCAGCATTTAGGTACCAGCTTTTTTCAATTTAGAAGCTTCTAATTACATTGGAACCATAAGCACATTTGTCAAGATTTATGAATCAACTGGTTCTAATCACAAAGAAACTGCCCATCTTCATTTTACGTACTGTTTGCTCAGTCCTTTCACCTCAGTCTTGCTTAATTTCTCATTTGCTGCGTAGCTTGCGAACTAACAACAATTTTGTTTTTAATGAGTGTGTGCATTCAGCAGTGAATTGCAGGAGTTGTAATCAACCAGAAACGCATCCATTTCCATGTTTACTCTTGTAAGGTTGCAGATGGGGAAAATAGGTGTTTCAGTGGGTTGCTTATGCTACCAGCTACTCATATTTTGTCTAATGAAAATCATGCAAGGGAAAAACAGCAATTTTGCCCACTTAAAATTAAAGTGCATATATTATAAAATCAATTATACATTAAATAAAAGTACCACTAAACCTTTGAATAAGATAGACAAAACAATAGCTGATTTTGCACCTGCATACCCTTGGAATTTGGGAAAGCAAGTGATACTAATATAAATGAAAAGATGTGCAAGATTTAAATGCTTCCAGGAAAGGAGATCTAGCCACTGGTGGTTACACCTGCCACTGAATTGCACATTACAACTTCCATGCATTTTCTGCTGCCAGTGACTGAACACAAGGTCTCTGGCAGTAACTTTCTAAGCCAAGGAACTTTAGCAGTCCATTTAAGTATATTTTAAACCAGAAAGGTTTTATACTGTCTTTATTGATCACTGAGGGTAACACACAGTTCTTCCAAAGGAAAGATGCTGTCTTGTTGCCAGTGGGATGAACAACTCTACTGTTCTGCCTTATCAGAGGATAATTTTTGCTAGAGGAACTGGATAAATGAACCAGGACATCTAGATGTGACAGTCAGTTCTGCCTCAGACTTCTCGTATACAGTTAATCTCCTTCAGCTTTAGTAAAATGGAGATAATACTATTTCCTGCAGATTCTGCCTGTCTGAGCTGGTGAGCTTTCAGAGGCAGATGCGCTCGCTAGTGATGCACAGTGTGTTCAGCACAGTCATGCTCCAGCCCTCCTGGGCAGTGAAGCATGGCCAGGACAGACCATGCTGCCGCCTCCACCACTAACAGCCAATTCCCCGTCCTCACTCCTGCCTAAATGAAGGTATATTTATTTGCTTGAGAGCTCTGCTCCACCATCTCCTACAGATGCTTTCAACAAACAAAAATCTTCATCCGCAAACTCCAAGGTAAGGAACACTGCTGATTTTGCCCAGCCATCATTGAAGCATATGCCTGCACTCATTCGGGTTGTGTGGTTGGAGGGGAGCATGGCACCTCGCTGAAAGCAGCCTGAGGAATTTAACTGAAATCAAATACACAAATAAGCTACAAAGATGGTTAAACATTTGCGGGTGTATACAAAACCATGCAACGCTGAGACATTCAGTTCATGTGTACATGGATACAATTAAGTTTGGATTCTGGAAAACTAAAAAGACAAAATTAAAATGCACAGTGCTACCTGCAAACTCTACCAAGATTATATTTTAAGCAGCAGTGGATTGAATCAAAGTACATAATTCACAGCTTCTTCCTAATCCATTTCAAAGTGAAATATTAATCAACAGAAATATTTCATTCCACCATTTATTTCTGTTTCTCAGAAAAAAATACACTTTATACCTCTCTCCTTTATTGCTTTGCGGAGCTGTAGGGCTCAAAAGTGCTCACTGCCAGCTTACAGACTTTGCTTAGGCCTATGCTAAGCACCTTCAAAACCAGACTGTAAATAACCCTGAGTTTGAAACTGGAATAGAAATGAATTTGCCTATAAAAGCAGGTTATCTTCTGTATATTTCAGACCTTAAACTGCAAGTTAGGATGTTGCACTGGAATTTTTCAAACTCAGATGAGATTATGTCTTTGTTACAAAATTTGATCTTTTCCCAACTTCAATTCGTTAACTCAAAGGCCAACATAGGCAAAGTAGTTCAGGCTAAATTTTAGGGTTCTTCGTCATCCTTAAAAACCTCTCAATTAACTTGTAAACAGCAGAACCCAGCATCATCCCTAAGGTTTTATTTGGAGTTAGATAACTTGAAAAATATACAGCCAAAGAGTGCTGGACAGAGAGAGGGCAATATCTGACTTAAAATCAGGATTAATATTCCAGGAACTCCCACTGAAATTCTCTTCTCTAAGGACTCCGGTTCCTACCTGGCCATTTCTAAACATTTTTTTAAAGCATTCCCAATTTTTTAAGATCTTTGCAGAAATTCTCTATAAAGCAAATGACAATTAAGCCCCTTTAAAATCCCCCCAACTTTCTTTCATTGTATGCTCATCATAAGATGCGTGGCAATTGTCAAGTTACATTTCACATAGTCCTGAGAGAAGAAAGAATTGCCAGATATTTTTACTGATATTATTGAGTTCTACAGACTGATACACAGACAAATTCTTTCCTTTGTCAAAATAAGAGATGCTATTTGCTGTTACCGACCTCCAGAAAATTATGGGCGAGACAGAATTGCTACTGGTCTACACTTGCAGATTGCAGGCAGGGCTAATGTTGTGCAACGCTAGGTATGCTTGAAAGATAAACTGCAATTTTTAATACACTGCCATCAGGTTTTCACTGAATACCTTCCTCAGACTCTGGAAACAAATGACTCTCTGTTTGGGAGCCTTGTGATCAATTGGGATGGCTGTTCTGTGGCTATTTCAGCTACGCTGGCTGCATGCTTTGCTGAGTACGTGGCTTTGAAGAAAAGACATCTGTAACTAAGGAGAAATAGCTGATTAAGTGCCCTCTCCCAAACTAGCAGGCCGTTATTTATTTTGATAAACAGCCTCTCCAAGGAGAGAGAAACAAGCCAGCTGCACTTCCAGCGCACAACTCCCTCAGGGCTGGGCTCAGTGCCGTGCGCGCACCTCTGGACCCTGCTCCTGGCTGCTGCCTAATATTGCTCCTCACCCACAGCCGCTGACAATGAAGCCAAGAGTCAACACAGCCCATCGTGTCAGACCGCTGCTGTGCACCCTGCCACCATAGCTAGGTGTGTGAGGAGAGATTACAAATTGCCCAAACTACATCAGCTTGTTTACAGGCTAAACACAATTAAGACAAAGTCCAAAATGTGATGAAGAATGCATACAACTTAGCTGAAAATGTAATTTCTGCATCTCAGCTCCATCTTTCTGGCCAGACACCTGGAAACTCTTCTCTAAGGGGCACACAGCTGCCACCAGTGGGACTGGCTAATGTTTCTGGCAGCACTGGTAGCAGAGAAAACGAACCACAGGCAACAGTCCAAGAAAGCTCTGCCAGTACTACCCTCCCTCGCCAGTCTCGTGCCGGGGATTTCCCCAACCTTGGTGCAAGACACAACCGAGCACACATAAAGAGGTACAGACCAGCAGAACTGCCTCAGGCTCAGGACATCTCTATCACTCCACTATCAGAAACACTGTTGAAATGGAAGAGACCCCACTTAAAAGAAGATTGCTTGACAGATATTGGATCTGCCTTTCTTATGCTTTTCAGGTCTCAGTTTCTGCCTCTTCCTGGCTCAGGTATCTTTGGAGAAACCATTTGTGCCCTGCTGCCCACAGGCGTTACGGAGGGTGATGGCAATGCAGAACGATGATCTGGCATGGCCCTGCCAGCTGTGGCATGAAGGACAGCCGTCACCGGGAAGGTGTCTTCCCTTCCCCGTCACATACAAACCACACTAATTAGGCAGAGCTGTGGCCCACAGAGAGCAGACCCCTAGCTATTGCCTATGCAGGACATAAACAGCACCTTTTGCCATTTTCAGCCATCAGTGAGGATGCGCTACACTCTATGCTCTGTTTAGGGACCACTGTGTTCAGCACAGCAGAACAGTGTGAATGATACTTATTTAATGACATCATCTTCCTCCTCCAAGTTATTTATCTTGTCAGACTTGAGGCCAATTACAAACAAAATCTTTGGCGTGTCAAATGTGCCGTAGACTCTATCGCTCCTTCAAGCAGAGCTAAAAGTAGCAAACTAGCATGCAAGGACAGGGCATTGGGCAGGAAAAAGCAGCCCCTGCTCTCGGCTCTGTGCTGTTAAGAGCAGCAGCCACACAGAGCAGGCTCGCTCTGCAAAAATCACATTACAGCAGTTGGTTTCCTGAAAGCCCACTAAAGCGAACTCGAGCTAGAAGAGAAACTAACTCTTTCAATGACTAATTAATTTCTACACTGAACTGCTCAGCAAAGAGGCCTGATTTGGTGCACGTGAAACCACTAGGAAAACAAGTAAGTCCCAACATATTCTCGTATCTTAAGCATAAATTGTGATGTTATGCCTTTAAGTCACAGAACAAGGTGTGAAAAGACAACTGTTAACAGATGTAACTAGGTTTAACTTCCCACCTCATCCACTGTGAGTGACAGTAAATTAAATTACCTAAAGCTGCATGCCCAGTGAGCTACCACAGCTCAGCTGCTGAACCATGGTCACAAATTTTAAGACTAGTATCAAGTCAGCCAGATGACACCCACCATTAAATGTTGGTGTAGGAGAAGGCAAGCTATGGTACTTTTTGAAAATTGAGACTAATGTTATGCCTGACAGAAGGAGCACGAGGACAGAGGTGAGTGCTTTAGAGAAATCCCACACTTCTGGAAAACTGTTCGCAAAACGAGCTAAGTTTTTCCCTGCTTGCATTCAGCATGAGCAAAGATGGCAAGGCATGGCTTCACACAACCGTCGAGCTGAATTGGCAGCGAGAGATTCAGGTCTTGCTTTCCATCCCTCAGTGTTGTATGGAAATGCAGCATTAGATCAAAGTTTTCAGTCCATGCTCCATGTAGCCCCATGGTACAGAAGAAAACCAGCTCACTGCTACTGAGCTCCTTTGCTGGGCAGGATTTATATTTCCGCTCAAAAAATTTTAGGCATCCATAAATCAAGAGAGATTGGAAGGAAAAAAAAAAATCCCTGAATTAGGCGAATCCTCTACTGTTTGTTAATTTAACTTCCAATTTGTCAGCCACTAGCCTAATTCAGAGACTGCCATCAAAAACATCATTTTTCATTTATGTGTCTTGCTTCAGATTTTCTTAATGTACTTAACCACAATCTCTCACACACAGAGTCTGGTTTGGATAAATCCTGTAATCTAATCAATCAGCTAATTCCACTGCAAGCCAAAAGAGGGGTGAGGAAAAGCAAATCCTAAAACTTTTCTTTACATATTTCTCTCAAAAATAAATCACCATCTAATGGCTTGCTAAATTCATGCACAAGTAAATTACCAGCAGATAATTAAGAATTAATAGCCTTCTGCGATCAGAGGTTGCTATTTATAATGAGCTGGCTGAAAGATTATGAAAGAAGGCTTTTTCTATAAAGTAAATTGAAATACAAATGTTTCTACACCACACTGTGTATGAAAAACTAATAAAGAATATCAGAAATAAAATCATATTTACCCATTCTCTTCATGGCATATGAAAATTTTAAGTAAACTTTAACCTTATTTCCATATCTGTTTCCACTGCAACATTACAACCTTGTTGTTAGCCTCAGCCACTTACATTGAATGAATCTCTAATGCCTTCAGTGGCTTCTCATTATAAATCTGTTATCTCAGATATCCAAGATGAGTTTGTACATGAAAAGAAGTGTAAAGGCTACCCATACACACCATGCAAAATCCCATCTAATGGGTTTAAAAATAAACATGTAGATATACACAAAACATACAGCACAGCTAGTCCCATTTCATATAAAAAAAGATTATGAAGAAGCTCACTAATGCACCTTTCAAGTTAGTTGTGTCAGGGTACCTCCGCAGGCCGGGATCATACGTCCAAGACCTTCACACCAGACAGCAACGCTGGTTAAAGCCTCTAGTACCAGGCAGCTGTTCAGCATCAGCAAACACTGGTAACACTGCCAACACCTCTAAGAACTGCTTTCACTCATAAAAGCCAGAGTATGTTCAGCAAGGTACTGCATCTCAAGAAGTTGCATCTCTTGGAAAATGCAAAATAAATCAGCTCAGCGTAAACAATGCCTCTTTTGCAACAGTCTGGCACTGCCCCACACAGCCAGTTACAGGGTCTGACCTGGAGATCAGTAACTCCTTAAGAAGCACCAATTTCATCCTCTGTGGACATGTGAACACAGCCTAAGGCTGGAAACCTCAACCAGCCTAAGCTGCTCTGGACAGCACAGCTGCCAAAAGCATCAGTCCCTTTCCTTGCCCCTTCCAGCTTCCTGCGGTCTTCCTTGCCTGGACACTTGCAACTGTGCGGGGATGGCAAAGCAGTGGTGCAAAAGACAGCAGCAATAAAGCAAAGAGATTAATCCTCAGTCAGATCAGGAAACCAAACCCATTTATTCTGTAGCCAAAAGAGAGGCTGAAATACTACCCCTTTTAAAATCACATTCAAACACAGCAGCACAGTCATGCTTTCTGGTGCCAACGTTCTCTAATACAAGACTGATCTAAAACAGCCTTGAAGAAACTTTCAGACACTATAGTATTATATTGATTTACAATATAGAGCAATGCTCTCAGAAACAAGCTCATTCTTTTCTCCATAAGGCTGCAAGTCAGAAAACATTAACTTGCATTTACAGAAGACAGAGCACAGATATTTAATGCTGTGTTTTACCCTGCTCAGGCTTCAGACTTGTGACCTTTCAGACCAAGATCAGGGAACAAGAAGAGAAGGTAAAAATATGAGCTTTAAGAAATAGGATTTTTTTTTTTCCTCCTGATTTTACTGGAAGACTATCAATATTGGATGAACTCCTTTAGATGCACTGCGCTCAGAGCCACTGAATACCAAATGTTACAGTAGCTACGCTTCAAAGAGAATATGCTGTCATAAGCTGAGTTTTAGCAAGGCCAGCTCCCAGTCAGACTGCTACCAGGAGTCTTGCCAAAAAAACACGTCCATGAAGGCCGTGCTTCATTATTTTGTGAACGAATGCTGCTACTCCACAAGCCAGCATTTGTAGGGCAAGAGTACACGATAGCGTTAAATGCCACAAGACACAGCAAAGACAAAAGCTCTAACAATCAGAGAAAAAAACAACATTTGGTGTCCCCAGTTGTAAGGGATGGGTTTTATCCATAATTTGGCATTCCTCTCTGAAGATGCCTGCATGTGGCTGTGGACAGCCCAGCAGCATCGTTTACAAAGGAAAAAAAAAAAAAATATTCACTTCAGCTCTGTGTTGGTATCCACTGGACCATAAGTTTGTGGAGAAGTAGGAGACTGCAGGCAGCACAGACAACAAAGCTGTCTCAATTTGGTAATTAGATCCAGAACCAGAATTAGAAGGCAATTTTTGTTAACAGACCACTGCAAAACTTCCTATCCTTCAAAAATTTTTGGGGCAGGAGCAGAAAGAATTTCAAAAATTTGCCCTTTTCTGTGTAGTCTGAGATTTCTGGCTTCTGCCCTTGTAAAATAGGCTTATGTGTGCATCAATGCACTGCTGCTCTGGCAAATCAGCCTTAAAGGAAACTGTCTCCAAACAAAGAGCAGCAAAGAGAAAAAACACTACCCAGTCTCAGTAGGCACAAAGCATGCTCAGTCTGCCCGGGCCCACCGAGTTGTTAAGGACATTGAGAAAGGGATGTGGACTTCCCTGGACCTTTTTGCTTACCTCTACGTATTTACCTGAAACAGATTACTTTATTGACCCACTTTCGGAACAGTTCGTTAAATTACTATTTAAACCACAGAAAATAAGATTTCCTTTGTCTCTGCACTTTATCTCCAGTCCAGAGGACAGCTGAGTTAACTGCAGCCCACCACACCGACTGCCCAGACCAGCACACTGTGGTGTGGCAAACCTCATAGCTGGCCCTGGAAGTTTTTTCATTTCTTCTATAGCAAAAGGCCAAAGATGTTCTTCCCCATTAAAATTCTGGGATTTTATTTTCTAAGAAACTTAGTTGGTCCAAACAGCTTCACTATTCTTCCTATAAATTCATGTCTTCTGCTCTTGCCTAGTCAGATGAAGCAATTGATTGCATCCTCCTTCCCATTCATCTCCCACTACAACAAAACTGTCAAATAAGATTTATTGCCATAAAATTATAAGAGCAATTCTAATCAGTCCTTACTATGGAAATGTTAAAAGTGCAGTTCCATTTTTCCCTCTTCTTTTGCTTGGTGGTCCAGTGAGCAGCACGTAAGAGCGGACCTCGGCAGAGCAGGCCTTTGCTCCAGGCTCTGCCCTGGCCACCTCGGTGATCCCCAGAAAGTTACTGTGGTTCTACATCCTTCAATATCCTTGTCTGAAACAATGATACTCTTTCCTGAGCAGACTGAGATTTACCGATTATTTGCTAGGTTTATTCTCCTTTTCATTCAACTATTTCACTGGTGCCCATGATGAACCAAACACAAACACAAGGCATGCAGAATAAGTCAGAGAAACCCATCTTCTTCCTCACCTCCTTTCATGCCTACAAATCCCTAAACAAATGCCACCAAGGGTTTTTGTGGTGGTGGGTTGCTGGGGGTGGGGTGTTGTGCAAATAGAAGCTTGACACACCTGCACAAAAATTTTACAATCAACTCATGAACTGGCATTTTAGGGGTGTTACAAATTTGCTGCAGTTGCTTCAAATGACCTTACTGCTATGTGACTGAATTACCTAGAAAATAGTTACGAATTAATTGTGTATTAGACAGCCTGTGGTATCGGTCTGTGCATATACTTCTAACTTTGAACAGCTTCTTAATGTGCCATAAATCTAAACTCCAGTTTCCTAGCAGTATTTTTAAATATCTACTAGTATGTAAAGGTACTTCTCTAGTACTCTTTTGAAAAAGCATTAAAAACTAACAACACCAACACTAACAGAAATTTAATGTATACTAAGGACTTCCACAAAACTTTCCTAAGAACATATCTCATGCCGCTGTCATGCCCTCCATCCCAGTGCCTTAAACACATAATCCCCTCACTGGGAGTACACACATCGTACTGGCGAGATGGAAGATCACAGGCCACGAGCGTGCAGCCAAAAGCACAACAGTGAAAGTGGGGAAATTTCAGGCATGAAACCACACTACCAATGAAGACTGTCTTGAGACCTTTAAAAAAAACCCTGTTGTGTGAATTTTGTTGTGTGAACTTCTTGAATTTTCCAGAGTATAAAGTAAAATATCAGCTGTATTTCCAAGCCATGCCAGTATGTTTCCCTTGAGGTCACCGTATGAGATACAGAGAAAGGGTAAAACACTTTCATGTACTGGAGTTCGTCGTAAGCTGTTTCTATGAATGCAACTCCAGAACAAAAAGTCAATATGCAGTTGGTTTTCTGCCCACTGCACCCCTCATCACTCGTTTGATATTTATTTTATTTTTAATTAAAAAGACATATAGTCCCTTCAAGGGCACTAAAACAGAGAAACTGTTTAGAAAAAAATCAATATAGGCAGGGTTGTGGCTCCCTATAGAAAACTTAATTGTCGACAGCAGATCTGCAGCAAAACAGACAAGAGCATGAAGAGATCCCCAGTGCTTCAGCACGACCCACTCCAGGCACCCCAGTAATAGCTGTGTCAAGTTACAGCGTTTCCAGTGGCCTTTGCTCCAGCCCTGTAAACTCTCCCACTGAAAAGCCCAGACACAGGAAGTACTGGAATTTGGCGGTCACTGTTCAGTAATAAGAGACTGAAACAACACTGTAAGAAGCTGGAAAAGTGAAGAACTGCACTGATTATAAAGCTGTCTGGCCAGGACCTCCAGTTGGAGATGGAAGGAGTAAGGAGGAGGGAAGCAACAAGCAAACATCACTGTCAGCTGACACTTCCCAGCCCTTTTATGTGGGCTCCTCTGAAGAGTTCAATAGTGCCTTCTTACTAGGAGTGAAAATTTGGCTGGTTCAGAGAAAAAAGAATGGCTAATGAAGTCCCTGTTATTCATGATACAGATGTGAGGCACACGCTTTTTTTGCTGGAGTGGCTAGATCGATCCATTTGGCTCAACATAAAGCTTTCACTCCTAAATGAAGACAACTTTAGGGTTGTTTTTTTGGTATCTGACTTCAAGGAAAACATGTAGCTAAGCCTCAAAATTCAGTGCAAGGGTATTCACTTTTTGCTGTTTCACGTTTAAACTCAGAGCAAGTTCCTCAGATTTGCTAACCACAGCAGATGACTGATACCTCATCTAATGTACGGTGTGATTCAATAGCTGGCTTGGGTGGAAGGAGCAGTGCAACTGCAATGTGCTTGGCGGGAGACATATTCCCCAACTCACTCTCCTTCAGACAGCTCTCATTAATTGGCAGTGATTAACTATTATGGCTGGCATGAACACATTATTGCTACAGTACCCTCCCCTCCCTCCAAAATCAAGACAGGATGTTTTTGAACTTGTAGAACAAATTAAGAAATTTTAAAATTAAGCTGATTGCCAGTGATTGGATATTCCAATATTTCTCTCCTAGAACCCCTATCTTTAGTTATCCAAAATAATTTTGATGAGTTCCTGCAATTAACAGAGGTAAAAACACATCCAGAAAGTAGCTCTTGGAACACACTTGCAAATAAGCTGAATTACAATCAAATACATCAGACTCCATCAGCAATTTGTTCTCATGGCTATGACAAGACCCTGAATTTTGTCTAGCTACTCATGTTGAAAGGAGTAACACTATGTTTATTCTGGTGTTTTCCTCATTCACCTATATATTGGGAAACGTAAGTCTGACATAACTGCAATGCAAGGATAATACTGAATTTTAAATTTGAATACTTGGCATTGTCCCAAGAAATGAGTGAGACTTGGAGAAAAAACATTTAATCTGAACCCAAAAGTCACCTCCCTTCTGCAATCAAAAGTGATTCTAACTATATTTTGCTGACTTATTACACAGATAGCTATACATGTACAAGTCTTCTTCCAAATACTTTTTGTGTCCAAGTATGTCTTCAAACATCTGGATACAAATTAAAATTCTCTTTATTTTAATGCATTTGAAAGATTGGAAGGGCTGTTCTGATTTCACATGCCTGCACTGAATGAAGGTAAGGTATTTATGCCTTGAAAAATGACTGGTTAGAAAGGAAATAAATGGTGCATGCCTTGAATGTGGCAGATACACCCTTCCAAGTACTGTCTACAGTTAAGCACCAGCTTCTCAGCACTAAAGATGAGTCTCAGATTATGCACATATCCAAAAGCACAAAAATATGTGCAATGGGGCTGCATCATAATAGGTATTCTGACTCTATTGAACTATTTTAAATGACATAGCAAAATTAAATTTCATCACAACTCACTTGATCAATCAAGTGGAAACAGCAATACTTTTAATGTTTGCAAAAGCCATCAGCAGACTGCAAGCAAAATGTCTTAGCATTTGCCTTGCCTGCATAAAGAGATTTTTTTTTAAAGTGCAAATATAGGAAGCCTTTATATGAAATATCCAAAATGTTTATTTCCTAAGACAGTATAGAACTTGTTTCTAGCAATTGCTGACCCCAACAAGAAAGGTCTTGAAAGAATGCTAACAACTCAGACGGTCTACTGAAGTACTGAAGAAACCAAGTCATTTTTTCCGGACATAAAATGAGATAAACTGCCTCACTGAGAAACGTTCACATAGGAAACAGTAATGAGATACAGCAGCAAATCCTGCTGCAGCCATAATTATATGGGTCACAAGTGAAAAAGGATGACCGCCAGCACACAGCAAGTGCAGTAGCCTTGGAGGGACTACAAGCAATGGCCAAGGTAAGTCCTTACAGCTCAACTTTCTCACCTAGATGAGACACAAAAACACTGTTTTGGTCCCCACAACGGACCCTGAAGGCCACCATGACTGCTGGTATATGCTCTACCCAGCTGCCACCCCAGCCCATGAGAAGGGCATCCCTTCTGCATGCAGAATAAGACATTAGGGAGAGGTGTGAGTGTTGGCTGCATAAGTGCATTGCCTCTAAGTATTCAAGAGACTAAAGCTGTGGTTTTGCTCTGTTAATCCTGCACCCTGTATGGCGAGTATGGAGCTGTCCATGCTGGGTACCACCATAAGCCTAGCAGGACGAGGTGAGGAAAGCCACAAGGACATCACTCTGATACCTCTAGTTGGATGTGTGAGAGAAATTAAGGCTCAAGGAACTAAGTCACACTTGTACAGTGCCACATCCATATGCTGTATATATTAATACATGATGGAAGTAATAAAAATAAGGTATAATTAAAACAGGGGAGAGTCCAGTAAAAGTTTTTAAAGCACAACGAACTTGCACTGTTTCTTGCCAAACCAAACTCTTGAGGTTCATCTATTTTTTTTCCCCTTCAAACTGCCCTTCCTTTCACCTTGCCTTTTATGGGGCCCCATTTAGAAAGGTGATCCCTGTACTCACAGACTTAAGTCTTTCACAAAGCCCAGAGACAGAGTGGTTCACTCGACTACAGGCCATCAATTCTGGAAAAAGACCTCTATGTCTGGATTCAAAAGGGAAGTTGCTAAACATCTTTCCAAAAACAACACATTTTAAAATGTGTGCTTAATGTGTGGATTAAAGGGAGCTGGCCTGTGCTGCCAGCTCAAGGGGAAAATAAGAGCTCTGACTTAGCAGTTTAGAGCACATTAATGTAAAAGCCGTGAGGAAATCTTTCGCTTGCATGCATAGCCAGGACATAAACATAGGCACAGTTTATCCTTTTTCACTTGCAGTTAGCAGGCTTGCGGGGACTAAAATAGCCAGCTAAGATGTTACTTTACATAGCTGGTCTTCAGTACTGTCGCAGTTCCATTGTTTGGGTGGCTTCAAGCTGATGGCACACAAAAAAATAAGACCAAAACTTGGTAAAAAATGTAAACGTGCAGCCATCAAGGTGGCAACATGCCTCCCCAGAGGGAATCTTTTATTCAGACTACAAGGGGAGAAAATCCTTACTGACCGAGAGCTATTCAAAATTTCTTGCAGTCTCTAATCTAGTCAGAAAACTGGGAAACCTGCTCTGATGTGCATTTCATTTACATTCGCACATGCTTTTATTGAAGAAAATCAAGTAGATTCAATGTTGACATTTAGAACTAACACAGAAGATTTGCCCTTTTTAATTTTCTAAAAGTCATGAATAGGTCATTTTGGCTAAGTAGTCTGTGCCTAGGAGTTCTGCTTAAATTGCAAGTGACTGGGAAGTGCTATATCCAAAACATGGAAGAATCTTGAAGTGATATTCAGAGATCTGAATCTGAGACTATGCAAATTAGCTGAACCCCTTAAACTGGCATCTCCTGAAATATTGGACCACATACTCCTATCATTCACATTCCTTCTCAACCACTGACTTGAGTGGCACTTCACCTAATTTACTCACGTTTGAGTGAGAGGCGAACCGAGAGCAGTTTTATAAGGCTTGACTTTTAAGTTTCAGCCATCCACTCCTAGGATATGACACAGTCGTTATTTTCTTAAAGTATTTCTATTATAATCACTACATTGGCACAGCTCATAAAATAGCCCTAACCACAAGTCGTGAAGATAGGAGTGACTCCAGATGTGTTTGATTTATTTTGAATATGTAATTTCAGACTGCAGACACAGAATATAGCCAGGTAATTACAGAACTGAAAGAAAATAACCCTTGTGATCCCAGAGCATTAGGCGACAAATCAAGATAGTAACATCTCCACATAACCATTTGAGGAATATCATGCTGAAGGACACCATCTACATCAAATCCAGCCTCCTGAAATTGCACGTAACCATGAAATAAAGCATTTTGCCTGCAAAAGCCCACAAAACATATCCTCCCTCCACTATTACTCACCACAGCAAAACCTCTAACAATTGTCACGCATTTAGTGTCACAGGGCTGGCCACAAACTGTTTAATGTGCCAGATGAAGAACACGGAAAGGTCAAAGGCAGTGTCAGGACTGGGTTCCTAAAATTTCAGGGAAACTGAGTTACTTGAATAACAAAATTTTAAAGCTCTTTGAAGAGGCAAGCTCTCATCACCTGCTATAAAAACATGCACACAGCAGTCTCAATTCAGGAGAAAATCAAGAACTGAGAAAAGTTCTCCTTAAATCTTAAAATATGCAAACTTAAGCTTATACGTAATTCACTGCAGCCTTCTGAAAATCAAATATTTTCTATCATTTAATGCATACTCTTTTTCATGCATTTGACTCGCCAAAAATCTTACAGTAATCTTTCTTAATGCTCCCTTGCACAGCATGTACATGTTATGCAAAGCCCTGGTTTAGCTACAGCCAGCCAAACTCTACCAGAGAGTGCCAAAAACTGCACCGAACACCAACTGCTGTGCTATCTTCTATTACACAAACATACAACAAACAAGATAGGCCAAACAACCATACTATGAATTTATTGTCCCCAGCTTGGAAACCTGATCATAACCCTGGACATCTGAGCTCTCTTCTTTACTACCAAATGCTTGAACTTGTTGGACTCTTTTGGTATTTTTAATTTTAAATTTTCATTGACTTAAGTGTTTCTTGCCAAAACTAAAAAGAAGACTTCTTTCTGAAGCTTAGCATTTGAGATTGGTATGCATTTCTTAGGCTTATTTGACAGGCTAGAGCCAAACTGATATCAGTCTTCAGCCTTCTGGGAAACACGGACCTCTGGGGAGGATGAATGCTGCAAATCTGAAAGACTCTGTTCAACTAGTAAGACTGCATTTTGAAAGCGAAGAGAGTAAGCATCATTAACTTGCCAAAACTCTAAACGCATTGTAGTAACCTGAAAATGGGATCATAGCACTAATAAAATGGTGAGAATTATTTTGATCTGCAAACACATGTGAGGCAACAATTCTGAAAATAAAGGTCTGTTTAAGATTTTCTAAGTGATGATCCCTTTAAAGTAAAAGCCAGTAATTTAAAATTAAGGCTCAAATACATTTCAGTAACAACCAGAGTGTCACGATTTTGATTCTGCAGGGACAACATTGATGATGTTTTAATTAAGCCCTCTGCTAATCCTCAAGTCTTGAGTCTCAGTCTGTCTAATTTGTTTGGAGATGGGTGATGTATTTCAACAAGGAAAGGCATGCACTAATTTTAGATACTGGTATGGTTACATAGCTTTAATTTTTGTTGAAAGCAGGTTATATTTTTGCTGACTTATATTCAGTTATTTTAGCAAAGATTGTTACCACATCCTGAGAAAAACAGAAAAACAGGTTTTGCCAAGTTAACAGCATTTTTCTTCTCTTTGTTGCTGGAAAAGCAATGAAATTACGAAGTTGCTATTAGAAATTTGGCAGCTAAGATCCTTGTCAGCTCTCCTTGACTGCAATATATTTAGCATCCCTCAAACAGCTTGCAAGAACCTGTATAAGTTTAGAAAACAAATCCTCTGAGTAAGATGATTTTCTATAATGACAATGAAGGTTTCATGCCCATGAAGTCAATTTGACCAAGTCATCTCCCTGAAATGTAACTTAACTGAACAGAGGAAAAATATCCTCAGATATTCTCTATTAAACACAGAGGGAAAATATATTTAATCTTGTCTGGCCACCCTTCGATATAAAGATCACTCGTTTAAGAGTCACCGTCGGCAATGCCCAAATATCCCCCATACAGAAGAGCTGGTTAAGGACCGTGAAGCACATGACTAACATGGCTGATCATCTTTCTTTAAAGAGGTGTGCGCATTGAGAATGAGAGAGAAAGGTACATCCAGACAGAGCAACCACAGAAAAGAAAAAGAAGATCCAGCAATCTCTTTGGTTACTTTCTTTTCATCTCTTGCTTAAACGTGCCATTTACTGAGACTCTAGCGTACCTCCTGTGCATACTCATGCACCCAGAGCTGCAGGAAGGCTGGTTTTCCTCCTGTTTGATCCTTTAGAAAACCACACAACACCGAGAAACACTAACACACACAGCAATTTCTGCAAACAAGGTTTGTCATCCATGTTGCCCCTCTAGCAGTCTGAGAGGAAACTCTCTCTCTTTCCAACACAGGTTTTGCAACTCCTACTACATGTACCTATACTTCAAAATCAAATCATCAACATCAGACTTGAAACTTTAAATCCAGCCACTGCAGAAGTGAGGTATGCTCAAGTCTTCCTGTTGTATCACCTGAGGTTGCGTATCGAGCATGATTTGGAGGAAACACAGACATGTTGCAGATCTGTTGTGGAAGGCACAAGGCTGAAGGTTAGCTTAGCAACATCAGCGAAGAAGCTCTTCAGGGGCTGGTGAGATCCTCAGTGACGCAAGATCAAACTGTATGTAGGGAGACTTCTGCTGGTGTCTGAGTGCTGGTCAAGGAGCCCGAGGGCAAAGGTGATGTGGGGTGATGGAGGGAGACAGAAAAACTGGGAAAATGTGGAACATCACCAATGACAAAATAGTGATGTGCTTTCACTGGAAGCCTAGGGAAGCTTGGAGAAAGACCACCGTGATCCATATGCACGCTCCCACAAGCTGCAGTGGTAAAGTACTCTGAACATCCCTCCCTTTTTTTCCTTCTTAAAAAAAAAACCAAACAAACAAACAATCAAACCAACACTTTGACACAGCAAATAGCGTGGTTTCAGAGCTCCAGATGGTGCAGTGTGTGTTAGGACTTGAGCTTCTGCCCCCTCACAAGAGCCGGCAGACCCCTCTCCATTTGACAGGCTTTGCTCAGGCTAAGTGGGACAAGTTGATTGAATTGAAGCAGCAAGGAAGAGGCAGGTCTGAGAAACAAACCGACCTGTAGCACTCCTTGATCAGCAGCTTTTACACAAAATAGACTAGGATCAATCTACGCTGATAAGCTGTAGATTATGAGCATTAAATTCAGCCACGTTTCATAGCAGTCACAAACGATTACGGTGCAAAGTCAACAGTATCGACAATTACTGCAGTGCATGAATTTCAAGACCTCTGCTATGTAATTTGGAGGTTACTGCTGCAGAGGAGGTGCAATGTGTGCAAAAGAATTTTAGACATAGTTCTAACAAATCCAAATTTCAAGTCTGACAACTATTTCTTTTAACAGAAAATAAAATTGGTTCAATGCAAAACTTGAATGAGTTCATAAAAACCAATGCTTATCTGACATGACAGTTAAATCCACAATAATATTTAGATGTATCACTTTAAACTACTGGTAGGAGAATCCATGTTCAATTTTACTGTGTATTGTTATTCTTTTCATCACAACTTTACCCATATAATATAAAAATCTTCTAAAAACTCCAGCAGTGAGTCTAGTTCAGCTTAAGTAAATAGACTACAAATTTGCCTTGTTTATTTCCCCTAAATCCTCCAGGTTATTGCTGCCTTTAGACCACTCCATCAAAACAGCTTGATGGAAGCTGCTGTTCAGGCACCCATGATTTCTGTGTCTACTACTTTCTTACTGGCAGAACTTGCTGTTTGCTGTGACCACTGTGACTTCCATGGGTTACTCAACTCCTAGTTTAATGCAATATCGCCCTCTTATTTCTCTTTCCCTCTACACTTTTGCACAGGCAAAGCTGCAGTCATCACCATGGAAACTAGCTGGAGTATTGAAAAAAAAAAAAAAAAAAGAACATGCCTCATCCAAAGCTAGTACACTGCCACCCACTGGGTACTTGCGTTAGAGAGCAACCCTCCTCAATGTAAGCAAATAACCACTCATTGCAGCAGCCTGCATTCAGACCCAAATATATGCATTTTTTGTGTCAATTATTCTCTCATCACATGGCAGTATTTGCTCTCAGTGCCAAGATCACCCTGGTGAAATTCAAGGTTAATACACCCAGCTTCTCTTTGCTACCTTTACAACATAAGAATCTTTTGTTTTCATGCAAGTTTAATAAGCAATGTACTCATGCAGGATACGTCACTTCATCCTCTGCAATGGCTTCCTTATTCCCAGAGTGGGCATCCTGGGAAAACAGACCCATACAATTCCAGAGGGAGCTGCAGGGTTGGGTTTTATCAGGGATCAGGCCATGAACTTGCAAATTCTTTCTATGAGGTATGAAACACCCAAGAGGATTTGGGATTTCAGGGAACTGGCTTTTGTTGATCCATAATACTTCGTTACTGGCCAATAGTAATTAATATCAGATTTTACTTTAGGAAGATCTCCATGGTGATCTGAGCCTGCTGACATCAGCTCTTTTTTTTTTTGGTGTGGATGTAAGAACAAAAAAGATAGCTTAATTAAAGGGGAAAGACCTCAAAAAATTGGACAAAGGATGAATGAAGAACTCATATACATGCTGTAGTCCAGTTCAGTCCTCCAGACAGAAGCAAAACATTCTGAAGAAACCTCTCTCTGATGTAGTTTATGTCATTAAAATTATTAAGAAAAATCTTGACTTTATGGCATACTCTATCATTTATTGAAAAAAATAAAGGCAATTACCTGATGGGGGAAAAAAGCACAACGAAAATGTAAAAAAAAGAAAAGCAACCCACATAAATCCCTAAATCCAAAAGTATTACAGTAATTTTTACAGTGGTTTAAGAGAGATTTTTCAGACCTGCTGCAGCGTTATGTATCAGCTCTCTAGCACAAACCTTTAAAACGAGAAAGGGGGAAAAAAGGGAAAGGTATCTAAACCTGATTTGTTCTCTTTGCTATACGTTCCAACAACTTAAAATTCAAAATACCTGTTTAATCAAGTAAAATGCTGAGATTTTCACAAATTTGGAAGGGCATTTTTTCGATTTTATCTCATGTTGCTGAAAATGATTGGATGTTTGTTTCCTGCATGACTTTATTTTTTCCCCTCTTTCTTTTGATAGGTTTTACAAACACATCCACACACTTATTTCAAACTGACAACCCAGAAATGAATTAGATTTCATATTTTTATCAGGCACAAGCCAAGCAAGAAAATAATTTAAAGTAGCAGGTAATTACACCAATGAAATATTTATGGAAATCGATTACACCAAAACACTCATTTTTATCTCAGGATATTTGTATTTTATATGACTATGCAAAATGGCAAGTTTAGGAGTTATACAAAGTTATAGTTCACTCCTTTTACAAATGAGAACACAGGCAATGATTTCCAGAAGGCTGACCAAGTGCAAACCACTGTTTGCAGTAATACTTATACTGGGGAGGTATAACTATGAAAGAGCTGTCTTCACTACTCTTGAGACAGCCCTGGAGAAATAATAGTATTGAAAGTCATCCCTTCTCCAGTGTCAACACAGAGTCCATGCTGTGATGGATGATGCACCAAGGGAACTGGGGCTGTTTGACCTGGAGAAAAGGAGGCTTCAGGGAGACCTTATCGCTCTCTACAACTACCTGAAAGGAGGTTGTGGCAAGGTGGGTGTTGGTCTTGTTTTCCAAGTAACAAGTAGTAGGACAAGAAGAAATGGCCTCAAGTTGCACCAGGGGAGGTTTAGATTGGATATTAGGAAAAATTTCTTCACCAAAAGAGTTGTCAAGCATTGGAACAGGCTGCCCAGGGAAGTGGTTGAGTCACCATCCCTGGAGGTATTTAAAAGATGCGTAGATGTAGCGCTTTGGGACATGGTTTAGTGTTGGACTTGGTAGTGCTAGGTTAACAGTTGCTGATGATCTTAAAGATCTTTTCCAACCTCAACGATTCTATGATTCTATGACAGAGGCTGAGCTGGTGCTGTGGCACTGCTGGATGACGTGATCACTCACTTTTCCCTGCCAGCCTGAGCATGGTCTTGTATTTGTTGGCCCTCTCTTACTCTGAAACTAAACTGTGTGGGGGACACATGGCCTTTCCATTGCCTCCTTCTACTGCACAGGGTGCTGGACTCAGGAGAGCTGCCAGGCACTTCTGCAATGCAAAAATGAATGCAAAGTTTGGAGGCCAGCATGCTTCAGCTCCTATGTAACTGCAAACCCCTGGCCAGCAAACCCCTGGCCAGCTTGTGAGCAGCCTTCCCGAAGGGGAGACAGGAATGGACTGGCACAGGTCTCACAGGAACAGCACTGGAGAGCCTCCCCCCACGACAAAACTTTTACTCTCAACACTACCAGCTGAAATTAAACAATAATTTTGTCTGTGTACATTTACTTCAGAGTGAGCAATACAGACAATGCTTCTCTATTGACACTTCTGTAATGGCTGGCATCTGCCTTCCCGTTACTTCTAATCATAAGGCAGTTATCTAGGTTGCTAGGTCAGTCCAGAACTCCCCAAAGTATTCAGAAGTATATTGGTAGATTAAAAAATTGGCCTGTGTGACAATGAGTGCACTTTGTGTCAGAAGGCAGGTCTTTAGGACACTGAATATTGGGTTTTTGCATCGTTGTACCCCCCCGCTACTGTAAACATGTCAGCAAAGCTAGTGGGAAGAAGTTTCAGGTCCTTATAAAGGCTACATATTTATATATAGCATGGATTTTTATATAGATGCTAAAATTAGAAAGCAATTCCCATATGGATGAACAAATAGTTATTTATAAACACAATATACAGGGTCTGGAATGGAATATTTAATTCATTCTAGACCTAAAGCCACCATTTATGTGACAAGTTGCAGTGTAAAAAAGCACTTTTCATGCCAAGTACAGTCCCTGTATTGGTGCCAAGGCCAGAAGAGCAAGAGCAAATGGAGAACTTGCAACTCTTCCCTTGGGAGCCTTTCACAACAGCCTGCAGACAGCAGATGGGAAAACACCACTGTGTCCAGGCACAGCTCCTGTGCCCTCCAGCAACCCCAACAAAAATTTAGGTGCTGCAGGTTGTACTCTCAGGCTAATCCCACTCTTCCCATACACATCTTAGGGGGAAAGCATGTCTGGCTTTGTCCCCTGCTGTCCTTCTGCTCTGGCCCCAGCAAGGGTTGCCTTGGGCTACAGAGAGTAGCCCAGCCATTGCCTTGGGATTCCTGAACTGTCTAAAAGGCCACACATTTGACAGCAACCACAGGGTTTCTTCTGAAAGCAAGATGTATAATAAGTCATTACAGCAGACATGCACAGAATACATATTTGGAGGGTAGGACAGATTATTAACAAGAAGTGGGAGAGCTTTAAAAATACCAAATGGCCTCACATGGAATCAGCAAAATGAAGGCTATGTGATTTCTGCCACCTTGATTTGGAGAAAAGAAATTGCCTTCTAAAGATCCCTGGAGAGAAAACTTCAGACAGAAGAAAAGATGATTAGTTCACATGTTTTCCAGCTTTCCACTAAACAACAGTTGATGACAGCATTAGAGATAGGAAGGAGCAAGAAATTAAGGGATTAAGCAGCAGAACAAAAGTCACTGGATAAACTCGGCATGGAAAAAGACAGAAAACTTGAAGTCAAAATATACAAAGCAGTTTATCTTAGAGGCAAGGGCAAGAATGCCAGCTTTCCATCTCACATTGTAACAGCTAGCTCTCCAAAGCAACATTGCACATACACACATGCACACATGCGTGTGCGTACAAATATTTACTTTGCCAATATGGGGAACAAAAGGTAAGAGCCCTTCTGAGCATCCTCTTCACTGTTGAAAGTCATTACAGTTTCCCCTCTGTAAGTATTGTGCAGATGTATCAGGATGAAAATAAATAGAAAAGATATAGTCTTCTAGAAAAGTACATGCAGTGAAAATTACACACAGGAATCAGAGCAGTCTCTCAATTCTATAGACCAGGGTAGTTAAAATAGTATTTCCAAGAAACACTGCTGAAACTAGTAACTCATCCAAAAGCTGAAATTAACTTTACATACTATTGCCATATAGAAGGTATGTTTCTAATTCAAATCAAATGAAAAGTGAGTTCCAAACTAGGGCAAAATGAATAAAGATATGGAAATCAAAGGATCTGAAACAGAATTTATACGTTATAAGTTTTGAGGAAGGACAGATGCCAGTACACACATTAAACACTGTGACACTTCCCTGGAGAATTACAATAATACTTCACCCTTAAATAACACACTCAAAGCACTTCACAGACATTAACTAATTAATATTCAATCCTCATGTGGCTGTAAAAATTATACAGTAGGGAAATAAGGTCAGATCTTCAGAGGAGATCAAGCTGAGATTAAACAGTCTGGCCCAAGGCTACACACTGATGTGACAGCAGAGACAGGGTTACGGCTCTCCTGTCCAACAGCCACCCCACCACCAGAAAGCCTTTGGAGGGAGACTGACAGCCCCAAGCATCTCCAGCAGCTGCCCAAACACAGCAAAAGGCTTAGGCAGGGTCAGATGCCTCCCCGTGCTCGAAGACAAACCCATAAACACATGTCTCAAGGCACGAGGTGTTAACTGTGCACCCACAATCTCCCTGCCCTGCTGTGGCTCTACAAACCAGCCTGTGCTCTGGGTCAGTGGGAGGAGGAGGTTTCCGTAGCAGTACGCACCTCTCCAGCCTGCCGCATGCAGGTAGCCATCAGCACTTTAGTTTACGTGAGGCTTCAAATACCTGGGGCACATTTTACAAATTATACAGAACACGGTGCAAATTACGCCTGGTCAAGTCCTATTCTACCAGCGCCCTCACAGACCCAGAGTATTTAAGATGAATGGAGAGAGAGGTGACTCTCGGGAGTGCTGAAAGCACCCGGGCAGGCCACAGCAGGGGACACACGGGCACACTCAGTCTCCTGGGAATCAAACACTTCCCGGAACAAAAAGAATGTGCCTCCAAGTGCAGGGGGAGATCAACCCACTCATCCATCAGCAAAGCGCTCCCTATGCACAGGAAGACTGAACGGCAACAGCTCTGTGCTGTTGCCCCGTGAACCAAAACGGGCTGCGATGCTCGCAGCAATGAAGTCAAACCTATCACCTACCTGAAGCGCCGAACAAGCCATCAGTCAGCCTGAAATTAAGCTTTATCCTAATGAAGGCCACACTGAGAAGGGGCACGGTAATAACAGCATTACCCTATGTCAAGTGCCCCACAGGAGGCACTAGGGGCAATCCCAACCAACTGCCCTGCTCAGAGAGGCACCGCGATGGTTTCAAGTGCTTTCAGAGTAAGAAGGCTCTACGAACAGAATGGCTACAGCAAAATTTTGCTGCACGCTCTGAAAAAAAATAAAACAAGGAGGGCGTGCTGGTGGCCTGGCCAGAGGACCCTTCCTCCAAAAAAAAAAAAACCCCAAGTTCTGCCATTTGTTGTGGCATTTGAACAGCTGCTGCAGAGTAAGAGCTGTCAGTTTTGCCTACAGCTGCAATGCCAAGCAGTATCGACTCTCAGCTTTTTTAGAAAGTGCTTTAGAGTACTTTTAAAGTAGAAAGGCAATATTTAAAAGGTTCAGTTCTCATTGCAACACTGTCAGAAGATTAATCAATTAAAAGCTTGGCTACTGCAAGCAGCAGTATGTCGGCCAATCCTGGGCTGCCTCTGTGTGAAGATCTGCGGTTTGTTTTTTTGAAGTAAACCTGTGTGTAAACTTCTAATTATATTAGGAAAAGATAAGCGCTAAAAAACAGCTGGACCTCATAGCTTTAGCAGAAAGTTATTTAAAAAGCCAAGGGGCTAAATGACACTTTTTTTTTCTCCTTTGGATACTGCTTTGGGAGGGGAGGGGTAATAGGTTGCATTAGGCTGCACCACTTCCAGCCCTTGCGCAGATAAGCCATGCAAATGACCCATTAAACGTGAATATTTACTTAGGAACTAAAACCAATAATTCTGTGTTAGCTCAGCAAAACCAAAAATGCTTAAAGAACTAGGCTAGGAAAAAAGACATTGAGTAGCTGTCATATCCCACATGACAGGATGGCTGATAGAACATGTTTCCACACACTGAATAATCTCAAGAATAAAAATGTTCGATGCTGTGCAGACCAGAGAGAAAGTGCAATGGTGCCATACAACCAAATATCAACCACAGCAAAATAAAACACCAATTTATAAAAGAAAACAAAGAATGGGGATCAGAGAAAAGGCATTATTTTTTGGGGAAAAAAAAAAGTATTTCAAATATTTTACTTGGAAAGTGTACATTTTGACAAAGGCCTTGAAGTTCAGCAGACTTAGATGGAGATGACTTCTTATTGTCCTTATACTGTGGGTCAGTCAGGGTTGGGATTTTCCAACAGTTGCAGCTTGCACGCACCAGGCAGCAGCTGGTCAGTGTGGAACAGCAGGATTCTTCCTTTCTTCCTTCAGTGCCCTACAGCGACTGTGCCCTAGCCTGAGCACCTGTGAGTCAGACGCCAGAACCTTTCTCAGTCAGAAATGGAAATGCTGCTCCATGGGACCTGCTTCGGACTTCCCTGCAACCACTGCTCTGGCTAGGTCTGATGGAAGGGGTGATGGAGGCACAGAGCTGAGAATGAAACTGTGCCCAATGGGGGAGAGAAGTGGTGCCTGGGCTTCGAGGTCTGGCTTGGCAAGAATAGGAAAGGACAGAGGGAAGGGTCCCAGCGATGTCAGCAGCAGAAAACTTGGTATTAACTGAGAAAGGTGACTTGGATGAAGATAAATATAGCCTACAAGTGAAGATAAGTGACTTTCTAGACAAAGATAGTAAGGAGCTGTAAGGACAGGCAGGGAGGGAGTAGGTTCTGCAAAGAAGAAAAAAGCACGCACACAAAGACGTAAACACGATTTCAGCTTGAAGGAACTGGCAGTTCCTCTGTCACTGGCATTTACATTGCATTTCCTCCAGCCTTTATAAAACCTGGCTCCTCTAATTCATTCTAATTCACTCTCTAATGCTTCCACACGGCTCTTTCAGTGCGTGTGTGGGCAGTCTAGAAAGCAGTAGTTGGACCGCTTTTGACTGAAAGGGAATGTTTTAGGCACAGCTCAATCCTGTGGGAGTCAAGAGAAAGGGTTGAATTTGGCCTTTGAAAGAAACAGGATGCCAGGAGAGTCACATGAATCCCTAAAACTTCTGCTTAAACAGAAGATGCGTATGCCTGAATTTGGTCTTAGCCACTAGCTGGAGCAGGCTCTTTTTAATTAATAGCAGGTGGTGGTTCACACTTTTGGCAAGAGAGCAGACATGAGTCAAAGTTTTAAGATATTAATGCAGTGTTTGCCTTTCTTAGAAAGAAACAGTGTTCTGCAAAGTTGTCTAGGATCCACATCTGTAAAAATGCTGCATGGGGACCTGGGCTCCGAGTGGACAGTGAGCCCTGGGAGTGGTGAAGGCTACCAGGTTACAGGGCTGTAGCAACAAGGGCATAAGCCAGTAGATCAAGGGAAGTGATTAATCCCCTTTACTCGGCACTCGTTAGGCCACAGCTGGAATGCTGCCTCCAGTTTTGGGGCCCCCTAATACAAGAAAGATGTTGATCAGCTTGAGCAAGTCCAGCCAAGACCACCAAGACGGTCAGGGGCTGGAGCATACAAGCTGTGAAGAGAGGCTGAGTTAGTTTAACCTGGAAAGGAGAAGGCTTAGAGGGACCTACAGAAACCAGCAAGTACCTAGGCAGGGCTTACAGAGAATACAGCCATGCTCTTCATCGAGGTATGTGGTGGGTGAATGAGACACAACAGTCTGATCTGGATATACGGATATACTGGATATGGTCACCCTCATTGAAGGACTGGAACAGAAGCCCAGAGAAGCTGAAGAAAACCTCTGAGAACAGAGATTCAAGACCTGACTAGATGAAGCCCTGAGCAACCTGGTCTGAATTCAGTGCTGCCCCAGCTTTGAGCAAGAGGTTGGACTACACAATCTCCCAGGAATCTTTCCAACCCAAATGTTTTGATGATATTCATCAAAAGCACAAGTAGTACACAGTGCATGTGTTTATAAAGGCAATATGTTCCTAAAACACTACATTACAATGCAATTGTTAAAAAAAAAACAAAAACAAAAACAATGCAACAGTAACCCACAACAGTACAGACCATAGCTACAAAAGCTCAAATCTCTTCTTACAAGCTTTTGGAAAACAGTAATCACCTTGGCAAAGACAACAGGTAAGAACTGTGTAAACCAATGCCATCTATTGAGTTTAAGAGACTTTATGGCCAGCGGAGTATTCATCCAATACATTTACAGCTGTACAAAAGTGTGAAAAAATAAACAAAAATCAGGTGCCTTGTGCAAGCCACCTCAGATGCCATTACTTGCTCCGCAGAACACCACAAAACAATGAAAGAAAAGCCACTTTTAAAGTAAGACTGATCTGAAAATAATTAAGTTACTGACTGCAAAGTGTCTTACATTTTAAATAGAGATTACAGATTCTGCACTAGTCTTCCACTTGATTTAGGTTTCCACTTCCATCTGATTTAGGTTTTATCACTGAAGACTAATATCATTCTGCCTTTCACATTAACCAAGCTCCTTTTTTTTTTTATAATGTTTCTCAACTAGATATCCTACAGTTTAATTAAATTAAAATTGAAATAGCGTTGTAAGAATATAGACCATTTAGTACCTGAGACACTAAGCATTCATTCTACTTCATAAAGAAATTAATTATGTGAGAGTCATTAACAACAACTGTAATTCCTTACGGATTTAAATTATGTTTTGAATTGGAAGAATAAAGTTCCCAGATGATTTAAATTCTTCAAGATGTTAAGAATGAATTAATGATGTTAATATTCTGTATGTCTGAAAATTGGTGCAGGAATGAAAACCTGTGTTAAATCTAAAGGCAGCAGCATGGACAGTGAAAGCAGCTAAACCTATTTCTATCCTACTTATTGTGTCGTACTGAAGCCTGGAGTATTTTTGGATGAGCTACAGTCCAAGGGATCAAACTGGGTGCTGGTAAAATCTATGGCAGCCTTGGAGCTGACTTCAAGAAGGGGAGGACTAGGCTCTGGCTTCTCCGAATCAGGTACCTTCTTCCTTTTCTGCAAGAAAACCTCAGCTCTGACAGGGAGAAATTCTTCCCAGTCTGATGAAAAGTGAGAATGATAAAAAAAGAACTATGAGGAATGATAAATACGGTATTTCAAAATTGGGCACTCTGCTGTTAATTATCATCATTGCCTCCACAGTTTATGCATATTAAAATTATGCTGGCACTTCTCCTTCTGGGGAAACAGTTTGCAAGGGGATAGGCAAGAGGAATCTCTACAGCACAGCATGCAGTTTGAAAATTCGCACACTGCATCAACTGGGTAGGAGAGCCAATTTCCTAGATATATAAATCTGGGTTTAACTTCTGCAAGAAAAACACCCACATCCATCCCCTTTATCATACTTAAGGGACATCTCTGTTTGCTGACAGCATCATGCAGGGAATCAAAATTAAGAGGCAGGACAACTTCCAAACCAGCATAACCCCCATATAACCTTCTTTGCCCAGGTCCAGGGCTGTATTTTGGAACTAAATGGTAAAACGTGAGCTCTGCTGAGGACGTTGCTCTCCACTGTTGAAGCCAACCAAACACACAAGGTTCATTTTGTTTCCAGGAAAAAGACACTGATTAATTAAAATGCAAAGGCATCTTCCTGCCAAATATTTTCCAGCCTTATGTTCAGCTAAGAATAATTAAGGCTCGCCCATATCATCCAAGAGACTGGTAGCCATTCTCAACATGCCATCATCTATCACCCAACAGAACTCCATGTTTGCCGAGGAACAGCTTGCAGCCAAGTAGACGGGCAGCACGTTAGTCAGGAGTTTTACTTGTGTCTAACTCTCACAGCTTCTCTGGTATAAAAGGCCAATAGCTGTTCTCTTTATTACAGCCATGCCTGGCTAGCCTATAAACACTACCACTGATAGCTTTAAATAGCTCTTACTTCTTGGCCTCTCCTGCTGCTCTGGTGCAGAGAGGGAAGGGGTGATTTTCGGGACAGTGGGTGCAATGCAGCAGCGGGATGGAGACCCAAGTGCTGCCCAAGCTTCTCTGCGCTCCCAGGTCACATTGAGCCATGGGAGCTTCTATCACACCGGCTTAAATCCCATTTGACTTCCATGAGACTAGCCATGCTTTAAATTAAGCATGTGCTCAAGGTGCTTTGCTGATGAAAATAATCACAACCATAGGATTAAAAAAGGAGTATTAAAAGAGGGGTGGGAGGGGTCTACGCAAGTGTGAGCAGAAACTCCCTTATAGGAGCCCAGTGCAGCACCAGGGGCCAACAATGCAATTTTAGGGCAAGTTTCTCCCTCTACTTCTAGAATTAAAATGGTGACCTCCTTCAAACAACCCTCTTGGCACTGAAAGGCCAGGAAATGTAGCCGTATTAGGATTAATGACTTGAATTAGCTCCCTTTCACCTGTGCCTCACTGTATCCATGGCAAAGACGGACAGTAGCTTTGCCTTTATGAAATAATGCTTGAGAGTTTCTTTGGTGTTTGTCTAAGCAAAATAATTTCTCTCCTTGCCTCACCAAATAAACTACTTCAGAGGGAAAAAGCTCTCTCATTGTAAAAGTCTCTTGATAAAAAAAAATGCAAATCTCAAGCAGCTGTAATGAAGAGAATCAATTTTAGACTCCTGGTGGCTACCTTCCTGCAAAGCTTTATTATTTTTCATCAAGTATCTACAAGAACCAGATCACGTTTGTAGCTTTCCATTCCTCTCCTGTGTAATGAGGGAGAATCATGTATATTGCATTCATTTAATTTACCCTAGAAATTCAGAGTTATTGATTGCAGTTGGTAGACTTCCTATCTCTAAGAGACTGGAAGCAACATTTTTATGCCTTTTGTATTTCCTACCACAGCGATGGACAAAAAAAAAAACCACACACACCAAAAAACCACCAAACCCCACCCCATCCCCCGAAAAATCCCCAAACCAAAAAAAAAAAAAAAAGGGGGGGGGGGGGGGGAAGACGCGCAAGAAGAGTATCGCAAAATAAAGTTTTGAGGCAAGGGGAGAATATAGCACTGTGGAGATGAAATACGGGGTGGCAATACTTAACTATACAACACCACTAGAGCTGTAGACGGCCTCTTGTGACATTTATTTAAAGAACTATATCTGTACAGCTGATTATCTGAGAGATCAGGAAGGTCTAGAGTAGTCAGGCAAAATCTGTATGCAAAATTCAGTGAAGAAAGTTAATTTAGATGGTATTTAGTAAACAGTTTTGCAAAGGCAAGGAATGGAAGAACAGAATTTGGAAGAAATATTTTGTTGGGATATTTAAAAGAACAATTTAATTCAGAAAGCCATCAAAATATCAAACAGGTTTAAAAAGGAAAAATAGAATGATGCATTATGGCAAAATGATTCTTTTTTATTTTCATTGTACTGAGAAAACTGGGGTGGGGTGGGGGGAGATCTTCAATTAGCAGTGACCAGGAACTATTTTTCTTCTTTACCATTTTTCATTTTGGCCACTGAACCAAAGAAATTTAATTGCTAGCATAGCACTAATCTGAGTATTTTTAGGCAGCCATATTCTCAGTGAGGAAGTCTGTAATCTGTTCAAGACTGTGCCCTGTGTTTCCCCTCAGTAAGTGGCAAATTCTGGTATTTGATATATCTGAGGTCTAGAGTCATTCTGGCATTGAGAAGTCAATCCTTGCAAGCATGCCAGCCAACCTGCCTTTTTACTGATGTTTGTGACAGTGCAAGAAAACAACTGATAATTCAGAAGGTTTTCCTGTCTTCAGCAGTCCTAACGACAACCCCAAGCAATCAAAATGCAGGCAACTAGCTCAAAAAAAAAAAAGGGAACGGGCCTAAAGTATAGGATTCAGAAAAGATAAATTAAGCTGTTTGACGATTTCAGAGTTTTCCATAGTGCAGAAACTGCCTTCTTCCAAAAAAAACTAAGATGCTCATATAGTTATACAATTTCAGGATCCAAGTCTTTACATAAATACTTTAAAGGTTAGCAACCAAGAAAACTCACAGCTTGCCTCTGATTCATAAAGGTAACTTTAGAAATATTAGAAGACTAAATTAGACTTAAAAAAAAGGTTTCAAATTTTTAAATCAAACCTGCTGTGTCTAGTCCTGTTTTTCTGTTTTTAAAATGTGATAGGATGAGCATGAAGGAGAAACCACTATTAATCACAAATGAAACATTGATGCAATGATATACAGACAGAAACAATTGGCATCTTCATAGTTATTTGTCATGGGAAATTTTAGCATATTTTCAAGGCTAGTAGAGGATTCTTTGTTTTCAAAATGTTACAGGAATATATTGCTTATTCAATTCTTGCTGTTTGATGTCATCTATCAGAACAGGAATTTAATAAAGACACGAACCACTGTAAATGCTTCTGTTATCACAAAGTTTTTTGCTGGAAGTCATAAAACTATGTATTGCATTGGCTTTTAACAGTAGATTTATAACCAAATGCTTGTTTTGCACTAGAAGAATTAAAGATTCGATGTTGCTTTTGCTTCTGCAACCTGTGCACATCACACCAGTGTAGTACCAACAGGGAAGCCAAGCTCTTACCCCTAAGCACAGAAATAGCACTTGTAATAAAGTCTATGCTTTGACAGGCATCTTAGCCCAGCAGCAATGCCTTCACAAATCAGTTTGGCACTTTTCCTGTTTCTGCAACTTGTTCAAACTGGAAATTTAAGATGTCCAGTCTGGAACAGCAGGCACGAAACCCACTTGTCCAGCTGCAGTAGTAGTTCTTTAAGTGTTTTGAGATATGCCGGCATGACACATGGTCTCTCACCACTGCACTGGGACTTCTAGCTGTTCAGATATGGCAGGTCTCAGAGTTTGGCAAGAAATTTTGCCAAATTAATCTTTACTCTCAACTCCGAGAAGACACTTGATTGCCTATGTGAGTTGCAAATCAGGCTAAGACACATTCACTGAGATCTCCCTCCTCACCTTCTCTGTCTTTTAAAAATTCTTCTCCACGTTAAGAAGAGATAAAATACCTTACTTACAATCAGAGCTCCTAATTTTGCAGGCTAAAATACTTTGCATGATTTAGTAGCTTACAAATGAATGCACAGAGCCAGCATCTGTCAACTCCCTTAGGCAGCCTTGCTTAACGGAATGCAATTTCTTACCTGAAAAACATAAATAAGCAACATACATTTACATTTTATTCTGCATAACTTAATATCTTATTTAGTAGCCTAAATCACACATGAAACCAGTTCTTCCTATTAAGCATGCAAAGACGCTGCATCATTTGTGTAGAATGTTTTTAAAATCAACAGTAGTTTCCAATTAAAACAGCTCAGATGTAAATATTTATACCAAATAAAGAGACGTGATTAACATTCTTACCAGTTACAAGCTCACTGGAGTACAACACTTTCCATAATTTCCCCCCACTTACGGACCGAAGTCATTTGATCCCCCCAGGCATCAGGAGAAAGGAGGGCTGCTCTGAGCAGCCCAGGGGATACCACCCCAACCACAACAGCCACAGACCTCCTAAGGGTCCTCCTTCCCACAAGGAAAGCCCTCTGGGACATGAGCCACAGCACGGCACGCGTTCCTGGGAGCACCCTCCCCTGCTCCGACAGGGTAAGACACAGCCCTGGCAAGAGGGAAGAGGTAGGAGATATGCACAGGCACGTCTCAAGCAGTGCACGAAGCTTGGTGCTGGTCCAAATCACACACCAGCATTCAGGGGAAACTTCAGATAACATTTTAATTTTCCCGTCATGTCCCACTCACGTCCTATCTGCAGTCCCTATCCACCTGGATCAATTGGGTTGAATGTGAACTGCAGCCCTGAGGCTCTGCACAGGTATTAAGTGTTTTTGGTGCGAGTCTCAGCAGTAAATAGGAACAAACTTAGAAGCCCAGAATGATCTGAAATCCACAGGGGTCTAGACAGAATCCATATGGTTGCCATGAAGTCCTTCACTGCAGTCATAGATTGATTATACTCATTTTAAAAAGGTATTAATGTATAAAGCTACTACAAAGGACAAAAACCCACAACACTAAAAAGAAAGCATCAATAAAACACTAGAGCTTTTCACTGACATCTTCAAGAAGCAATGTAAAGCCAAGTAAAACAGCCAAAGTGCAAACGCCTGGGAAACTACCAGAACAAGGAGCAGCCATGTGGTGCCTCATCTCCTGTGGGTCCACAAAACTGCATCCCCCTTTTTTCCTCTTCCTCCTCAAAATGCCTTCCAATTCTGCTATTAGAGGCAATGAAAGAAAACTTCAGTGATGCTAGTGTCAGGCTTTTGGTGTATACAACAAGAAATCTTTGACCAGGAAAAATATCTGATTTTCTAGTAGCTGCAAACAAGCCATCCCAGCTCCCTGGGATCCTCAGATAGAACTGCGGGAAAGGTTTCTAATCCTCCCTCACCCCACATCAACTCCATGCAGTTTCTTCTCCAGAAAGTTTTTAATTGCATTTTAATTATGCAAATGTGCCGCGGGCTTTCAGAGTAGATCATTGGCTTAAGTTGAAATAGGTATCCATCAATCTAACCAAAGTAACCGTAAAGAATTCGTTGCTGCAGTACTTATGCTCTGCTTTCAGTGAAGAAACCATTCATATTTATTAACTAAACTGACAGAAGTTCAACTTCACTACACAGGAAACTTGGGAGAGCTCCCCACACCCAATGTCTTCAAATATGAATTTCTGGAAGTACCTAAATCTGTTTCTGCAAGTGAGGCACTTCAAAAGACAAAAAGACAAGAGGAGACTCAAGCCAAGATACTTCAACAGGTTTTCTGACGAAGCTGCATTTGCAGGGCTCTCCAAGGTTTCTCCAAGTTCAAGGCACATCCTTGAACATTGTTAGGTTGGAGCCGATGCGTTTTATTTTCCCCGCAGGTTTGCAGCATAAGACAATATCCAAACACAACTGTCTACATCTGAATGACCCAGAGGTCTTCGGGGCTGCCTGAAACCACATCACCCACTGCACAAAAGAATCCTTTAAGAGGTTATTGCAAAAATTTGCCAAAGGAGTCAATCAAGGATGAGAAAAAACAGCCCTGCTCCCTGGTGGGCAGTGAGAGCAGTAGCAGGCGGAGGAGGGAATAATGCTGCCAGTTCAGACTGTTCAGTCCAGCCCTGGATGAGGGGGTCAGACTAATAGAGAACCACGCTCCCCCCAAGCTGCTGCAATGTGCAGGTTTTTGATGCAAAGCACAAGGGGAACATGCATGAGATGGAGGGCTGACCAGCTCTCACAGCTGTCCTTACATCTAGCAAACCCATCATTCATGGAAAGGCTGGACAGGCAAGATGCTCCTGAATTGTGTTTCAGGAGCAAGATGACCTCAAGCATTGGTATAAGTAAGGATGGAGAAAGGGGGGGATTTTTACAGGTAGGCAGAGATTTAAAGCATGAACCAGAGGGGCTTGACCAGAAGGACCTGCTCCCTGCCACTCAGAGCTGTGCACAATGATGGCAGTGTGTATAGGCCAGAGACAAACTGCATTAGGGTTTCCTGAATGCACATGGCTTCTTCCCTCACCCACTAATCTCATAATTCACAATTACTGTATTTAATACACATAAAAGCCGAGTGCTCCCCAGAAACTATCATAGGCCACTGTGGAAGAGCGGGGCTATGCCAAGCAGTCATCGTGCATAATTGGGTCAAGAGCTGCTGATGTTCGTAATGCTACGCAGTAGAAAATGGAGACGGGCTCCCCAAGTGTTTGTTGGCTGCCCCCAAATGCCTGCACGCCAGCCACTCTCTCCCAATGAGCAGGACATCATGCAGCCCCACAGCAACGAGCAAAGAGATTATCAGATATAGATCCAGCACTGCCACAGAGCACGAGCAGCACAAAGTCTCTCGTTTACCCAGTACATTTAAATATGACAGATCACGCTGCTCACCTGGCTCAGTTAGGCTGAAATGCTGGTTTCTGTTACAGATGTGTTATGCAGGAGAGCTCAGAACTGACAGGTTTTAAGCATATTTAATGGAAATTTGACACAGACATTGCTGGCTCAGCTCAACATTATATGGAAAGAAAAGCAAAATTTATTTCAACTTTACAGGATCTGATGTTGAGTTAGGAAATGTCCCAAGCCTAGCTGTTTATTCTCAGCATCACTTCTTGGTTTCCCCTGCAGAGGGGAGACTTTGCCTCATCCACCCCCTTAAATATAGGGGATTGTTCCTTCCTGCAGCGCATTGCTAACCAACACGCTGAACCGCTGCGTCTGAGGTCGTCACACACAGTGAGAGGTGTCATTAACACATGACAGTGACATGTGGCTCTGTTTGCACAGCACCATTCCAATGTCACGGGAAACCTGATATAGTCTGGGGACTTGTATCTAAAGTGTAACATTCCCATTTAAAACGCCGACATTCAGGACAAGGAACAGAGGGACTTATCTCCTTGATGTTGGGCTAGCAGAATTGCTCAGACCTATAAAGGAATTATCTAAATGTTTTCCAAAGAAAGCAATAAACCAACCTTGCACCAGCACTTCCTTCATATTTGCCACTACTTCTGCAAAGAGTCTTTCAGAGAGATTTTAAGGTTGTGTTTCTCCCTGACCTTGCTAGCGGCATGGAAGCATGAGGAGACTTGACTTCCAGGGGCCCATCCCCGAGAGGTCCCCAGGAGCTCAGTACAGACATCATAGTCCTGGTGACAAGCTGCACTCCCCCGGACACCACGCTGTGCCTGACGTACAACGCGCTCACCCTCAGTACATCAGCAGAGAGGGAAATCGGTGAAAACTCCCAACGTTGCCACCGAGCTGCCGGGTAGTCCTGGGCAACTCGCTCCACACCTCGGCCGTCCCCCTGTAACCCTCAGTCTGGCCCAGAGAAACCTGTCTCTGCGAGGTCGGGACTTGCAGTGCACAGCAGCAGACTCCTGATCCCACCTGAGGCACTTCCAGCATATAAAGAAGTAATAACAAAGCTGGCTTTGGCTGCTAAATGGTGGGTCTTTAAAAAGACTTCCCTCTCCTGCTCATTTCAGAGTAAAACAAACATTTAAACATCAAATACGTGCACTCGGGCCTTGGTTATACTGCAAAATATAAACTGTAAAGTAATTGAAAGGGACAGGTCTGAATATTTAGCTGATCTTTCCAAGATGCTTTTAATTTCCTTGGTGAGTTCGCGTATGAGAATATCCTGGTGTTGAATGCACTGTTTATACCAGAAATCCAGTAATAAAAACAATGTTCTTCAAAGAAAACTGAAATTATTCTGATATCCCTTTATGATTATGACACAGGGAGTTAGGGAAACAAACATCAGCCATTGAAATGGGATAGAAAACTGAAATATCAAACAATTAGGCTTGCTTGCATGTAATGGTTTGGAGGAATACAGCCATTGCAAGTCCTACATTGCAGCTATGTTATCTTAACAATCAGCTAGAAGACTATGGCCACAGCCAAACAAGTTCATACATCTCTATGATTTCATGTTATGCAAGCAATAAAAGATGAAAAAGAATCTTTACATTATTTCAAAACTTTAAAAGAACATCATACCGTGTATAACAGTATGAAGAACTTGTTTAAAAATTCAGTGTTATTTTAGAAGCAATAGCTTCCACTAGCAGCTTTCTGAACACAGCTGCGTAGGGAGGAAATTATTTTCCTAACATTTACTTCTTCCAAAGGCTAAAAAAATGTCATGGCTAAAAAAGTCATGACTGCAACCTTAGGTACAGACTAACGCTCATCTAAATACTAAGCCTTAGCTAAGGGTGCCAAAACCTTAGGCAAGCTAGGGGTTTACTGGTAGCAAATAAAGAAATGCCAAAGGGAAATAGCAAAAGTTAACATATCTGCAGTCAAATTAATATTCCAGCAGCCTGGAGAGCAAGCAGTTTCTCAGCTGTTTGAGTAAATATTGACAGCAAATGAGGTCAGTTATCTGAATTTCCAACAAAATCTGGAAATGTTTGGTATTGAAACATTCCCATGTTAAACAGTGCCAAGCATTTTAGGAAACCATGACTTTCCCCCTCCCTGCTGCTGGTTGCAAAATTCCTGCCCTGGGGGAAGATCCTCCAGCCCTGCACATTGCAGAGGACCAGGCAGATGGAGAGGGAAAGAGCACAGCTACACACAGTGGGTAGCCCTAATACGGCTACAAATACTGTTCTTCAGCATTGAAGGTAAGGTAATGAGATGAATCAGATTCGAACCAAAGATTCAGCTCTGTGTTGCTACATTGAAGCTCAAGAGAGGACACAGAGAAAGGTGCTTAGGGAATTAATTATAACCCAACTGACTGCAGTGCCGGCAGTGCAGACTCTCCATTACTCACAGGTGGCTGCTAAGAGAGCAATCGCTCTGCTGCAAAGGGCCCCCCCCCACTCCTGGCCTTACTGCAACCAAATGGGACCTCAGACAAAGGTCATTTAACCTGAATAACTGAAAATAAACATACCCTTCCCAGTAGGGAAAGCAACTAACTTGCCACCTATCTTTCTGTACAGGAGAGGAAGGAGACAGGAAACACTGCCCTGGTATACGTCTGGTTAAGCCATGCAGGACTGCCATCTCCCTTTCGCGGGGGAAGAGCAGCTACACTACGGTGGCAGGATGAGGTGACTCCCACACCTGCCAAGGTCTAACCTAAGTTTTGGCAGAGTGACTAAAAGCTATCAGAAAAACACGACCAACCAAGCAGAAACCTTAAGCACCAAAAATAGCAGCCCTAAAGCTTCAGGCTGAGTTGTCTCCAGCCCAGCTCCAAGACCTCCAGCTGCTGAATTGCCAACTGGTGCCGCTTGCAGCAACGAATTCTCAGGTGTGGGCAAGAGACACCCAGCCATTTTGTTAACCTTCAGTCCCTTCTGAACTGATCTGCATTTTCACTACTGACTCCAAGTGTTATCATCTCAAACCCCCAGAATTGCCATCCCTACATCCCAACGCTGTCAATAAATTACCTAAAGTTCAGGGCAACAAAACAAACCACAGACAAGCTGATGCCCAGAGATCCATTTCTAAGGAAATAAATTTTCCTTCACTGCATAAAATTCTAGGAATGTGCTGTTAAAGTGATCAAAAGCTTAGTATTGGTGCCACTAAATCTCTGAGGGTTGCCATTTTGGGTGCCTATTAAGGGTTTATATTTGTGTTATAAATCATCTTACTGCATTCCACAGAGAGTAATTTTAACACTAGGATCATACCCCTTAACTAGTTTTTATACGAAATTTAAAGGCTGAAGAACAGTAATGGTACTATTAAAGACACCTACTTTTTGCTTCCTGAAAATAATAGCATGCTACAGAGCCATGAAAAGAGAAAATGATAGCAGCGCTAACCTGTAATAATTACACTAATAAAGAGAAAATAGCACTGAAGAAATTATGGGGGGGAAGAGACTAAAATTTCTGTGTCTAGCTAAAGCACTAGCATAACCTTTCAGAGAATATATTTGCAAAGTATATAAAAAGTTCCAGTTATTTCAAAGGTTACGATTACCACCTTCCCTTATTTAAATTGACACCAGTTATTACTACACTTTTTTGGTCCAGAGTCTAAAAAATACAAGGAACATAAATTGTAGATATAAAATTATAGTATTATTTGTTATTACCCTGTTATTAAAGTGATATTTACCAAGTTTGGGCTTTTTTTTCCCCTCCCTAGTGTAAGATTCAGCAAGGAACAAGAAAAGCCTGACTTTATGACAGAATCAGCTAATGGATTTTAAACTTCCCACATTACGTGAAATGGAGTGAACAGAAACAGGAGAACCCCATGGGCCCAGGCACCCAGCCACCAAGCTTTGGGGCTGAGACTATGGACATCAGTCTTCCTGCCACCCCGGGAAAGCTGTAGGTCCCTCCTGCCCCAGCAGCTCCTCAACCTCTCTGCTTCCAGCTGTGACCACCTACCCTGAAGACCCTGGGCTTCTCCTCTGGACACAAGCTCCTCTCTGCAATGTGTATCTCCATGGAGGTCACCACCTTTAAGCGGAGACAGACTGTATTAAATTTGCTCTGAGCCAGCAGCTCCTCCTGGGTTACGTGGAGGGTTGAAGGAGCATCTCCAAGATGGTGAAAGGAAAGAGCTGCAGGCAGCAAAGAACAAAATGTGGCTATGGGCAGGGAAAGGTCTGAGTCTCCTTGCCAGACATCTCTCTGATGCACACATGACCATTAGGATATTCCATGGCAGCAGCAGAGAGAAAGATCAGCCAAATACTCTTTTTCCCCAATCCTACACAGCTGTGAGTACAGAAAATGGACCCTGGAGTAGATTTCCCAGGATGCTACTTCACATACATAGTGCCCACAGGGCATTTCAACACCAGGGATATTTTTGGGTTTGTAACCATCAGTAACATGCATGAAATTATGGCAATGCTGTTACTCCTAATCACTGCATCTTGTAATACCAGAATTTTTTTTTCACATTGTCAAAACCAACTAAAATCGTTGATTGCTCACAGTTGTAATCCACTATTTCATGTCAATAACAGCACAAGATAGTTTATACAAAGCCTCTACCATTTGGATGATTTGTTAAAATTTCAAAATAAAGGAGGAACAACATTATGGCATTTGTTCGTAAATAAACAGCAAAAAAACCTTCTGGCTCTCATTCTATTAATTGTAAAGACATGCAGCGCTTGCACCTTTGCTTCCTACTGACATCACCTTTATCAAGAGCTGTCAGCAAAATGCAAAAAAATAGAGAGGGAATAACAGACAATTTGATGAGCGCAACTAAATTTAAAGAGTTTATGCTATTGCCTTCAGCTATATATCACACATCATTATTCACCCTGAGAGGCATCAGTAGATGCATTAGCAGAAACCAGTTCCCCAAGACACAGCTGAACACGTGACAGATGAAAAGGCAAAGTTTTTCTGCACTTGCTTCAACTTTAACGTATTTTTAAAAAATTAAAAAAGCAGAATCTGAGCACAGGCTAACCATCTATATGACTTACTCCCCCCTCAAGCAAAAGCAAGCATGATTCAGAAGAAACTCAGCACAAAAACATGTAATTAAATGCAAAAAGAGAGGACCCATGGGTAAAATGCAACGTTAGTTCAAACCAGAAATTGGAACAATGCATAAATAGGCACAATAAGGAGGGTATATGGTGTGCATCCCGAATTACTGGGAAAAGTCAGCCCTCATGATAACATATCTGAAGAAAAGCAGTTTGGAAGGGTCAGTGCCGAGAAGCCTTACGTCTGACCGCTACCTGTTCCCTCTTACTAATATGATGGAAAATCTTTTCATTTTTAAAAGGTCTAGCCCATAGAAAGTGTCAGTAAAATTAATCTTAACCATCAGAGAGGAAAACCTGCAATCCCTCCCTGCCAGCCATCACATCTCCCAGAAGACAGTGCCCATTGCCTGTCTCTGCAACTGAATCTCTGTTGTCAAGAGCAACTGGTAATGTTTGAGGGAAGAGACAAAAAACAAGAGGCAAACGCTTCTTTGCAGCAGTGGGAGAATCCATAAGATCCACAACAGAGAAGATGCTATTTCAGGAGGACTTCTGTGGCTCTAATGTCTCCAAAACTTACCTCACCTAACCATGAAGGGCTCATGACTCACGGTGAGAGACTGTCTTTGCTGATACTAATTTCTTGTGATCTCTCGGGTGCATACTGAAGTTCCACCATATTAAGCAGAGGAAATGTTCCTTCAAGAAGGGGAAAAAAAATAATCACCTCATCAGGCAGGGGCCTTCCTTGGTAGGTCATTCTCCGGGGACTGAAATTACTACAGAGCTACACTTCCTTCTGACTGTAATATTCACAATTAAACAAATGAATTTTCAACCTTATGCTGCAAGTTTAGCTAAAAGGAAGTACTGTAGGCTGGGTGAGGTTGTTGAGCATTCCCAGCTCTCAATGGTCTTGTGCCACACAGTCTTCTGCAGGGGCGGGTCGGAAACAGTACCTCCACACTAGCTAGCTGGGAATAAACAAAAAATACTCAAGGCACTGGCAAGAACTGAATCTACAATTTCCTTCTACTTTTCTACTTATTTGGGGAGGGTATGATCTTAATTGTGTTCAGAAAGATAGTAGTCCAGAACAGAGCAGGCACAAACGCCAACCCCTTGGCTGAACCAGACTAACAGCACATGGGCACATCCAGCTCAGGGATCAGGTAGCTGTTCTGTTCTTGCAGCCTCTCTAAATTGTTGAGGGTTTTTTTTGTTTTGTTTTGGGTTTTGTTTGTTTTGGGGTTTGGTTTTTTTAAATTCTTTCTTATCTTTAGATTTGAAATTCAAAATATCTGCTAAAGGAAACTGAAGCCAAAGTTATTCATCCACTCACAAATGACCCCTGTAATGCTTATTTCATTCCCTGCTAACTAACCTCACTCATAAATCTCATTAAGGCTCTGATGAGTGGAAAGGCTGCACAAAAGACATGTGAAAATGAGAATAAGGCAGATAAAAGAAAAGTGCTGAAACCCTGGGAAGAAACTGTCATTAAAAAAATACAAAATAATTTTAATATCTAAATGTAGGGTAAAAATTAAACTATTTCAAATGCAACGAGACCTGAAACATTCCAGCTTTTTTGTTTGCTCTTAATGCCATGGGGATATAGTTAATGAGGGGTACACTGGCCCAACGGTAATGCCAAGTCCAACTGCAAATGGAGCAGATGGCTTCCTCCTCCAAAATGAGAAGCCACTTGACCTAAAGGGAGACATCCATTAAGTACAGGGTGCACAGCAGGTCTGACTCCAAAAGAAAGTTCTTTGCATGAGCCCACACTAGAGCAGTTCCTGAAGGACTGCAGCCCATGGAAAGGACCCACACTGGAGCAAGGGAGGAGTGTGAGGAAGAAGGAGCGGCAGAGAACTGTGATGGCCCAACTGCAGCCCCATTCTCCCTGCATCGCTGGGGGAGCAGGGCATAGAGGAGTTGGGAACAATAGAGTGAAGCTAAGCCTGGGAAAAAGGGCCTGGAGGGGTGGAAGGTGTTTAAATTTGCCTTTGTTTCTCACTATCCAAGCCTGTTTTCATTGGATTTAAATTAAATTAATTTTTCACTAAGTTGAGCCTGCTTACCAATCACCATCAGGCAAGACAATCCCTACCTTTATCTCGACCCACAAGCTTTTTCATCTTACTTTCTCCCCTTGTCCTGTTGAGGAGGGGGAACGAGAGAGCATCTGGGTGGGCATATGGCAACCCACCACAGGGCTGCAGTGTGGATACCTGCTCCAACATGGTGTCCCCATGGGCCGAGGGGAAACGCCTGCTCTAGCAACCTGGACATCCTCCTCCCCGCCACCTCCTCCTTCTCTCGCAGGGCTGTTCCTCACACTTTTCTCCTCCGCCTCCCTCCATGTCCACCACTGATTTTCCTTGTGTGCAGACAGAGCAACCCCTGCTGATCACCTGCACCTGCTTGAACAATCTATGGAAAAAATGACCCACACCTGGAGTTACAAACAATGAATCTGCTAGAAAGGGCTTTATTTTTCCCCCCATAAAACATTACCAAGAGGTATGGCTCCCAATTCAGCAAGGAATAGGCCTGATTTTACGTTTGTGAGCAACGCCACGGAAGGCAATCACCTGCAGCATGTTCATTGCCTCTCCTGATTTACAACTGAAAATGAAACAGAAATCCTCCTTTTTTTTTTCCCTAGCGTTTCCAGTTTTACTGTTGAAGTGCAAGGACAGTGTTCCTTTTCCTTCTCTGTGCACTGCAACCATGATGTGATTTGCTGACTGTGTTTATAAAAAACAAACTCTCAAAAAAAAAAATCAGAGGAAGAAAAAAGTAAATAAGCACTCACACATGATAGTATATTCTTAGCCAGGTCTATTTGTGGGAGTTTGATGGATTTGCTATTTCCACCAAGCATCAGAGAAGGAACGAGAACTCCCATTCAGGCATATAGGGCTACTGAATCAGAGGATAGCATCAGCAAAATAAACAAACATCAGTTCCCACTATTTTGGGGCTTTTCACAGACACTGGGACTTGTGACACTGCCATTATGGCCCTTCCACTCACTGGGAGGAAGCTAAAATATTGCAATACTTTCTATAGCCTGGAGGGAGCAAATGTAAATGAACGGCATCTTTGTGGCTTGCACCATTTTGACACCCCATTGCCGAGTGAAGTGTCCAGAGAAGGCGTAATGCATTATACACAGAGACCACTCATAAGCTGTTGTGCAGTCACTTGAGTTTTCCTTCTCTTTATGATCACTAGAACTTGCAACACATTAACCTGTTTTGACTCCTTCCCTCCTCACCAACTCAGTTCCTTTCAAGAGTGTTGTTGCAAACAGAAACCACAAACTATGCCAAAGATGCTCCTTAGAGCCTCATCTTCTCAAGAAGGTCTTCCTGCTCCACATGACACACAACTTACACAAAGCAGTAACACACACGTGTGCGAACGCAGAGCAAAGTCGAGCACCGGTTCCCACGCCTGGGGGGAAGCACATGCCCACTTGACCAGGTGTGCTGCTCAATTATCTTAACAAAAGACGCAAGGATAAAAGGAGACACTGCAGGCATAGATGATGGCCACGTTCCTGCGCTTACCATCATAGAAAGGAAGAAAGCACACTTCTCTGCAAAGGCAGCCTTGCTCCTTGCCCAGATAAAGGATCCTGCCCTTGTTCTAACTCCCACGTGTGGAAGGAACAGGGTAGTGAGCAGATTTAATCATAGCCCAAAGGATGACAAACAGGCATCACCCAGAAAATTATTACAAACATGCCATCCTGTTTTGACAGCAGTAGCGTTGCCATCTTGAGTTTTATTTCTTTGCTGTGAAAGCAATGGTTTCCACCCAGCTCCAGACAGCTGGTCCCGTGGGCTTCTCAACTTTTGTGGCTTAAAAAGCAATACTGGACTAAAGTTCACGAACACAGCTAGAAACCATGATGTGGCTGTCCACTAAAGTGTTAAATTATAGTGGATGAGGAAAAAAAAATCCAAAACATAGATTCAGATTTCCCACAGCTGCTTTCAAGTTCCATCCTCCTCCCCTATTTAAGAGTCTATTCCACTATTTTTTAATCATAGCAAATGATCAAACACAACACTGTCTTACTTTTAATTACTTTGATTTAGAGACCTCTGTAAACCAGTGCATAATTATACCAGAGGAAGGGGTGATTTTTAATTTTATCTTTTTTTAAACCAGTACAATTACACTAGTTATAACCCCTGATGTAAATGCAAGGACAGTGGCAGGAAGGTGCCTTATACTGCTAGTACCCTACTCCCCTTCTCACACGAGAGCGCCGGGCTGCTGTAAGGCAGCATTACCACACTACAGCTACCCTCACATTAGGGCGTTGCACAGCTATATTTTTAACACCTGTACCATTAACTCGGATGGAACCGAAACGAGGCAATGCTCTCGTTCACTTTTTAGTCCTCATCAAGGCAGCAAACTGACTGCCAGCCCAAATTTAGGAAAACCTCTGGTGTCACCACAGCTCTGGGCTGGGGTCCAGGGTAGCAGGGTGGTGCCAGCTGAAGCCCCTCGCCGCAGCGGTGCTGGCCCAGCTCCACTCCTGTTACGGGGTTGTATGTCACCAGGGCCAAGGCACACAGGATGACGGGCCAGAAATAAAAACCCGTACTGATAAACAGCTGGTTTGGCAGCACTGGGATTGCTCTAACAGCAGAGTACACAGCGCGGGTGTGTTGGCAAGGGGCTGCTTTTACACACCTGGCTTCTCACATCACGCTTGCATCCAGAAATGGAAAACACAGATGGGCCCCGCAGCCTGCATCCAGTGACCCTTCCCCATTCAGCACAGCATTTCGAAATGTGTTTAACTTTAAGCTTGCACTTAAATCCCACCGATTTAGATAGGACTTAATTACACACTTGAATGCTTTTCTCAGCTGGGAGGAGTGTAAATACATACTTAATATGGTTTATTGAACTGACACCCAAGGCAAATATCTATTTTGCTGAACTAGTGTTGGGACTCAATTACGTAAAGAAACACACCTTAAAAGAAAGATTTCTACCATCACCAAAACAAGGTCCTTTTCTTCAGCAGGTACCTGCCTATTTCAAGCTGGACTAACAAATATGTCCACCTCGTATTTCTGTTTTGTTTGAGTAGAAAATTGCAGAAAACTGAAAAAGACTTTTCCAGGTATCCCCCAAGAGATGAGGGAAGATACACATAAGTGACTGTACAGCCAAGAACACTGCTCCACGTGTCGCACTGTCTGGTGTCTAAAACACCGAGATCATCACTGGGCTTCAGCTATGGCCCTGGGATGCAAGGACCAACCACAGGTTTTAGCATCTAATCTGGCTGAGTACTCCATAGGATTATGTTGTCCATTGAAATCAGGTGCTCCCTTCATGTGGCTGCAAACAGTACTGCCCAAGCAAGAAGTCCGAGACCAAAAATACAGAACAAGCTATTACAGATGAAATTAGATCACTAGGACCAGGAAAGGAAATAAAAATATGATTTAGGTTTGTCATTTTATTCACGGGAGATCAAAATGAAAAGACAAAAAAAATCCCAATACCATATGACAGAAATACATATTATTGCATTGCTCATATGATAGTAATACAAGTAAAAGAGACCATAAAGCTGAGAAATCTGCAGAATAGCTTTAAATATAACTGAGATTACCCATTTTATTGGCCAATATCATCTTCATTTAGAACTAATATACCACACAAGAAACTGCAAATAAAGCAGTTCTGTAGGACTCAAATTTCTCTTTTTTTTTTTTTAAAGGTATACAACAAAGCTGTTTTTAAAAATAAACCAATAAATAAAACTGCACATCTGTTGCAACTGTATCAGTTTGCAAGAAGATTTGATTTTGTTGGCAGGGATCTAAGAACTTTGGGCATGCATACCACTGAAATAATGAAAACCAGCTTCATCCATCAGACCAAAAAAAAAAAAAAAAAAGAGACGATAACAATGAAAGCTGGTGCCCCTCGGTGGAACCACTGATTTAATAGAAACCATGTTTCTATGTTGCCTACAGCCAGGAGCAGATGAAAGACACTTGTGTGATTAGTTAACAAGTGGTCATACAATCTCCCCTGACAAACCCTCCTTTTCAATTTCAGATTCTCCTGTTACCACTCGATGTTTGAATGCCTTGTTCGAAGGTGGACCCAGCTCTGCACAGATCACACAAATCTGCATTCCTAGCAAGAATGCAGATCCCTTCACTTATGCCAGTAAAACTAGCAAGTACTTTACTGACTCACAAACAGTATTTTCTTCTATTTTTTCAGGAATTTAATACAAGGATGATCTTAGATTCATGCTCTAGGAAAAACTCCTTATTACTGTATACATGAGGCTTCCAGTACATGGGAGGTACGTGATCCACCTCACCCAAATCCACTACCTGAGTGGCTCCAGGATACAGACGCTGGAAAATGTTGTTATAAAATAAAAATTCACCACAAATTGTCTACTCCATGTGACGTGCTCCATGCCCTTACTACACAGTAAATGTCAGGCAGCTCTTCTTTTTTCAAAGGCCAAGAGGTTATTTTTATTTCTCCCCTATTTTCCTGAAAGTAAGAATTTAAACATGGGCAGCTTTTCAAGACAGCATGGCACACAGGATGTAAGCACATGCTTAAAATACATACAGGCTAAGAGAGGCAAAACCATCATCAAGTTACATGCTATGCAAATATTCTCTTCAATATTTATGGCTAGTATTAACCCTGAGTTTCCAATACAGGTTCTGACTTGCAAAGCAGCCTTTATGATTACAGCATTGTCAGAATTTAAATAGGCAGCATGTGATCTCTAACTTGAGCCTCTAAATAGGTCTAGCTCTTAGTTCTTGCCCTATTCTTAACTTCTGAGAAGCCCTCATATTATAGCAATGTATAATTTGTAATACTCTTATTTAAACTACATCTGCTTAAAAGGGAACTTCTGGTTGTATTATGCCTTGCAAGTACAATTCATGAAATAAAGTAGAAGAGAAAAAAAAAATCTTGTCTTGCTTCCCCCCCCATCTAATCACTTCATGAAAAATTAGTCAAAGGTGCCTTTAAGGCCAAGGAACACACTCAGTCATTTGGTTTCCAGCCATTGACTTTCAAATAGATTGCTGGAAGCAGTGTAAATTTCTTAAATTCCACAACAGTAGCAAGTTACTGAGCCTTCCTTTCATCTCAACTACTCAATTTATGCTCCAGCACACATTACTGCAGATATGACCTCTTCCATCACCAACCAGTGACGTTGTCAGTATTAATGCAAACAGCTTTGCTCTACAGCTACATGTGAACAAACTGATTCAACTCATCTTGAATTACCATTAGAGGGTCCCAATTAGGCTCTAGAAAGATTTAGAGGGAGTATTTTTAGCTGTCCTAGACTGAAATAATCAACACTTCTCCTGTCTAGCATTTGTGTTGCAAGTTTGATAGCTCAAATACTGATGATTCACTGTTCAGCCTGCTGAATCAGAAACAGTCGCATTCTAGATCAGTATCTTCTCTGATTAGCCAGTCAAGTTATGGGCACAGGTTTTGGGCACACTGGAGAAGTTTAAGTAGTTCAAACCTCCTTTAGCATAGCTCTTAAGAATATGTCTGCATTGCATAGGTTGCTCATGTGTTTTGCTTAATAGGAGCTTTTAAGAACAAGAATTACTTTATAATTCAGGAAATACTTTTTTTTTCATTTGAGTATTACTCAAAATCACAAATTAAAGTCACACTGTTGCTCCTTTGGCCCAAGAATCCTATTTGGTTTTCCTATCTCTAACCGAATGAGTGTTTTCCAGGCAAAGCAGTAAAGACTTATGAAGATGCAACTTGTCTTTCATAAAGAAAAATGACCAAGTTTCCTAAAAGCTGGTGTCCAAGCCATTATGGAGCACTATGGGTCACAGATTCAGAGGTGGTAGGGTCACGCAGCCTGCAGCACATGAAATCTCACACTGCACATTGCTCTCTCTTCTTTTCAATGTAAATTAATGTTTCTTTGCAATCCAGTTAATAGATTTGCAAATCCATTTTTCACTCCCAACTATACCTGAAGTGAACAATCAGAATGAGTCAATGATAGAGTCTTTGCAGTATTTGTATTTAAATACAATATATCCCACAAAACCAAGGAGAATGACCAAAGGCCACACCTTTCAAAGCTGCTGATATCTCTCACCTCAACACCCTGAATTCCTGAGGGTTTCCTACCATCCCTTGGGGACTAAGGGGCACATCTTCCAGCCTAAGCAAAACCATCACTGTAATGAATGAGACAAGAGCCAAAGAGGAATATTTATCTGTATGAACCTAAGACATTTACCTACTGAACAGGACTAAGAGACATCCATGTCATCTGTATTCTGTCAAAGGATTTCCACAAATAAATTAATAAATAAAATCGTTGTGCAGAAACTGCCACTCACCACGAGAGGGCACTTTTTAAAAACCTAAAGCAGAAAACTCCTACTTAAGAGCAGATACTATTCCAGGGAGGGAAGAAAGGGTTTGGGGATGAGGGAGACAATTGCTCAGGGATAAAGCCAGCACAAAGATTAAAAAACACAAAATGTCAATAAGCACACTCAAGCTTGAGACAGGACAAACATTCATGCGACAGACCGATCATGTCTTCACTGGCACCGGCGCTGCGTGGACAGTAAAGTTACCTTGCATGTCTGCTGTCATCTAGAAATGTCAGCTGCAATTTCAAAATGCTCACAAAGTCAACTCTGCATTTCTCTTCTTGGTAAGAATGATTTACACACAGCTAAATTGCACTCAGAAGTACCAATATTAAGATATTCTAGGAAATGAAGCATTCACCTTTCCCTTAAACTCCAGAACAACATACGCTACCCTGCCAGCTTTATTTCTGGGCTGCATTTGTCAAGAACATCATGCTGGAAACCTGCTGCAGACAGAGCAGAAGCGTATTGCTGTTCCAAAAGCTACACATTAGCTGAGAAAGCAGATCTGCAGAAAGGTCATTATTTCGTATTAGAGGTCTGTAAAAGTATCCTGTATAGACTCAGACCTCTTCTGCTACAATTCTTTCAAACATAAAAGACAGTCCATCATTTGCTTTCATAAATACTGGATTATAATGCAGACACTGAAAGCTATAAGGATATATGTTTTCCTTTATTCACAATTCTATAGATCACAAATACAAATATTAGCATTTCCTCAAAACTTTATCGAAAACATCACAAATAAAACTTATTCCTTTACAACACAATATAAAATTACATGTTATTTTAACAAGTTGCTAGGGAATACATCAAGTATATTCAACCTAAAAGGAAAAAGTATATTTTATTTCAACCATCTTAAAAGCATGCATGATTCAAACACAGGTCTGCTTATTATCCTTTTTTGATTGGAGGGAAAAAACAGTGATATATTTCCATGGCAAATACCTTTGTTCAAAAAGGGAGCAGCCAATACTGGCTCCAATGCTTTACTCCATGTCATCCCACTCAGGGTTTTCCACATCAATTTGCCTGCTAACAAACCTTCTGAGAACATTTTCAAAGGAAACTTTCTCTCCTCGATCGCTCTCAGATTTCTACAAGCCTGTCGTCAGGACTATGTATAATGAAACAATTAACAATGACTTTGTTCTACTCCTTGCTACCACAAAGCCTGTTGATAATAAAAACCCTGTTGATAATAAAAGCTCAGCATTTGTGTCAGACTTTCTTTATATTGAAATATTGCTGTGTACAACACTAAGGAAACCAGCCTTTATAATTCAGCTTGCAAGGAAATCTGATGAATTCAGTGGGACTTCCACACCAGAGCGGTCATACAGACACATACTGGCAGAACAGTGAACGTAAGCCAAATATATATAACAGTCCTATTAATGCTAAAATTATCTAGCAGCAAAGGGTTATGAGAAGCAACATCTGGCTGGCAAAGATAGAGGGCTGCTGCTCAGTTATTCCTTAAACTGTGGCTGCCAGAGGACACTTTTTTCACACTAGGCCCAGGGGCACAACAAAAACTGTCACAAGAGAGCCCGGGGAACTCAATTGCTGTGTGCCATGATCTGCACTTCTCTGTGGGTCGTTCCTATACCATTAGACGTCTATGGAAAACACTTAGCAGCTAAGGAATGTTCTTCAGGAGCTAGGATGCATCAAGATTAGAGGATCCTATGCCACAAAAGGATGAGCATTTTCCTTAGTTTTATGAGGTCAGAAAGTATATGAATGAAAATATTAAATAGTTTTGCTTCTAAAAGAAAATAAACAGAACAATTAAGCAAAATTCCCCCATCGTGATTACAGAGCTTATTCACCACCTCCAGAAGATGGTGCCATAGTTTAGAGGTTACCATAGTTTAGAGGTTACCATCTGCCCTGTCTCTCTTCTAGAGCTCACTATGTTCCTAGCACTTAGCAGCACACAGGTGACATCTGAGGTGACACTTCAGAGACTGGCTCATTAGAAGGAAAACAACGGTTGGATACAGGACTGTCCACAGCAGAGCCAGTGCACCTCTGCCCCATCTGCTCCAGAAACACCACGGGCAGGCAAACATCCACCAGGATGACCACAACTCCTCCCAGCATGGACTACGAGCCTGAGACTTAGCTAACACCCAGCAAGCCTAGACATCAGTCTTAACCTACACACTCCAAACATCCCCCAGCCACCAGTGTTCTCCCTAATCACTTGTCCATGTCTCTCGTTTCCTCGCAGACTTAGCTGACCACAAACTATTTCACCATTAAGCCTACAGACTTCAGGTCTGCAGCAGACCTGACAGGAGCACTGCTTCACTGCATCTATAAAAATCAGAGCTGTTTCTGATCAAATCAAACTTGTTTCAGCCCTAGATTGGCAGTGGCTGATGTCAGGAAAAGGGCTGACGAGCGATACAAGGGAGCCTGAGACCTCTCAGCTAGCTCCAGCCTGACACATTTGGCACCATTTGCAGCAGGAGCAGCCGTGTAGCAAGCCCAGCTCCACTAGGCTTCAAATCAGGCCTACCACACACAGCAGAAATGCCAGTCATCTCCTTTGGTGGGCAACCCTTAAGTCAGCTTTTGTTCACAGGCTGAGCTTATGTGGCCATGCATGTTTAAGCTGTCCAAGGCACGATTGTCACCTACTCGTGTGTCTGTAAAATGACCTCCGTGTTAGGAGCCCAGTTAAGGTCCCTATGTGGTACAGCAACACCTAGCTATGCTGAATTCAAGGTATACAGCCCCATATAATTGCTCACCCTTCTTTCCTGCAAGGGATGCAAGGATTTCTTTGCAAACAATTGCTATTTTATCTAAATAATGAATTTAAAAAACCACAACAGTTCAAATGGTATTCACCATTTGGGACCATCACGACATATATCACTTCAACAGACCACAGGCACATGGAACAGTAACAACAATACTGCTCTCATTGCATACTAGCTGCTGTACTGGTCTACCCCATGAAGGGGTACTTCTGCTTACAGCCAGGCAAAATCAGTGAAATTTATCCACAGAACTATGGCACTAGATATTGTTTAAAAGATATGATGTTATGTGAATCTCTGTAGAAACCTCTGGGATGGAAGGTGTAAAAAAATAACTATAGAGCGTCAAGCCCACGTCCCTGTTTGTAAAACTTCTGTTTGAACTTTTGAGCTCATTACTGTCTTCTCAGTACACCACATGCAGACTAGGCAGGCAACAAGCATCCTTAATGCTAAAACAAAAAAACTGCTTGAGTGGAAATATTTAGCTGAAAACCGCGACAGATTCAGCAGAAGAGACAGTCCCTGGAGTCACAGTGGTGCTGGCTCCAGAGGGAGCCACTGTCTCGCTTTTGCAGCGCCAGCAAGGGGCCAGCACACAGAAAACAGCAACAACTTAACCACCAAAAAGGCTTTCCAATGAAAAAGCAGAGAGGATACAAGGGGAGTCTCTTCTGCATTAAGTGTTGAATAGTGTAACAATGGCTACTTTCCCAAAAACAAGTGACAGCAATCACGTGCGTTGTACTATTGTGATCAAAACAAAATAGCTTGCTTTATAAAGAACACAAATAGTTGAGTGTTACCAGAAGAGAACGAGTGTGGGTGTATGCATGCATGTGTCTCTAGCAAGTGTAAAAGAGCAGTTTACGTTCAAAAAAACATGCTATGAGTTTGAAAGCCCCCTTGTTGAAAGAGCCTGCAGAAGAACAAACCTAACACATACTGCAAAAAGGAAATAAATAATTGAGAAGAAAAGCAGTCCATTGGAAAAGCTGCAAATAAAGACACAAGAGCATCTTCTACTCAATTCCTCCCAAACACCTTTAATGTTTTTTCTTTGTTAAACAACAGAACAAGGCCTCCTTTTGTAATTGCTTGACCTGTGCTGAACTTGGACCATGCTCAGCTGAACAGCTTCTGATCATTCTAGTCATTCAAAGCAGACAAGAAATGAGCAGATTGGGAGGGTCAGAAGGGGGAGTCTGCACACCTTGACAGGGACAGAGCATACAGCCAAGAGCAAAGACAGAAATTCATTATTTCCCTGGCGAATGAGTCCTGGAGGAGCAAGTACATCCTCACTGCAGTGAGGAATGGGATCAATTCCTGGGAGACTTATCGAAGTTAGCTGTAAAACAGCTTGCGCAAGGGGCCACCAAGCTCCCCGAGGGGGTGCTAAGGCCTGCACTAAGCTCTATAGCCGGGTGTTGATCAGCATCCAAACTTTAAAGACCACCAATTCCATCTCCCTAAGGTACAGTAACAACGTGGCCAACACTGGAGACACATTCAGGGTCACATACCATCCCAAAGTTTCCCTAGATTCACTGCCCCTTCATTGCAGAGGGGAATGGTCCATCTCAAAGCTACATCAACTCTAATCCAGAGCAGAGCATTTGCCTTGATCTCTTCTCAAAAGTCAAAGTGTGGAGGAGTGGGTGAGTTATGGGCAGACATAGTCCAAATGCATTTTCTCTTTTACAGCAGTCCAAGTACGACTGCCAACTAAAATCAAAGTTTTGTGGTTTTCTGTCTGCATAGCAGCAGTCAGCCTTTGTGAGTGGAAACTAAATCCCAGAGACGCGCGAGAGCCAGGCTGGCAAATGCTCTGGCTTCCAGCAAAGCAAGAGAGCGTGTTGTGCAGATAATAAAGTCATGTGATGCAAGGTAGAGGGACTGGTTTGTTTTAACTCTACCTGCTGCATACCATTAAAAAACATAATATGTACATCTCTGCTACAGCTCATTCACTGGAAGCCTAATGGATAGAACTTTAACATATTACTAACCAGGACCTAGCAGACAAGCAGACCAATTTTATCAGAGAAGATTGCCAAAGGAGTGCTCCCGTTTTATGCTGCATAATATACCAAGGCTGCACAGAACGGCAGGAGAGGAGCGCCCAGGTGCTCACTTCCAGCAAACATGATGCATGCCAAAACTCAGCCTCCTCCACTCCTGTTTACATCAGCCCCTCAAACACCACCTGGTAGCAAGACATCCATCAGGAGCTGGTTATGGCCTGTGCCCATTCACGTGAGACTGGCCAAGCAAAACAGGAATGTAATAAACCACACAGGCATTGTAAGGCAGCAGGTGGTGGCTGCCGGCTCTGCTCTGCCCCATGAGCGAGTTCAGAGCTTTGCTCTCCACCAGCTACTTTATACTGCAAAGGGGAACACAACAGGAGCACATGCCAGTTTACCAACCACGGGGATGTTCATCCCTTTTCATGGAAACCCTTGTAGGACAAACAAAGCTTACTGGCAGCTTCACAAGTTGTTCTTTGCTGTCTGCTCTCACCACCGACTCAGGCAGGCAAATTGGAAGTGGAGCAAAACTGGACCACATGATATCCTGACATACAGCCAACCACCACCTGAAGAAGGCTTTGTCTTATCTTCTTCACCAGCTCTCTTCCCACCACATCAACAGCCCTCTCAACAGAAACATCTCACCAGCAGATCTGCTCTGTAAAAGGAGCGTGGCTGGTCTCCGGCACCCCTCAAGTGCAGCAGCCCAGTTTTGTGTTATGCAATGAAAATGCTTCCACTAAGGTACCTAAGAGATGTTTCAGTATTGCTAATTGCTTGCTCACAGGTGAAGATCTACTCTCAAAGAAGAAAGCAGCATAAAGCACCCCGTGAGCTATGGCTCCCTTCACTACAGCCTTCCTAGGTCCCCTCTACAAGAGAATGTGGTGGGGGACTACAGCCCCAAACATATTCTTTTGCTCTGGAACAGATCAATAGCTTTATTTTTCCTCATATCACAATGCTGTTGTGATACAACACTGTTTTCACTGGGAATCTACTAACACTCATTATACCTCAATGAGCATTTTGGGCAGAGATTCCACAGAAGAATTGTATTACTGGCTGGATGCATTTACTATATCAAGCAGAATAAAAATCAAAGAAATGCAAGTACATGTGTTTAAATGAAAAGCTGCCTTTGCTCAAGCAAAGAAGATAAAGACTGTAAAAAATATAAACAGGAAAAACTAATTATAAAAATCAAAATCTTTTGGAACAGTCTGGATGGTCATTTGGAAATAAATCTCTATTCTTAATGCCTCAAAACGCCTGCTATGTCAAGCTTATTGCCAGAAGAAAGGCTGCTTACAAAGATAATTTTCTTTCATTAATATACAACAAAGTATTTATATGAAGAAGTTCCAGACAGAGAGCAAGACTTTTTTCCTCCCTCTGCCACCACCACGCTGTTGAATCAAGCTTCCTTGAAAGACATGATCTGCTGAATGAACGGAAAATTGAGTCGCTCACAGCAAAGGAAAGAAAAAAAAAAAGAGGTAAAGCTTGGCTTGACATGTTAATCTCTGTTGCTTTAATTATTGTGTTTAATGTCAGTTGGAGGGAAAAAGAAATAAAAGACTACAACAAAGCTGTGTGTCCTGGATGCAGCATGCTCAGCAGGACTTCTGCCAAAAGCATGTTTTTATCAAAACAGCTTCTGATTAAGCTTGCCCTCTCTGACAGTCCTGTGCATTTTCATCTCTTGATTTAGAGCCAAATTAGCTACCCATTCCAAGGGTTAATGCTCTTGAAAGTCCTATTATGGTAGCTATCTGCTCAGAGCCGCTATGTGTAAACCGAAACATGCAACAAACCCCAGTACATTATGCCAATACTACATAAAAGAGATAAGATAATATTTTTCTGACTGCACTAAGTCATAGTAGCGCAAAGAACTATGGCAGACTTAAGACTTGCTTCTCCTCTGGAGAGCTTAGCTTGGAGGTAAGCAGAATAAGTCCTCCACTGCCAGAATAGAGCCTCAAGTCTGGCTACTGGCACTGCAAAATGACATGCTGCTACAAGGAACGCATCTTCCTCTTGAACCTCCCCATCAATAATCTGAAAGAGAGAAAATGCTGGCCACTGCTGAACACTTTTTTTGGTTGATTGAGAGCCTTAGGCTAAAAAAAAAAAAAGGAAAAAAGAGAGAAAAAAAACATCTCCCTTTTGTACTATTTGATCCAGTTTCTTGTAAATGACCCCATTACAGCAGCAGGTATCTGACCAGTACTTCATGCCAGAGGGAATTACATTCATTGTTGCCTCATCTGTGTGCATCTTAGAGGCACTAAGAATCACAGCAGTCCTGGAGATTAAACGCTTTAACAAATAACAAATCCGGTACCATCATTTTCCCTTAAATAAAGGAGAAACCTGTAAGCATAAAACAGAAGGTCAAGTCAACTGGACTGCTCTTAACCAAAACAACTGCAAGCTTTGGCACTGGGTCCAACACTGCACCAGGAAAAAGAGGTCTCCAAGGCTTTCCATCCTCTCCTTTACCCGTAACTGCCACATGCAGGAGGGTTGACTACAGCCTGCTTGCTGCACGCTCAGATCACACCTCCCTAAGGAAGAGTTCTGAATCGCAACCCACTGATCTGCACCTTGTCCTGATCTTCAGGCTGGCCAAGGGGCTCCTAACCTCCATTCCCTTTGCTCCTGAGGTTTCCATACACTTCAGTCAAACTCTGGAGAACAAGAGAGCAGGACAGGACTGTGTGCTTGCAGCACAAGAAGAGGCAACTTTATGAGCAGTCAGAGAAGCGGTAGAATGAGTGGTCCTTACCTCTTCCCCAACTACGACTACATTTCAAGGGAAAGAGCTTGCAACTTCCACAGAGATACTTCTATCCCACCTCTCAGAGGAAGTCAGCAAAGCATTTTATGAAAGGGAGTACAAAGCACTCTTTGCAGCACCCTTCTTATTTGCTAACAGGGTTGTCCTAATTTGGTTTTACAATCAAAGAAATGAGGCAGAGAGGTCACATCTCACTTGCATGAGGTCAGGCTCTTCGTGGCCTGTCAGACCCAAATCTCTTCCCCGCCCCATGGCCTGTTGCCATCAACTTACACTACCTTTCAGTCAAGCTGCGTGGATTCATTAATGCTGTAATAGCTTTCTTTATCTAGCTGTTTTTTCTGCAGCACATCTCTGAGGCATAAGCCAAGTCTGGAAAAAAACTAATTAGCATAGACAGCACCACAATGCAATTCACAATGTTAACAGCCTCTAAGTTTTCAGGAGAGCACACAGAAAGCGATAAATGCTGGTACACTGAGAACTAATGAAACCTCTAGAAATGTTTGCAGTGGGTAGACCCTATTGTATAAGCATTTAGATTTGAAAAACCAAAAGGAAAGCTTTTTAATTACAATAATATATGTAAAGACAACGGTTACTTCAGTACTGTGCTTGTTTAAGGTTTTATTGTTAATTAGTTTACACGAAGAAGCAGAAGAAGTTGAGAAAAAAAGAAAGGTTATTTACTCTAAATATTAACATTTGTCTGTTAATTTTGATAGAAGCTCATTCCTGGACTGTACCACAGTTCAAAACTGAGGATGAGAAAACTTTTCTCTTTGTCTTACCACACTATGGAATTCACAAAACGCAGATTACGCCATGTAGAGCAGACACAAATATTGCAACTATTTCCTTAATGTTTCCTTAAACGTTTCTCATTAAAGCACTGGCATAGAATGGAAAAGCAGCAACACACCACTGAGCTTGAGCCAGAGCTCAGCTGAAGGTCAACCAGCTCCACATAACAGCAATGCAATTCCCACTCCGTTCTGCCAGCTCAGCTTCTCAGGAGCTGGGAGGTACCCAGGCTCCTGACATCTTCGCATAGTCTTCCAAGGCAGCCTCAGCCTCACTAACACAAAGACACTTGGCTACATCCTTTGGGAACAGGGAGAGTAATTTTTAAGAGGGTTCATGGGGCAAGCTGGGTTTGTTCTTGGGCACTGACTGTATCTGAAACAATATGATCTGTGTTCTTCACAGTGAAGACATTCTCTGCATTTAAAGTACAGCAAACAGGCTTAGAAGGCAGAGCCACCAACATTCCAGTACCTGACTGCAGGGGGTAAGAAATTCACCCTAATGAGAAGGCTTCACAACAGCAAATGAAAGGATAAACTAACTCCTACTTTGAATGGCTTCACTGTCTTCTCATTACAGCTTTCTATGAAGAGCTGCAAGTGTCAGCACAGTCTGGGGGAGACAAGAAACAATGTCAAGACCTTAAGTCCAAACAAGCAGATATAGCAACTGCTCGTACACCAATCAGCACCTGTTTTCCTGTTGACCTGTTCTTTCCATTAACAGGCAAGCCACTGCAGAGAGGAAGGAAGACCACATCCATTTGGTAATGCCATATTATAAACCAGCCCAGCCTTTTCTTTTCTACAGGCTGGTCTAGCTGATAGTAGGCAAAAAAAAAAAAAAAAAAAAAATCAATCTTAGAAGGTTGACATCTGTCACATGCACATACACCCCCTTCTTTGTACACACATCAAGATCCCCATGAACTCCAACACAGTTGTAGAAAACAAGGTCAAATGTAAGCCAGTTATTCACAAGCTATTTTCACTTTGTACTGTCATAAGCATAAAAAGTGGCAGCAGGTACTGTCACTAGCAGCAACCAGCCCTGTGCCTTGGTATCACGTATCACCCCAAAACAAATAGTGACCTTGTAGCAGCTTGAGTACAAAAAAAAGCATGGAAATCTGGCCCAAAGGAAAAGGGTGTCAGAAGAGCTGGGACAGGTCTGCTAGCAATCAGCTGTGCAACTGTGGGCATCTCACTATCTCCATCGCTATGCCTTTGCCATCCCCTTCTAATTTCCTCAAATGTCTCCATTTTTTATTTAGATTCTCTGCAGGAGCATAAGATTCTGCTGTCCTGCGTTGCTGAGAGTGCCTCAACCTCTCCCTGCTAAAAGTACCTACAAGAACAAGGGAAAACAATTTACACACCATTTAAAAGCAGGTACTAAATATAGTTCGCATTCTTCAACGGTCTTACAAATTGCAATGGAAAAAGGCACCCAGTTTTTTTTCAAGATACCGAGCTTCTGCTGAAGCATAGCAAGGGACCATTCTCTATGCCTAGCAGCTTAGTCTGTCTGCCATGAATTGAGACGGGTTAAAAGCCTCAGAAATGGCATAAGCCGAGTACCACAGAGTAGTTTTTGCCTAAATACCAGCAAGCTCTTTAAGATAAGTTAATATTAACACAGAAGATTCTGACAAACGCTGCATCTCTTCTCTTTTTAAGAGTCAATAATGAAAACTGTAAAGCTGAGACACCATTCAAAGAACAGAGGCTGAGAACAAACTGATAGATATGCCAGGGTTAGAATAGACAGACCTTCATTTTGTTTTCTTCCTTCTAGCTATACGTATGGCAGGGATAAGTCCCTTTATAAATGTCCTCTCTTTCCGAGACAGTTTGAGGCAACAGTAGGCACAATTCCCAAGAAGTTCAGGAAGATCACTAAAATTATGTTTACAGCTACTCCTGGGAGATATTTTATTATGTAGGAAAAATACCATCTTGATGTCCTATTAAAGATTTTTTTCAGAGCATTGAAAAGACTTCCATGATGCCCAGTGGTCTAATGAAAGAGCTTGAAGCTTTTTTTTTTTTTAAAAAAATGTTCATTAAAACTCTACAACAACGGCCCTGAAATGAGAGTTTGGTACCACACCAACCTAACTCAGGATTAGGTTCTAATGGTAACTGTAACAGTGAAGTAGTAGGAAAAAGAAAAAAGGCCCTAAGGACTAAAATCAGTATCTTTTGACGCATCTCTAGTGTCATCTCAACAAATAAAGCCATGTCCTAGACATCTGACAAACACAGGTACAACAGACTACATACAAGCTGAACCCCATTAGATAAACCCATTAGACAATTATCAAGACAACGAGTCTGTCCTACTGACGGCACTTTCTTCATTTTGAAGAACAAATTTACTTTCTCACAGCACATCAGGATTCAGGCTGCTGGTCCACCCAACATCACCTCCTTCACCTTCACACAACGAATGATTTAATTGAGCCAATTACAGAGTTGGGAGTAACTCAAGAAGTCAGAGACAAGGACACTTTTGCTTTGCAGTGAAAGTCTAGAGAGCAGATACTAATAATACACAACACCTTCGGACAGGGTAAAGGACTACGCAATGTCACAAGGATGCCCCCAGCTCTGAGCTTTCTGTAAGCAAGCTTAAAAAGTTAGGTGGCACCTTGGGGGAGTATTTAAAATCAGAATAAAATATGTTTGGGCAGCAAGAGATGCCTTTGGATATTTTCTTTTAACTATTCACAATTGATACTACAAATTTTTCATTGACACTTGATGCAACACCATATTGCCTCTCTTAGGAGCCTCAGGGTTCCAGCACGAGGTGGAATATCCTTCAGGAAGGAAAACACACTGCAGACAAAGGCAGCAACACTGGTGATGAGGACAAGTACTTCTTCACTGCTTTGGCTGTTTCACTTGCCTGCTAAAGAAGCCAGAAAAGCCCATCATCAGAGACTGGCTGCCAAAGAGCATCTCCATTTGAAAACGGTTCACCATCAGTCAACTGAAGAACACGGGAGGAAATTCACGTTTGCGTTTGCCTGCTTAGCCTGTAAAAACTGAGTCCTGTGACTCAGACATACAAAGTTTGCTGGCTCTGACTGATCATAAAATATAGATGCTTCCACTTCAAAGTAAGAAATAGGGTTTGCATCTGCTAGAAGTCAACATCAAATCCAAATCCTTCACAGCTCTCCAACGGCATTTGAGTTCTTTGACCTGTATTACTGATAGAAAACTCAAACAAAATAGGATTTATTATTAATTTCTACTGACCTTCATTAGCTATTACTTTAGTTTTAAATGGCATCTAAAGACCAGTATCATCAATCCCTTCACAGCAATAAGTTGCCTGAATAAAATATAAGCATAAATGGCTTATATAAGATATACTTTTGCCTTATTAACACAGGTCAATCTAAATACCTATGATTTTATTCATATTGTTTTTCTAAGCTAAGTGCATCATATAATTTATTCCTGCTAAAGAAACCAAGAGCTTACCTACACCTTACTCCTTTCCATGAAAAACATCTCGGGGGAATACGCTAAAGCTCTTTATTATGTTTGCTTTCTTGTTAAATGTCTGTTTAAACAGCCTCTGAATTTGGCATAGAGAACCTATATAGACATATTTGTTAACTATGTCCCTTTTTCCCTTTCTTTGCACGGCTAACAGCCCAAAGATATGTAAAACCAAATTTGTACTTCTTGCACAGGATGCCCAAGAGATGTCCAAAATTTGGACATCTGGATTTTGAGTTTAACTGTTCATGCAACAAAGTAGAAAGAAGAACCTGTTTCAGACACAATACTTTGATATCACACATTTCTAATGAATAAGCACTACACAAAAGAAACAGCAAGAACCTACATTCTCTACCTCTGACCATTCAGTTTGTACTTCTAAACTGCCCTGCTGTGACAGTGCTGTTAGGCAGAGCTTGGCTTATGAATGGCCGTAAGATGTCCCTGAAACTGGTGGAGGCAGGCACTCAGCTCCTAAACATCTCAGGGGTGGAGGAAGCATTGGAAGAAGGCATGACTTCTGCTCCCTTTAGAAAAGCCCTTTGCATGGAGGTCCATAAGAAGAGAGATGGAGAAGAACCCAAAATCTTCACATCAAAAAAAAATTACCTGTTTCCCATTCCCAACTGAAAGCTAGTAAAGAAGAAGCCCTGAGCAGAAGCCCACATAAGCCTGTTTCCTCTGTTAAAAATGTAACTTAAGAGGATAAAGAATAAACAAACTGCCAGCATGACTTATCCCAGGATGGGCTCCAGTTTGCTAAATATTTGTTCCAACACAGAGGCAGAACAAGGAAACTAGAAAATGCTTACAGAACTCCTCATCCATACGTTTGAAGTTACTAATCTAAAAAGGAGAGTACAAGCACGAACAAAGCTAACATACCTGTGTTTCACTCTCTCCACAGAGGTAAAAGGTCTTAGGACTGTAAATCACGCCTTTTTCCTAGGTTTTATGAAACATCATGTTTAATGCTGCTTAATTCCTGTCTCTGCAGCAGAGAAGCTTCTTCATTAATTGCTATTTTTCTCTGATGATAAAAATCAGACTCAAGATCACGCTGAGCACCACCAACACCGCACAATCTCCTACCCCTGCATTTCACCCTCCTGCTGTCACGAATGACACCTCTTCACTTTTCTCACTGTCACTGCTGTTGAACCTTCTGCAGAACTGACAGATAAGGACCTGACACAAATTTCTTTGGACACAAGATAGAAGTGAGATTTGGCTGAGCATCTCACACACAGGTGGAGATAAGTACCTTCACGTGAAAGAAGGGATGTGTTTTCATCCCTCTTCCTCTCAATCTCTGCTCTCCTCAAGAAAATACACCAGAAAAATATTGTGTAAGAAACAGAGAGGGAGGCGGCAGGGAGGTAAAACAAAAACAGATTATTATTTGGCATAAATCTACTCGAGTTTCTAAAGGAACGAATAAAGTAAAATGAGAAGACATTCAATACACCGAACTTTCCCCTTTCACAATATTGGGCTGGTGCCCAGAATTGAAGGGGTGATGTGAGTTTGCTCATACGAGCCAAAAGAAATGGTTTTCACTTGATGATAGTATCCTTTACAGGGTAACAGTTACAGTGTTTGCCATGGATCACATCTAATTCTTGCAACAGACTGGAAAGAGGTTTTGTTTTTATTAGTTTTGAGTAAGTTTAACTTCCCTTTTAGTCATTTTCCTTGAATGCTCCTTTTCTACCTGGCATTAAATCTCTCTTTGGACATCTACTCAATTAATTTGCCTTAATTAAATTGAGATTACTCCACTTAGGAAGTGAACTGAACTGAAATCAAATTAAAGCAACTTTAATTTTGAAAAGTGTGCAAACACAGAGGTTTAATGAGGTTTAAATAATCCTTTTTAAATTCACACCTTTAGTTAATTTAATTCAACTTTCCCGAGGATGCCTGTATGGACATGTTCTATGTCAAGACATATTTAGAGAAAAAAACTGAAGGGAAGAACAACACCCATAGAGAAGAAAAAAAAATAAGATAAAAGCAATTCTGGCTACAGATCTCTGCAACAGGATGAGATCACTTATTTTTCTGCTTTTAAGTACCCTGCTAGCAACAAAAGCACAGGGGAGGAGGGGGTGCATTTGTACACATCCACAGCACATCTTTTTCACCACTTACACAAGAGGACAGAGCAATCAAAACACAGACCTGAGATCCCTTTGTCAAATGAGGGGGTGAAAAATTATAGGGAAAAGGACACCAATAGCAACCAAGAAACAGGCAAAGATAAATTAAACCTTATCCTAAGGCAAGACAAACTACGACCACCGGCATTTATAGGCACTACTACAAGAAAATGTCCAGGATCCATGTAAAGGAGCAACATTGTGTAACACTGCTGTGATGATCGTGTCATTGTTCATGGTCTCATCAAGGTCGTCAGGAATCCCTCTGCCCTCCTTCAAGTGGGCAATGTGGGTTGTCCCTGCCCGCAGGGTGAAACTGAGGAGCAGGCTGGATGCTTTATTTGAAACTCCCCCAAAACTACCATGCAAGGCTTGCTAAGCAAGACAAGACAAACATGGTGCAATATCAGAAGCCCTTTGGTTTTGACCTCCAGTTCTGGTATCAAACCATCTATTAATAGTTGGTTGCAGCTGCAAATCTTTGGTTGACTGAGTTGAATATTGCTCCAAACCCTTACCCATGGTTTGTCTTTCTATTTGTCTTGAGCAGCCTCTTGGCATTGGAAGCTGCTCTCAGTGCTTGAGGGCATGTTCTCTAAAATCTTTTCTGGCTGATTTCTGAAGTCCTCTGGCCATCATTTCTTCTTCTGCTGTGCACTCTCCATCTGCCTTCACACCATAAAATTTGTTTTCCTCTCTCCAGTGATATCTATTCTTCCCCAATTTGCCTGAAGACACCCCATACATGCAAACTGTGGACGCTTGTGAGCACATGCTTGCAGACTGGTGCATGCCCACGCTCATGTGCAGTTTCCCCACCAGCATGTCCATCTGTGACTCATCCCGCGCAGGAAGCACTACGACTGACAAGCCTCCAACAACCCACTACACATCTGTGGAGACCAACACATGCAGGGCTTGCCAGTTCAGACAGCACTTGCCAACAGTGAACACAGACACCAGTATCTCATGTCATTTTCCCACACCTCTGCAGTTTTGTTTTTTTTTTTTAAAAAGAGGTAGGGAGACCCAGCATTGCAGAAAGCTTGTGAGCTCGAGCTGACAAAACAGATGGTGCAGAGCCCAGCCCTGGGCTGCACACACTGGTGCTGGGATGAAGCAAGAGCCCAGCAGCATGTGCATAGTCTGGTGTGCATCCATGCTGGCACAGTTGCATGCAGACCCATCGTTCTCTGTTGGGATTTTACCATCCTTATCGCTACCAGGAACCCTGGCAGAGCCATGCACTGCACAGCCTGCAGCAACCAGTGAGACTGCTTACGCACATGCTTATGTGCTGCTCTGAGTCAAGCCTTAAAAGCAAATGCATGCCTGAGTATGAAATACATCTATTTATGGCACTGGAAGCTGTGCAAACTACACACATTTGCTACCTCTTCACTAACTTAAACTGCCATTATGCACAGATTAGGCACTGAAAGCAAAATAAAACTCTGGAGTTTTCATATAAAGACTGTCACAGACTAATTCAAAGACAATTTCCAATTAGGCAAATAAATCCCTGTCCAAACTTTCCTTCAAATATAATGAATCGCTGGTTTAGTTCAGGCATTCATATTTTCAGCTCAGAACGGTAGAAAATTTTTTTCTTCCCCCTCCCTCTCCGAATGTAACAAGCCACTGAAACACAGTGTTTATGAATGAGTCACTTGCACCTGCATAATCCTGTTCATCACTAATATGAGCTGTAATTTAAGTTATAGAAAAAATAAAGACTGGAGGGTGGGCAATAAAATAACCTTCAGGACAATACAAAAATGCTCAGCCCTTAAATAATCCCAGATCACCACTTGGATTCACAGACCCCGGCAGAAAGACATTTCTAGCAAGCCGAGGGTACTGGGAATTAATTTCCCCTCCCTCCCCAACAGAAAAGGCAGAGGCACAATCAATTCGAACCAACAGCAAAACATACACTGGGAAACCACAGGGAATAGGTTAATTGTGAGATTGTGAAGAAAAATAACACTTGTTACAAAGCAATTAAAAGCAGCTCTCACTAGTGTTCCGAGTCCTTTGCAATTTACACAAAACAAACATGTTTCCCTAAAAAGGGTGGGGGGTGGGGAGAAAGAATTAAAAAAATCAAACCTCCTCAACCTTCAACACAACCTTATTACTCCCTGTGGGTTCTTCTAAAACAAGCACTCGCAGGGTATTTTGCAGCTCTGTAAAACTTGTGCTTTTACATTCATGTGAAGATCTCTCCCTTACAATGACTAGGATAAATAAAAGCAAAATATTTGGCTGTAATTTCCACACAAGATCTCAAACACTTTGCAAGCGTTCAGGCAGGCAGGGAAGGGTCAACCTTGTGCTCACACAGTCAGGCACATGGAGATGCCCCAAGTCATTGCTACCTGAGCGCCTCCCAAGGAATGAACAGTGGGCTGGAAAAGCATCACACGCGATTTCACAGGTGGGAAAGCAAAGTCAGATTTGCTCAGACTTTTAGAGGAGGCCAATGAGAGCTAGAAGGGGTACTGAGCTCTCTGCACAGAATAACGCTGGCTCTCCACAGAACTCATACAAGATGCTTTTCTGAACTAAAAGAAGTGTTGCGTCACCTTGTCAGCACAACTGCCCTTCATGCCAGCACCGACAGCTGGCTGTGTCTCACTCACCGCGCCGGGACCCGCACCGCAGCAGAGCCTGCTGAATCCCACCGCAGCCGCCTCCTTCCCCAGCACACGGCAGAGATGCCGCAGCAAAGCCCCCTTCGCCAGGAAGCATGTGCATTTTGGTGCGACATGCATCACTGCGGGGAAAACAGCCAGGCTTCCCTGCCCAGCTGAGAGCTTTCAGGGCTTTCTGCCAACACCAGCCAGCGCCAGCTTGCAGCAAGGCAAAGCCGGGCCTTTCAAGATGGGAAAGGGCTCCCATCCAGACAGAGTTGGTTTGGTCATGAAAGAAAGCCACGCTTAGTACATTCTCCTGGCTAACACATTGGTGCCATAGCACTCTCCATTTAACAAGAGGAGAAACCTCCTGCAGAAAGGAGGTGAAGGAATAGGGCTGTATCAGACACACAGGACTAAAGACCGCCCAAGCAAGGGCCATGTCAACAGAAACCAACTCTTTGCATAAGGAAACGAAAGTTGGCCAGTCAAGGGAGGCGGAGGATAAAAAAATAATATAAAATATTTTTAAAAAACAAAAATCTGTAAGTATTAAATAAAAATCAGCAGCTTCTACAAATTGCAGAGAGGAAGCTGGTAGCAGCGCAGGGGCAGTTTCATGATCAGCCTTCAGCATCTTCCAGCAAACACCTCTTTTGCTTTCAGACAGCCTCGAACAGCTCTCAGCCACTCAGCAGTGACTTCACGAGGGAGAAAACCACGCAAGGGCCTTGTGAATTACGAGGAGGCTTTTGTAAAGGATATTAAAGCTCATGCTTTGGGGATTAAGCCAGTCTGTATCTGTTAGAGATCAGGATGCGGCTAACAGTAGGGGACAGATTATCTGCATCTGCCGACTGGGGAGGATTTACACCTCCTGAAGCATCTGTGCCGGCTATTGTCAAAACCACCCTTCAGCCTAAACCAACATGCTCCTAGAGGCAAGAAAAGAAAAGCTTTCTAGGTTGCATACAAAGGCCTCCGAGTGACAGCATATAAGACTTTTCAAAAGACTTTCAGTAACTTGGAAGAACAAAAATGAAATATCGGTTGTACTGGGCATTGCACAAGTTAATTTTTCAACACTGAAAACATAGGCTGCCTCTGGCTTGTGAAACCTGCCCAAGGAAACACCCATCCCAAAGTCTGTTATATAATATCAGCCAGGAGATCTACATGGTGGGCAAAGGAGCCCCCTGAAAACATCCTGAATTTCTATATGTTTCTTGGGGGGGGTGGGGGGGGTGGGGGGGGTGCCTACCAGGTCTCAGCTCATCAATAAGAAAGAACTCAGATCTTCACTCAAGCCACCCGTCCATTAATTAGCTGCTATAAAATTGAAAATAGCTATTCCTTGGGACAGGGCCATGGTGCAGCCATCTCTGAGGTGCTCGTCTGTAGCAGATGAGAGTGAGCACTCTACACACGGTTACAGCAATTGCACAATATATTTACAAACTCTTTAAATTAATTTACCCCGAGTTCCTTTACTGTGTCCCCACCAACTGGATGACTTAGATCCATTTATAATTACAGCACCAAAAACAAACAGCATATTAAATCTCCAGAAAGCTATTTCAGAGCCTATCTCAACTGTCATAGAAATAAATCAGTCCAAATATTCCCAAAATTCATCTTTCAGAAAAGCTGATAATCACATGCTCATAAAAAACAAATGTTCAACTGGAGTCAGTTTTGTAATCTATTAATTAACATAATTTTCATCTGTGGGGACAACAGGCCATCTGCTACTCTGGCATCACGAAAGACTGAGTTTCAAGGCACTTTAAGCTGTTTCTTCTTTTGCATGACTGATTTTCATCTGAAAACTAAGCAAGAGTTTCTTATCTCTTTTTGGATAACCACTCCTGACAGGCAGCAAACTTTTTTGACTGGTAACCCAACCCCTGTATCAGCTGCTCTCGGTTCACTGCAGCGAGGTATTCGGCAGCCAGTACGAGGCACATTACTCCAATATCTATGCCAGGATTCTGGCTCAAAGTCAGAGAGAACCCGAATAGGAAAAACCATCTAGAGAAACAGTCATCAGGACTTCCTCTGCAATAAATTAAGTGCAAGCTTCAATGGCAGAAGCTATTATCTGGATTATCAATAATATTGGCCTAGGGTCATAGGAATTACGACTAGCCACCTCTACAGACCCAATTGTCTCTGACACAAGCTTGCTGAGCTATGGCCAAATGGCAAACTCAGAAATTTTATTTTTATTTCAGAGGGAGTGGAAATGCCAACAGAAACCCATCTCTAGTTGTTCTGACTGTCTCTACCTTCCAGTCTCACAGTAAATACAGAAGAATACAAAAATGGATGAGGTTTTCCTGACTGATAGGGTCACTCACTGGCAGAGTGACCATTTACAGTGCTCCCAAATAGCACCTGAATCTGCACAGCCCCAGGTGAACAACCATCATTTTGGCAAAGAAAAGGGTTTCAGAAAATCACCCACATACTGGGCAGTAAGCCTCCTGAACTTAAATAAGAAACAACAACTTCATAGTTAAAAAACAGGTTCATTTACTCTGTTATTTATAGCTTAATTATGTAGATGAGCATTCTATTTCCAAGTCAGATCTGGGAAGCTGCAACGATTTTATAGACAGAAAATCCCTTGGAAAATGAAGTTCAGTCCCCAGCTTTGAATCCAAGCTGAGAAATGACGACCAGCATCCAGCTCTGTGGGCCAGAATGGTTTCTTAACTATCTGCACTGCACTGAAACCCACACCGGGGTTGCAAGAATCGCACAACGTTGACGTTCCTAAAAGTCATCATCCTGCAGCTTTGAGATCTGCCGACCTTCCTTCACCTCAGCATTTGCCACCAAGTCCCAGTTGGTCCCCAAGTCATAGCAGACCGTGTATTTTTGAGGAAGAGGATGGCCCATCCTTCACGGGTCTGTAAAACACTTAGCAAATTGATGGTGATGGCTATTAACAAATGTAACCAGACCATCAGTGAACATTTCCAGGCTCCAACACAAAACATTTTCCAAATAAAATCTTACAACACTGATAAAAGTCATTTACCAGAAATCAATATTTGGAAACAGACTCCTAAGTGCAGCAGTTTAACACTGGTGACGATGGTATTTACTTTCATTAAAAGTAGTATTTGCAATAACAGAGTGTTATTTTATGCTATGCATGACACACACGCAAGGAAACCCAAACTATTTAAATGTAAATGAGAACGTTCATATTTGACACCAAGACTTTGCCATTTGTTATTTGCTAGAAGTATTAAAGGATTTCTATTTACCAATTTTAACATGCAGTGAACCATGCGTGTTTTTCGCCAGGCATTCAACCAGGCCCTGCGCTAGCTCTCGCCTGACCCTTTCCAGTCTCCTGTCCCCATCCCATAGATTACATTAATCGTCATTTGTTCTTTCTTTAATTAAATGATACAATCTTTCAGGCAGTCTGCGCACAGATATCAGCAGATAAAACTTACAAAAACTGAGTGTACTCACAGGAATTATCTTTACCATGTTAATTAGTCCCCAAAATCACAACAAAATGGAACCCAAGACTATTAAGAGAGAAGCACACGGAGAGAAATTGTAAATATAACAAGCCCAAATTTACCATGTTTCAGATTCTGGCTGTTGCCTCTTATCACCAATAAGCACAGCAATAAATGACCTGGCAGAGCTGAGAGAATGTCTATTTTAAAAGATTTTTAATGGCCACATTTAAAAAATAGCTGCTCAGACAGGCTGAAGTAAAGTTGATCCTCTCTGGCAATAAAAGACTTGCAGAATTCCCGAGATCCCTTCAGAAGACGCATTATAATACTTCACTGTGACATTTAACATAGGGACCAATTCCCTGTCTCGGGCACCAACCTACAGGAGTGCAATTCATCTGGAACCAGCAGACTTGCTAGGGAGACACTTAGACTCATAACCTAGAAAAGAGTTGATAAGCACCTAAAAGGCCTTGATGGATTTTGATGGATGATGCAAAGAAGTTAAATAACTAACTTGCATTTCTGTTTTCTCTCCTTCTTCAATAACATGATTAATTATGCAATAATCTCTGAGAAACTGGTCACTGCAACAACTCAACCACCAGCTTTTAGTTGTTATCCCAAGGAAATGATAAATTTTTTTTGATCTTACGAACTAGCCTCTCTCCTCCTGCCTCCACTAATGATATTTCAAGAGAGAACAGTTTCGCCTTTGAATTCTTCAAAAGTGCTGCCTCTATAGCAATTAAAAAGTGACAGCCTGTTAGAGAACAGGAGGATACACGCTATTTTTGTATACTGCTAAATAGGTAATGCCATGCCAAGACAAATCAGAGCTGTGGCCTGACTAGCACATATCCACAAGAAATGCATGCGTACAAACCTGCCCCGAGACTACTGCCAGCAGGCAAGGCAAAGCTTCACCAGCTCCCACATCGATCCTCCCCAATGCAGGGAGGTGAAGGATTGGGCCGGGTGTAGTTGAAAACATGTATGCTGGAAAGCCATCTTAATAAAAGGAAAAGATGTGAAGTATGACATAATCTCTGGCATTTTCCTGAGCACTCACTACAATGCCACTTTCAGTGAATGTCCAAGTAAGAGGGAGATAGACCAGCTTGCGGTGCTTTTGCATACTGCTGTACATACATGCTGGCGCTGGCACAGGGACCTGCATAGATTAAGGTTTCTTACAAAGGCTTTTAACCACCAAGGCAGAGAGGTTTAGAGTGTTTGAGGGAAGAAAAGGAAAATGATTTCATTAAATTCTTTGACAGCATTATATATGACATAACCCTTCCTGGCTTGTAGGGATCTGAACTAATGACCATAAGCTCTCTTCCAGTCCCACATCTCAGACATGTGAAAGAGGAAGCTTTCACACAGCAGCTAATGAAGCACCAACAAGATCTATCTTTATCCTTCACCAAGGGCAACAGCTTAGTAGCTCAAGAAGATAACAATTATTCTGCAGTCCAAACAGCTTTTAAACAAATAAGAGATTTGAAAATATAATGTCATTGATTGACAAAATTATGACCTTCAAATGTTTTGTATAAAAGAACAACAGTTTGCATTTATTTATCTAATGCTGATGGTGTGATAAGCTTAGCCTTCTTCACAATTCACGGCAGTACATGTTTTTTGCTGTTAAGGACATTGTTAATTTGAAATCTAATCATTTGGAGGGAAGTCATAAGTGCTTTCAAGTGTTTTCACAGTCACATTTCCACAGTCTTACAAAATATTCAGAAGCCTTCCCTCTATAAGATCTACACAAACAACAGGAGAATGCTACGAATAGCTTGGACCAGAATGTACTGCACCATGGTGGCACTTCTCTTATACACAAAGGAAGCTGGTAAGATATGACAAAATGACATTTTGTCTTACAGGGACTTACAGATGTAATTATATGCTACCTGTAACAATGCCCATATCATTCTTAATAAGCAATCTGAATACTTGAGTGCACTGCATGACCCTAACCATGGTCACAGACCACCAGTCTCCAAAAAAGAAGTGCAAAGGATTACAGCTTCCTTATGCCCAGCTCCTTCTCTCCTCCCAGGCCAAATGGGTCTAATAGCCACTTAGTGATTACTCACCTGGGGGTGGCCATCAGCATGTATTCCCCACCCCAAACACTCAAGCTCACAGCTAGATCCACAGTGGCACGCTTTTGTCACTCTATCACTGTGCCGTAAGCTAAGTGGCTGCAAAAGAAGAAAAAGCTTCATGCTGTGCAGTATTTCTGCTGATGACAAGCCTTCAAAAATTTAAAGCACGTGAATAAAAGCTTCCATGGTCAGACAAATGGTCCATATGCTAGCAATTAAATTATATACAGGCAATATGGTTGATTATCAGCTACCAGAATACGAATGGAGTCTTTCTGACTTTCAGAAACTTAGCTGGAGCTCCACGCTCTTCTGCGAGACTCAGCAGCCGCAGCACCCTAACAGGTCTCTGAGAAGAAGGATTCCCCTCGAAGGGCCAACCGTGCAAAGGCAGGGCTGTAAGCACACATCTCCCCGAAGGGAAAGCTCTACCACGCAATGCCTCCTCCAGCACCGCCCTGAGCTCAGGGCTTTCCCATCCTGCACGCCCTCTTGTTGAGTAAGTCTTCACATCCTTTGGTCTAGAGTTTCAAAGCATGCCCTCCCAGCCCAGAGCTTGGTTTTTCCTCTTCTCCAGCTGGTTCCATGCTCCACTCCCTAGTGTAGGGAGTCAAGACACGAGCCAATTGTAAACACAAAACAAATCCCTTCCAAGCTTCTACTTGCTTTAATCTCTTGCTTATTGCAGCAGCCCTGAATTTACAGATGTTACTTGCACAGAAAAAGGAGTTGGGTTGGTTTTTTTGTTGTTTACATATACTTCAAACAGCCAAACCCCTGTGTTTTCTACACATAATTAACTGTCATTTCTGTCCCCCATTCAGACCACAGTGATTCACTAAAGCACATCACTAACAAAAGTGTCAGTTGACTAAACTGACATGCTCCGAATGCCACTTAATCCTCAGAAAACAAATCCGGTAATAAAACTGCATCTACTAACAGGTCACTAAAGACTAAGCTAAATTCATGGGCAAGCTTTACCCTGAATACGCGCACCATCATTTCGCACACAGACATATTGGTGTCACCCAGATGTTCCTATGGTTGTGGCACTTGTTAAGACAATAGTGACATCTGAAATACATGTACTGAATCTGCCCATTCATAAACACAGACATAAAACTCCCAGGCACTGGCTCAGCCCATGTTTTCATTCCCAGTATATAGCTTGTGTCCATTTTAATGTAGCTTTGTATTTCACGTTGCAGTTGATAAGTAAGACATGGCACAGCATAACTAAAAGCTTGGTTCCACCCAACATAGCACACACCATGTCCCTACGATTTAGACAGGTCCCATACAAAGTCAGAGAAGAACTTCAGAGTCATGACCAAGAGGGGTCTAATGGGGAAAGGCACCATTTTTCACACAAGAGCCTTGAGCCAGAAACACCAAATCTCACGAGAAAGCTTTCCCATTACATCAAAGTTGACATTTGAAATCCTGTACACAAAAGTGAAATCATTTCCTTTTCATTTCCTGAAGACAGAAAAAAAAAAAGTCTCTCAGAAGGAAGGAAGTATTCCTCTTATAATTACAGTCTGGATTCATCTGAGTTTTGCAGAAACGTATGGCCCTTGGTTTGCAGATATGTTATTAGTTGTGATTACTTGGAAGATCCTGTGAAACTGAAAAATGAGATACTCAAACTGGGTACAGAAATAATTGCTTTTATGTTGGATTGCTTTGCTTAATTTCAGAGAAAGGTAGACTCTGATAAACTCTACTCCTTATCATATTTCCAAATGTGTGATGTTACAGTTCATTTAAGGTCCCCTTCCTTATCCATGCCTTTCCTCAATGCCACTCAAACGTAAAAACTCATTTCACTTCCCTTCTTATACCAAATAGTCATTGCTATTGCTGCTGCTGTAGAGAAACTAGAGTCTGTATAGAAGCAAAATATACAAAAACGTAGGAAACCCCGACTTCACAACTTGAATTCCCTCAACCCCACTGCACATTTTTTGGACTTGTATACTTTCCCAGCAGAACTCCGCACGCATGCCAGTCAGTTATGTGGCTCACATCTGAAGTTAAATCGTTCCTCCCTGTCTGAGCAAAGAGCAGCCATACTATCCCAGCTGTAAATAGAAGACATTTTACTACGTACCATACCAGCAAATAAGCCTGGCGAAAGTTCCATTATTTTAAAAGAACAGAGTAATCACTGAAAATTTCCTGGGGTAGCGAGGAGACAGAGCAATTAGAGACAACAGAGGTGCTTTACTAACACACTCCAGAGTTTCCAACTATTTGCGAAAGCTTTCTGACCAAACTTTGGTGGTTTTTATTTTTCCCTAGAAATCAGAGTAATCTGTCTCCTGAAAACACAAAGCAAACACAACACCAAAACAAATAATAAGGGGATAAGAGAGAAAAGATTAAATTGTTGACGGATGTTGCTGGTAAAACTTCCATGAGAGCCTACCTTCTGCTCTCTTCAAATGGTCTTTACCACACTGGGACCATTTGTTAGCCCACAGCCGCTGCCAAACTGCAAGATGATACCCCTAACAGTAACACAACTCGTTACACACTGATTTATGGAACGACAGCTCAGGGGGGTCCAGCACACAATCTGGAAAAACAACCCCACCACATCGATCCACAGAGGTGACATTTAATAGGGTTATGCATTTTATAGTAGCCTTAAGTGTGCTCCTAAAAGAGGCAAGGAGGATGTGCTTATTCAGAAGGAAAGTTCACTTCTTCTATCTCCCACTCCACTTTATTATATAGCAGCCCACAGCATGTGCTCTGTTTAAAGACTAGCAGCACTCTCCAAGAGAGCAACATTTGGACAGAGGTGCCCCCAGGGAGAGACACTAACACATTTCAATAACACCTTACAGATAGAGCGAAAACACTTAGCTTTATGCTGTGAAGATTTTACACTAGGCAAATATTCAGGTCACAGCAGAAAATGCTCCTTTTATCCTCTCCCTTTCTTCCCCGCAGGCTCCCAGACTTGGTGACCAACTCTTTCTTCTTCGCAGCCAGAGCTGTTCCCCATGCAAGCTCACCTCACCTTTGGCTGCCAACGCTGGGGACAGTTAGGGACGTGCAGGAGGCCAACAAGAGGTAGGGTCCAGTGCAGGGAATTAAAGGTGCCTCCTGGCCTTTCTTTTTTTCCCACTGCCTCCTCATCTCAGGTTCAGGTCTGCCAAGGTGTTTTACCCTACAAGCCTTGTAGAAGCATGGCATCTTGCATCCCCCAATATGGACCTGTAAGTCCCAGCTGGGCACGTGGAACGTGCACTGCAGCAGAGCTCTGCTGGCATCTCTTCACGTCACGGCGCCGGTGGCCCTTGGACCCTTTCTCCCACGGGAAGGGTTTTGCTACGTTGGCTACTGCTCAAAAATTTCCCAAGCAACTGCCACAAGAAATAGCAAGGGACTTTTGACAGCCCCAACATTGCCCATGGACAAGAAGCCTGTTTACTCTTCCAGGAAGGTCACAGGGAGCCAAGACAAGAGGGGCCAAAACACCTGCACAGACATGAACAGCAGGCACCCAAGCACCGCTCACTGCCAAAACAGACAGTTATTCCTTTCCCTGTTAAGTTTCCAAAGACAAACTCTAACTGTCCATAAAAGGTTTGGTGGCCCTGAGCCCACCCCTCACATAAATCCCCTCCTGGGGCTTCCAGGAGCCCCATGGTAAGGGAAATTTCACAACGCTTTATGGAAGCGAGTTGGTATAGATCAGACAAGAATGCTAAATGAGGAAACACCCAACACACCAATCCATCCTTTAAAAAGAAACACCCACATGCACGTTTCCAGGTATTACTTACTAATATAAAGTACTGCTTTTATCTAATACTTTGCCCAGGGGTTTAAATTGAACTGTGGTCCATGAAAATTATGAACCTGGAGGTGGTGGTGGGGAAACAAACAAAGCACGATGACAACTTCATGTTTTAAAAAGCATGCTATCAATTTGGGAGGAAAAAATACACACTTCATTTTGCCCAAACTGATGGAGTAAGTAGCAGAAAATGCAATTTATTTTCAGTATGTCACACATCGAGTGCATACAACTCTGCCCAAGCACCTCCCCCCACCACACTCGAACTGGTTAGGAACCTTCTACCAAAGAAGTTAAAAGGAGAATTAAATCTTTAAACAGCTTGCGTTTGCAGGAAAGAATGGTGGTCAAAGAAAACAAGTCCTATTAGCTGATCATGCTGAACTGATAATAAAAACCAACATACAAAAGCTCTATTTTAATGTTATTTAAAGTGACAGTAAACATTTTATTATAGAATGAATAAAATCTTGCCATGCTATTATTACATATTATTACAACAGTGACAATCAATAAATTAATACACACTAATTACAGCACTTGACTACAGCTCTTTGATTAGGAAGGGGGAAAAGATAATTATCAAATCCCACTAAGAAGAAATAGAGCTGTAAAGCCTTCCCAACAGCAGTGTTTCGAACAGCACATTAAATCTCAGACAGATGTTTCCCTACGCAAACAAAGAGCTCAGTGACAAGACATCTACAACTTTTTTCTTTTCTAACACCACGGAGCTGTACTGTTGCAGTTTGCAACATCAGGCAGGCAACCATGCGTGTACAAAAGCACACGCACACACTTTAAAAACGTGAAACACTTTCTCCTAAGCGATGCCACAGTAACCAACGTTTGGTTCAAAGTGGTGCATTTAAAAAAAAAGTTCAGACTTTTAAACTACAATAAAAATAAACTATTTTTATTTGCAATGATCAGCCAAGTGGTCTCCTGCAAGAAGATCCTTTTTATCTTTCCACGTGGTGACCATGGTCAAAAATTATTAAAAACCTGAGGTTTTGAAGCTGACCTTTGTAGTAGCTTAGTATCTGAAATGGGATGAGGGTAGACAGGGAAAAGGACATAGTGAAAACAAGATGTGCAAAGCCTCTACAATTGCTGGAGTGTACTGTCACTGCAGCAACAGCCTGGGTGGTATTAAAATTCTTCAGCTAACCTACTGCAGATTGCAAATCTTGTTTAGCACTGAAATGTATTTGGTCTTCTCTCCAGGTACCTATTACTGTGCTGCTTATGACAGTGCAACACTTGAGAAAGGCTGACAGACACCCTTTAATTAAAAGGGATTGAAAATGTACTTAAGGCAGCACAGCTGGCCACAGGAAAAAAAAAAAATCAATGCTTTCCTTCATAAATTTGGAGCACTTCTATATAAAGGATATGGTTAGCCTCTTCCCCTGCTTTAATTTAACTGAAGCTAGTTCACTTTGGTTTGCCAGGAGCTGCTCAGAAGTCAGTCCTACCACACTACAACCCTTCCCGCACCAGCTCCTCAGCCAGAAGCTATGGGGGGTGGGGGGGGTGGGGGGGGGGGGGGGGGGCAGGCGGGGGGAAGAAATCGACTTTCTTCTCTTTAGACATCACCAATGGTCATCTCTTTTGACACACTTCTGCCTTTTTTGGCATAACACTTGGAAGTTGCATCATCCTTTCAACTCCACACTGAAAAGGCGTCACCACACACAACACTGATGTTTTGGAAACCTGACCTTGTCTCTGCTGAGAAATAAATACTGCTTTGGACTGCCTTTTCCTCCTTCCCCAAGTTGATGATGAAGCCTTGTGCCTACCGCTTCAGGAGATTCACTGTGAAGTTGAAGTTCAAATTTATGACAAAGGGTATCATGATTACCACTTTACGTAAAGGGTGCAACAGTGTGCTGAGCTGATGAACTCGGACGTGTAATCTAATTTCGAATGAAAATTCTGCTGTCTGACATTGCTTTTTTAATAGTGAAACCTGTTCTTCCACTCCCTGCACGCAAGTCCTACAAGGTCACCCAGAGAGTCTGATTAATGTAACGCAGCAGTCCAGGCCATGTCCCCCCTCCTCACCCCATCAGTATTTTACATGAGAGCAGTGATGCAATGCTTTGCTTAACTAAGTACTATTATTTTCTGGAACAGATTCAAAAATCACAGAGCTTTGCACCAGATCTCAAAGAAAAAAAGAAAGAAGAAATGAAAAAAACTCTTAGAGGGAAAAAAGAGGGGAAAAAAAAAAAGCTGTGAAGCTCAGCTGGGTGAGGAGGACAGCTACATTTCAGCGCACTGCTCAGACCCCGGGGGTCAATGCCGAAGTCTGAATGCCAGGAACTGCTGGGTGGGATCCAAGGGCTTGGGTTACACAGGTCAGGCTCGATGATCTAACAGTCCCCCTGACCTAAAGTCGATAAACCGCATTAACTAAGCAAGACTTTATAAATTAAACATATGAATAGAGCAGTAACAAAGGATCTTCTGAACCCTGACTTGAAAGTTCTTTCCTAAAGGGAATAATAATTATTTTTAGAACTACATTTGCGGAAGACAGACACTATCCAGGATTGTGTTATTAAGCCTTAAGACTAAGTGTCTCACTGTAGGAGGGATGAGGTACAGAAGAGAAGGAAGAGAGCCATTTCTGACACAGAGGGTGCAATTGTGCCTCTGACCACCTCTGCATTAAGGTCTCAAGGTTACTCGGGTTGAGTTTTGGCTAGCAGATAACAGGCATGATATGTAAACAAAGTAACTGTGATTTCTAGTGCCTGCATAAGTATAATCTTACTATCTAGCATTTACTATATCTAATGTATTTTAAATACATATATACCATATATAGATGGATATACTAGATATATACACACTATATACAATAGTACATAATTTATACATAATACAATTATATAGTATTTACTTCTAAGGCAGTAGCTACACAGAAAGTCTACTATTTCAGTAATGCTTTGGGTACAAGTGGAATATTCACTATAGGGAAAACACAATGAAAAATAAATGCTTTTGGACCATTTGAAAAATCATCCCTTTATCTTGCTGACACAGTGATAGGTGACACTATCATTTATAAAGTTCAACAGTCTGATATGGAGGTGTCATGCTTCACTTCTGCAGCATGAGCCATTTGTTAGGGAGATAATGCATCAACTTTTTTTTCAGAAAAAAACCAAACTACATCAAGCTAATTTTAAATCTAACAGCTTGGTTACTTCACTTGAATCCTTAATCACAGTGGCTTTCAAACAAATGGTCCTAGCTCTTCATTCCTCCTCTCTCCTGGTATTTTGATATTGCAATTTCTTAAAAATGGTTTCAGCACTGGCAGGATGCTAGTGTGCTATGGTAGCGTTCAGCAACAACTTCACTCCAAAGATACTGCAAATGCACTTGCTTGTTATTCACTGCAAAGGTCAGGAGCACACCCAGATTTCTCATGGCATAGCAGGTCTCTGCTGTTTTCCATTACTACAGTTTCCCATAGATAGGTCTAATTTTTTCCCCCCATTAGTATAATTAGGAGGCCCTGTGCCTATTATGCATGAAACGGGGTACATGATCTTCAAGCACCCAAGCACATGCAGTGGGTCCCCCTGCCCGCTGGGTGCTCACAGGGCTCCGAGAGGAGAGAGAGCAAAAGACGGTCCCAACTACAGACCTAAGCCCAGGGAAGCAAAGTAACAATGAACAAGTGCTGCTCAGGATGCAAACCTCCTACATAACCTGCCTCGCTTCCACCATCGCAGGGTTTTCCTAAAAACACAGATTCATGTATTTTTAGTTCCTCATCTTTTCCTGCACTGAGGGTTTCCCACTGACCGGGTGTTTCTGCAGGAGAGCCGGGCACCCTTGGGTGCAGGGCACACGTGGAAGCTCTGAACCTGCATGGGAGTGTCCAAGAGGGGCTCCTCTGAACAGAAACATTTCGATCCCTGCCATGCTTTAAAAAGCAAAGTACAGTGACTGACTCCTGAAGGGTCAAGCTTTTGACATAAGGATAAACTGAGGCAATATTGAAATGAGCACTGCTTCTATGTCATCTTTACCCATCACGTACTATTAGGGAAAAAAAAACCAAACCCAAAAAACCCAAACACACAAAATCAACATAGATGGCAAAACCTGCTTTCCTCCTCTGGGGGAAGAAGGGATATTTGCACAAAAGACGACAAACCCTCTCATACACATGCACAGGCTGTGCAAGAGCACTGGAACTAAATGATGGTCAGTTTTCATGTGACAGTTCATACACAAGGGAAAAAAAGAAATAGCTCATACAAAACCCATATGTCAAAGCCTCACTGCCTGAAGTGGGATGGAGATATATATTTTTAACAAATACCACAATCCCAATTGTCATAATCCAGACTACACCCTCAGGTTCTCCAACAGCTGACAGCAATTTAGGAAAGCCAGGTTTCCCCAAGTCCCAGGCAGGGACATGTTTCTCCCTCCTTCCCCCATGCTTTCAGACCTTTTTTTGCATACCACCATCTGGCAAGCTAAGCACGTATCAAAACTGCCCTTTTAAAATAAAGGAAGCAGAAACCAAGAGTCAAGCCATGCATTTCCAGCCTGAGGGAGAGAACAGCCTTTGCAGCTCCCTCCTCCTTTCCAAACCCATTACCGAACGCCCATCCCCTTGCTGGCTGCAGCAGCTGGGAGCCCAGCCCTCGCACCCCGGCCCCAGAGCAGGTGGGAGGCGAAATTCCTGGCTCAGCAGCTCGCCCAGTGATGACGCTTCGCCCGGGTACCGCTAATGCAAAGTAGTAGAAAATTTTAGTAGAAAATTAGCAACTTGTTTTATTTAGCAACTAGTTGCTAAACCTTATTTTTTCTTTATTTAAATGCATCTGTGCCAAAGAGTGGAGGTGCCCAACCCAGCTCGCTCCAGGACACCCTTGGGGTCAGATGACGAGGCATCCCTCCACAGCCCGTGCCACCTTGCTCTATGCCATTTACAACCAGTTTGTAAAAATAACTGATCTTGCCACTTTTACAGTTTGTGCTGTTTATTCTTCATTAAATACACCTCTCCTTGGAAAAACCATTTACTCTAGCAGGAACACCATGCATTTATTACCGGCACAGACAGCAGCCCATAATGTTGACAAATGCTATAATGATTGGTAAAACACTTTGGTATAGCAGGCTTTGGGCTTAATTTCTAACACGCTGACAGCACACGGTGATAAATATTATATTTATTTGCACTTGAGCAGTAACAGCACACACAAGTGGCCAATCCGTGCCCAAGTAACGTCAGCTGTAGCTTGAGGATACTCCAGATCACACACCACCTTCCAATTTCTTACATCTTTTGTCTGGGCCAAGCTTCAAAGGAGACAGTGAAAATTCACAGCATTGCTTTCCCACGCACTGCGTGTGGTGAACCCCAGGAGCGCAGACAGTGGGGAATTTAAGCGAGTCGCAACACATTTTTTTCTATGAACACAATGATTCACCCAAGCCAGGACTGCTCAGGGGAGCGTGCTGCTTTTGAGGAGGAAAGTACCTTATTTTAAGGAAGGAATTTCTGGCAAACGGCGGGACAGAGGCATGCTCACTCCTCTGGCACACAAGGGTAAAGGATCCAACTCTGCAGCGCCCAGCTGAAATCGGCAAATCAAGCCTAGGTATCCAGCCGTGCAGGGGAACGCCCTCAGCTGGGGTCACTAACCACTCCATTACGAGCTGCTATCATGCCCTTTCCCCTCTTGTTCCAAACATTTCATGCTTGGCATCACCCTGACATGGAACAGGGGCTTTCCTGAGGTCTGAAAAAGACTTCTCTAGATTAAACAACAACAAAAAAAGTAATTTCTTATTTTGCTGTTGCCTGTAATCTAATCACCAAAGCACTACATTCAAACTCATCCATCTGGATTTGTCAAGACCACAGCCTACATGTGCCTGGTGGAATTATCCCTTCTCAGAGGCAAATACATGCTCTCCCCCACAGCAGAGCACGGGAAGGGGAGGAGAGCCATGCCATGGGGGATCCATCCCTGCGGCCAACTCAGTGACTCCTTCTTCCGATGGGACAGTAGAGTTACTGCTTAGCAAGCCAAGGGGAAAACCCAGCTGGATTTGTGCTTTATGGATGCCTGCACATAGGTGGTTACACAAAAAGCTATTTCAGATGAAGGTCCACAACTGGGTAAACCCATACCATTGCCGTACAGTAAAGAAAAACAGATTTCCTCACACAAGACTGTCTTACAACAGAGCGCTATCTTTGCAAGGGTAATTCATAACAGGTCTGCATTTCAACAACAAGCAGCAAACAAATAATTCTGCTATTTTTCCCACAATGTTTTAGTAGTGTGATAAATAAGTTCAAAGTATTTTCCAGGCTTTCTCAAGCTGCTTTCCACTATCTCTGAGTATGCACCCCAGGAAGTTAGCATATATACATATATATATAAAATCATAGAATATCTCAAGTTGGAAGGGACCCATAAGGATCATATATAGTTAACACTTGTGAACGTCTGCTTTCACATTCACAGCTAACTCAGATTGAACGGCATCCATTGCAAGCCATGGCATGACTGAGAACTCGAGCCCTGGGAATTTGGCTACACAGCCTTGAGCATCTCTGCCAAAAAGGACCAGGATACTGTTATGGATGACGAGAAGAATGAGGTGTCACAGGGAAAGGCAGGCAGCCATTTCATCTCCTCTCTACTTTTTCCTGGGTCAGCCTTGGAGTTCAGAGAAGCAGAAAATATCAGCAGTAACCAAACACTACGAAAAGACAGAGTCCAAGACAAGCAGAGCTATATTTCCCTGAAACGAGTGGATATTAGTTTTCTGACAGTTTAAATATTGTATTCTGCTTACTGACTGTCGGTAAATTTACAAATAGTTGGCAGCTTGGCTTATGACCAGGACCCAAAGGAATGCCGACTGTAGCAATTTAATGGCCTGTTCCTATCAGCAACAGCAGCAACGTTTAAAATACTTCTCATTGCTAGTGAATTTATCTTAAAAAACCCAACAGCAGAAGAGATGCTAGTTTTACATTTTTCACCCTGCTGAGGCCTCATATTAGACCATTATTCATTCCACACACCCCCAGCCACTTCTCTAAAGCTTTGAATTTTGCTTCGTTCCAATCGCTAGGATTGCAAACTCAGTGATGAAAATAGACTACTTCTGGCTTTTCAACAAAAAAAAAAAAAAAAAAAAATTCCCTCGCTCCCTAACAACAGCTTTATCCAGTATTTAAGCAGTGATGAGTCAGCAATGCTGCTACAGCAGAGACACTAAGACTGGACATTTTTCTTAAAGTTTCCAAATTTCTCGGTGCCAGAACAGAAAATACACAGACAGATAAAAGCCTTAAGAGAGACCTGTGTTTTGAACACTCACAGGGCTTGCAGTACTCCAGACTCTCATTTACCAGCCTTGTAACGCACAACATGTTTTTCCTGCAAAAACTACTGCAGCTCCCATCCAAGAGATGGTGGTTCTGTGCTTCACATATTCATACCATACCCCTTTCCCATCCCCTCATAAATGGAGCAGCACAAGGATGAGCCCAAGCTCACAGAGCTCTGTCGAAACCTCTCCGCTGCCCAAGCCAGGGAGATGTGCTGGCACAGTCCGGCTGCCCAGGGCCATGTTTTTCCATCAGCGGCCACACAGGCGAGATGCGAGATCAGACTCTCTCCTTGGATGAGCTCCATCCTGAAAATTTTCACCAATAACACTGATGAAGTGGATAATTTTTAAATGACATGACCATCCTGTCCAAGCGTGGTCAGTTAGCCAACACCAAAGAGCTTTTGCCAGCACTTGCTTTGCTCCAGCACCGTGATGCACCTCAACCAGCAAAGTGCTCCAAGCACCAGTTGCACCTACGCAAGGAGAGCGTCCCAATAAAACTGCACACTCCAGCTACATGAAGCAGGGTCTGGTGAAATATTTCCTCTACCATAGTTTCCTCCATCTCAACCTGCTTACCATGAATTTCTGAAACTTAGTCCTAAAGACCGCACTAGACAGGCTAAGATACGCAGTTCACTGCAAAGAAATAAATCTACAGAAAGGCCACAGTTAAACTAATCAAGAGATCGCACAGGGAGGACTGAGTGTGGGAAATGCATTTAAAAGGAAATGGTATCAAAATAAATTCAGGATGCCCGTCTAGGAATGTGAACTGTTGCTTTCCATGCAATTATATAGGAGACAAATCATAGCTCTGGCTAAAAATGTAAACATCTCTATAAGCAATAGGGGAGGAAAAGTAGGGTATCCAAACTAAAAGGCTCTCACACCATTAAATGTAATCACTAAGCAACTATTAGCCAGTCTGAAAAGAAGATGAAAGGATAATGGAGGGAGATATGGGCTGGCAATTACAGTGGAAATGAAGTAAGTGAAATAGTCCATATTTATTTTTGTTTTTATTAAACTTCCACAGATATTAATAGCCAGACTGTACTGAGGGGAAGGAAGGGAGAGAGAAAAAAAAATAACCACCAAAGCACTGGAATTAGTCTCGTGTTCCCCAGAGACAAGGACAGACTCATGGCCACCCCGGCTCCGGACCACGGGATGGCACCTCAGGGCATGCAAATCACGCAACTGAGTTGGAGACTTTTGCTTATACTAATATTGTCCTTTTGAACCAGCTTATAAAAGGAGCGATAGCATCAGAAGAATTTCATAGCAATGGCAACAATGAAAACAAAACTTTTTTTTCGTAGGTCTAGATTTTAAGGACATAGCCATCTCCATAAGCAAAGCTCAAAAGTCAGCTGCTATCATTATTGTTTCATAGACGGGGAGCTGAAGCACGGAGAAGCGGAACAGCTCGCTAAGACCATCCTGGAGGCCAACACCTGGAGTCCCCCTCCCACCAGACCACCCTGTTTCTCCCACAGCTCCTCCCCACAACTGAAGGGCTCCTTGGGATTTTATACAACTGCTTCCCAGCCTCAAACACTTTACAAATGTGATGTCTTAAAAAAAAAAGGCAAGATACCCTATCTATCTTGCTGTCTTTGAGAAAACTGAAATAATGCTGGTGGTTTTAAAGCCCCACCTCACTGTATTTAAGAATTAGCGTTACACAGCTGCATCCAAGATGAGATGTGCAGGACAGTTACATGCTACAAAGCACTACTAGACAACACTTGCAGCAGAAAGTGGAGCATCTGTTGGCACTACGGTACTCCTTTTAAATCTGCCTACTAAAAACCCAGCGATATATCTGAGTCAACACCAATACTCTTCCCAACATCATCTCCAGAATTCATGGATAATGTGCCAGCTGACACCACTCTGGCTGTAAAGCACAGTAGAGTTCATATTTAAAATGTTGTAAGAGAACCTGCTTAGGGAGCAAGATGACTACGTGAGAAACATGCATTTCAGAACATCTACCTTTCCTTACAAAAATAATCTATGTTACATTTCAAAAAAAACTCCCTGTTTGAAACATTTGGTGAAGGACCCAGAAGAGGTGTTCCCAGGAGCACTTCATCAAGACCACGTTAAAGGCTGCTTGGACTGACACCTCAAAACACTAGTGCAAATTTCGTCAGTGCCTCTGGACCAGTTGGAGGTGGCTCAGAGGTTCCCCTGCATCCCTGCCATGCTAGAAATCCCAGAACAAAGTGGGATTAGTACTAAGATAAAAAACACGTATCAAAAGACAAAGATGGAGCTCTCTAGGACAAGGCTTGTCATCTTTGCTACATGCTGGTTACTGCCTAGGATGACAAAAACACAAATCCTCGACTGCCCTCCCAAAACTGTACCGCTGTTCTATATTTCCCCTTTCAAATAGCTATACAGAGGAACCATCAAATAAATAAACTGAAGAAAACGCTGGTGCTATTTGTAACTCTTTTCTGTCATTTGCTATTTTGAGCCGAACAGCAAGTGACAGCTATAAAAAAACCAAAGTAATATTTGGATAATCAAATGTATGCTAGATAAAATGCTAGGATGACAGGAACTAAGGTTACACTGCCAGTACGGCATACGCTCGGATGGCGTGCTGTCAGCCCAGGGCTCGGGAATCACATGCATCTTCTCTGCAGCAGTATTAGCAAAAGCATGCAGACATACAACTATATTACCCTGTAAAGGATATTGCTTTCCCATGAAAATCTCTGTTGCTTGTCCAGGGCACAAACACACACAGATAATGAAGACATCTGCAGATGATGTATGAAAGACATGGCTAAAAGTTGGGGGAAGAGTAAAATTGGATTTTTATCACTCAGCGATCTGAACTCTGTTACAGACCTTTATTAATGGCACAGAAACGGATTGTTTGGATGCATCATATTCTTAAACAGAACACATTAAAGCTTAAAGCGGAAATAAAATGACCTGGTAATGTCATGACTGCATTGCTTCATAAAGCAATGGTAACAGGGTAATCCAACAGCCACGCCACTTCATGTCACAGCAACCCAGCGCCACCGCACACCCACACACAGACACCCATCGCTTCGGACAACCGCCACTCAGATCCTGAGATTTCTTCTCTCTGCTCTCCCAGCATCAGTCTCCTTCATTAATGCCTAGTGGCCCTTCTTACAAGACCTGACCAGTACCTAGAAAATGTATTTTAATTTTCCCACTGGAGTACATACCATGCCAGTTGGAAAAAAATATTTTGTTTTAATGACAGGTTAAAGAGGAAAGAAAAAAGAATCGGAAAGAAAAAAGGTAGATCCCCAGTGAAGCACTCCAAAAAAAATGAACCTAGTTATTGTGTAACATTTGGCAGTTGTTAGAATTCACAACAGCACATACGGTAATAAACACATTTACATTAAAACCAGCCAGAAATAGGTTTAAGTAATAAGTCTTGACTCAGAATTCACAAGTCATTTGCAAGCAAAAGGACCAGACCTTAATTCTTGTATACTGCAACCTTCAGAGTCCACCAAAAGTCACAATTTTAGAAGTAATCTCAGAAGTAAGGGAACGTGCTACTGTTTCAGCCAGGCAGGAAACGGAGTAGGAGCTTAACTGCTAAATAAATTATTCTTTGCAACAATTAGAAATGAAATTAAGTCTTTCTGGAATCCCACTGAAGCCCTGGCAACATGCCCCAGGCTCTGCTGCCAGCTGAACTGCATGCAGCAAGCCAGATTTACCAGAATAAAACCTGATCGGATACTGAATTAGGAGTATACTCCAAATAACCGAGAGCTTTTTTCAGCCTTCATATGAACATTACAGTCATATGCATTTTGCAGCCATCAGCTTTGGCACAACTAATTCCATTTTCTTTTAATGACTTATTGCGGGGGCTTTTTCTTGGAGCAGCAGTCAGTGGAAATAAAGAATGACCTCCCTTCACAAGATCAGAGATGGATTTGCACATAAACAGCTGAAGAGAACTGGACTCAACAGTCTGCAGATGCCCATGATATAATAAGAACAAATAAAAAGCTTATGACACTGTAACCCTGCACCACCAGAAACATAAATCCTGCTGGAAGCATTGGAGTCAGATGGCCTTTGAAAATCCTCACAGGTTCTAAATTTCCTGGCAATGGAGCGCATGGCTGGTATTAAAACACAAAAGCCTCCTGCCAAACAAACACTGAGGCAATAAATAGCGATAGTAAAGCAGAGACAGATAGACTTTTGAATCCATTGGTCGAGGAAATTGGTATCTCGAAGACATGGTGCAGATCTGCTTACTGGACCTGATCAAGCGACTGCAGCAGGTACCCAACGCTGGAGGCACCCTGCGGCACCCTTCTCCCCCCATCCCCGCTTCCTCCGCCGGGCAGCATCGCTCCGCTTGGGAACGGGGAGCAGGAGGAGGCAGAAACTGCAGGGAGAGGGCTCTGATTCAGCGCACAGCGATGCCACCATAAAAAAAAAAAAGCAGCCAAAAAAACTGAGGGGGTGTTTAATCACTGGCAACAGTCAAGTTAAGGACAACTCTGCTGACCTGGCTTTAGGAAAAGGGAGCCAGGCTCCTCAGGACTTTGGCAGTATTTGCCATTTACTTTGTCCCCTCCCTGTGCTGAGTGCCCTGCGGACAGCGGGAGAGCCCCGGGGTGCAAAGGGGACAGGCAGACACCAGCCCTGCGGCCAGCAGCCCCCACACAAGCAAACACCTTGCTGAAGACCCCATATCTGAGCCTCTACTTTCAATGGAGAAGATTGAGAAGTGCTGGGTCCCATCAACACTGAGCTAGAGGGAGGAAGGGGTGAGGGGGAAATTGAGTAATTGCTGAAAAATAAAACACTTACAGTAAATCCCCATGTAAACAAACAACTCTGGGCATTTTTTTTTAAATCTGTTTCTATGTCTAGGCACCTCATCTCTAAAAACCATGACTAAATTATCACTCCCTCATCCAGCTATATGCACTCTCTTGACGCTTTTAATAGCAAAGTGATATAGACTGGATCAACCACAGCACTTCCATTAAGCCACAATATAGCAAGTATCACCCCATGAGCCCTTAACATTCATGGGCAGGTGCTTCCCACGTGAACTACAGCTACACCATCATTTTGCTGACAATTACTTTCGAAACAGGCTGCAGCACAAGTAAATCTGTGATTATATAAATGCTAATACAAAGATAACCCTTAGTATGAATCCAATGACTAACACAGAAGCACAACTAGAAAAATAGTTTCTTAAGCACATTCTCAGTAATCCTACAAAACGCATGCAGTATCCCTAAGTTGAAGGACCAATTGGGCCACAGGTTTATAACAATTCCCAACGTTACTCAGCTGTAAAACAGGGGATTCATTCTACAATCAGAACTGGATGGAATGCAAAGTGAGGGGTTATTAAAACCTGAAAGCCTTTAAGTTTTTTTTCCTCTTAAGGAAAGCAAGCAAATATGTGCTTTCTTTTTTGTTGAATGCATTTAACAAAAAAAAATCCATTTAGTCTTTTTTTTTTTTTTTTTACAATATATAACATTCCTCACCACTGACACTTTTCCTTAGGGAAAAAAATGCATTAAATATACAGTCCTGAATTATTTCAGTTTGGGGGGTTTTGGCCACTAGGGGAGGGGGGCACTTCTTACTGTGAAATCTTTTCTGCAGAGACATCGCAGTCTCTGAGCATCTGATCTTCTCCCCTCTCAGCAGCTACACCAAGTTAGCTTTGGTGAACACACACAGAGGCAGCAACCCAGAAGTGCTCATTAAATCACACCGTTAATTCACAAGGTGACACCAAACCGGGACCAGAACAATGACTCAATATGGCACCACAGTCATTCAGAGAAATTAAAGACATTTTACACATCCAGGTCTAATCTTCTATCAGTATTTATAGGTAACAGATTCATATGGATTTATAGCCTTGAGGGATCCCGAGAAGATCTATTCCCATCCCCCGTGGAACACAGGCCACATCGTATCAATCAGTTCCTCCCTGGCTTCTGCTTTAACTAGAGCATTTCCCTATACATCAATCCTTGATTTAATGCCTTCCATGACAGGGAACCCACTGGGTAACACTTGATAAATTGCTTCAGTGTTTAATTATCCACCCTGTTAAAAAAGTGTCTTCTATTTCCTGACAATGTATTACTTGTAAAATTACAACAGAACTTTAATAAAATGGCCTTTTTTAATCTGTAGCTATTGAAGAATGGAATAATAAGAACATTATCTCCCATTTTTATACACTTGAACAAAAAGGACATAAAAGAAGGTACTACTATATAGAAAAGATGAGGAAGAGATGTTTAAAAAGACTTCTCAGAAGAAGACATATCGACATGTCCCAGATCGCTTGCCCAGATGTACCAGTTGGCTGTGAAAAAAGACTAATATACTGTATCAAAGTCACCCTAGTTCAGCAAACAGTCAACAAAAATACTAAATCCACGGACAACGAACCCTAGGCACGAGAACTAAGACCCCTGCAATGCTCTTGGCCTTTAAAAAACAGCCTCCAGCTGGGAAAACAACACATGGGTAACAAACACGCTCCTCCTCGTAAGGAATGGGGTCCTTCCTGCCAGGGCAACAAGACCACGGATGAAGATCTTTATCTGCTCGGAGAACTTTCACATCCATCTTCGTGTCTAGACAAACCCCTAGAGAAGTGGGTTATCAGTGCTTTCTTCCCCATGTACTTGCTCACTTGATCGACATAAGCAGGCCCACGGCACAATCTGGGGTGCACCAGAGAGCGGTTGAAGGTCTCTGATAACAGCAGGGTAATTGCCTCCAGGTCAGTCCCTTGGCCGAAAAACTCATTTGCTAGGAGATATGCATTCACAAAAACCACCTATTGCAACTGTGCAGGTGGGAAAGTTGTACTTAGAGAAGATCATGTTGTATATAAAAAAATCCCTCCTTTGCAGAAGGCCTCATCCAAAGGCTACTCAGACCACCAAAAGAGCTCCACTTTACCGTTATATAGATGAGTTGGGCTGGGCTGCCCAGGCCCATCCTGCCTGGGTGAAGTGGGGATGAAGTTTGCCAAGCTTACAGTCTAAAGATTCATATCAAATCAAGTTGAACTAATGAGGCAACATTTAGTGTGACGAAAGCAAGCGGAGAATCTGTTTTGGCTTCTCTTACAAAGCATTTCAGCGAGCAAAGAGTTACAAGTTCATTTTTCTGCATACGTCAAATACTTGAAGACATAAAACAAGCCACACATGTATAAGCTTCGTCTGATGCACATAAAAAACACATCATACTTAACCTTGGCAAATAAAAATTATTGGGCCTGAGCCAGCATTTTTAAGACTTTCAGGATCAAACTCTTTAGTGCACCGTCTGGGTCATTTATTATAATAATAATAAAAAGAGGAGGAGGAGGAGAGGAAAAAAAAAAGCCTTTACTATTTTAAACAATTCTCTACCGATTGCCCTGCAATGTGCAACAGCCTACATCCCTGCTGCAACCATTCTTTCTGAATAATGGGAACACAGGCTTCAATCTAGGCTTATTTTAAAAAAGGGTGAGGTCTCAGGCACCACCTCTGTCACCAGCCTGAGCCAAATTCCTCAGGAGGTTTAGACGAGCCTGCAGGAGGTGAGATGTCTGGCCTCCAGAGGTGACCGCATGCCACCTTGCAGCACTTCAGTGTTGGTTTGCACCTGCAGTTCACCCACTCCCTGTTGTGGGCCACAAGACAACGCAAGTTCTGGCCAAGAAGCATCAACATCTAAGACAAGCAGCAGCACCACAGTGCTCCCAGGACCTTGGGGTTCACAGCAAGCAACATACCAACCTAGGACTTGGAGACCATGCCAGAAGTTAAGCCCTTCATGGTCCCCAAAGCAGTCTGGGAACTAACAGCATTGATTTGGCCGTATGATTTGAAAGCCCCTGGATAGTTGATGACCTGGAAACTTGGGCTATTCCAAACCAAAAACCCAAAGCCACACTTTTTGCAAACGAGAGGAAAGACTTAAGCAGTGAAGACACTTAAGCAGCAAGTTGGTACAAGCTGATGGACAGGATTAACAAATAAATAAAAGGTAAGTATTTACTAAGACTGGCTTTGTGAGCCTGTTCATGTCTTGCAGTCTGCTCTACCTGACTATGCAGCACCCCGGCTTTCAGCACCACTCCCCTCTGATACCACACTCCTAATTACACAATATTTGGGCAAAGACAGGCCATGTTCCCCAAAACAGACATGCAAACTTCTCTCCTGTAACTCTGGACATCAGCCAGAAGAAGCACTGGTGAAAGCAGAGAGTCCTACTCAGAGCCACCCCTTCCCCACCCAGCTTCACAGCATTTGACAAAACAGACAATAATCTCTCTTTGGGAGGAGAGAAAATAAAAAGTATCTTTTTTTTGGTTGGTTTTGGGTTTTTTGTTGGGGGGGGGGGGGGCGGGGGCGCGGTTAGGAATGACTTGTACATGGCAAAAATCCTAATGGAGCAATAGTTGTTACAGTTCAGAGGTGGCACAGAGCTTCCCTACGGTTTTAAAGATACAAGTACCCTGTTAGTTATTAAAAGTCCTTCTGAGAAGCAAGTTGGCCTCTCTAAAAAAACTTTATCTCCAAAGCTTGGTATTATTTTTAAACCCTATCAAAGAATCCAGGCATGAATGCTCTCTCAACCCAGAATCCCTCTGATTATTATCAAAGGAATTGCTTAACATAAAGTCACCGCAATTCTGAAATGCCAAGTGTACAGTTAATATGCTGATACCAAAAATTGAGTAATATAGCTGGTGAACATCCCAAACCTTCTGCCAACTTACTCATGTTGTGAATATGAAAAAAAAAAATCCCCAAAGTTTGCTACGCAGCTTTAAGCTGTCAACATATTTTATCCTAAAGAGTTTTTAAACCAAACCAAACAAAACACACGGCCAGCTGTGCTCGACTCAAGGTTTACTGGCAGCCAATTAATGTTTTACTAATTCCAGAAAGAATGAACTCCTTCCTGATTGCTGTCAGGCTGTAAAACACTGCATTGCTTTAAAGCAGGCATCCCTCCCCAGCCCCGGGCAGGGACGCTGCAGCAGGCGAGGAAGAGGATGCTGAGGAGCCCAGCGCTTTCACCAGCACTGCTCCGGGAGCACCGAGCATCCATTGGAAAGGTCGAGTCTATTGATTGTGTGCACAGGGGTGCGGAGGAGGCCAGAAACCCCGAGCTCACTCTCATGCCTGTCGGAAATTAGTCCACAGAAAGCAAGCGGGGTAAAAGGTTAATGAAATACAAGCTGAGGAAATAAAACAAGGACGCAGACAACTGTGCCACAAGGCCCCAGGGCTGGCTATACTGGCTGCAGCCCTTTCCCCAGATAAAGGGCTGCAAAGATGTTACTGAAGTTATGAAAGCAGAGTAACATATGGCTGTTTCTGCCTCCCATGGTTGGGGGTTAACGTGCCCTTGCAGGCACCACCACCGAATTCCCATGCGGGAACAGAGCTGACGCTGTGCTCCCTTCCATCCTCCGTCCAGGAAGGAGCTGGAGGGTTTGCAAGGAAGAAAACAAAAGAAAACAAATACAGAAATTTGGCAACGAAAGCTTACATGACATAAGGTCACACGGCGAGTACCCAATTTGGGTTTTCCTTGAAAGAAGCAGCAAAGCCACTGGTATAGTGAGAGCAGAGACCTTGGAGGGGGCGGTCCCGAGCACTGTGGTATCCCCGAGCTGGGCTGCATTTGCCCAGAAACTCATGAAAATGAGCCAGAAACTCAGTCCTGGAAACTTTAATCCAATGTCTCAGCTTCAAAACAAACTTTCTCACAGCGATATGAAAACAAACTTAAACTGATGGGATACTCCAGCTTAGCACCTTATTTGGTACCCCACGTACAGGCATCTTTATTGTCAGGTCCATTACCATGCTTTATTTTGTGGCAGACAATCCACTGCTCAGGCTTCAAATCAAAATTAATAGCGTGAGGTTTTGCAGGTGGTTTTGGGGGGTGGGGGTGTTTCTTAAAAAGACAACTGATTTTTCTTGTGCACAAACTTTCCCGTGCTGCATTTATGCCATCACTATGGATTCCTGTAAAGGAACAACACCCTCTGGGTTTCATATACAACAATTTGAACTGTAAAATGAGTTTTTTCTAATCCAAGGGTTTGAATAAGATCCTAATTTGATTTCATTGAATACAGATTCCAGATCTAAAAAAAGGTCTTTGTTGTGATACCTAATCAGGGTATCCTAAAATACACAAAAGAAAAGGATAGAGAGAAAAGGAGAGGAAAAAAAAGAAAAACTCAAAGACCAAAACCATGCATTGGACAATTTCACTGATATACTTAAACTCTAATTTCACTAATTTACTCACGTAAACAATCAAGGATCTTCCCGCTGTAGTGTGAGAGCCATTTAAGGATATAAATTCAAGAATATCTATGCACTATATAAACTGCTGTTGGACCAGTCACACGTGTTGGGTAGAAAAACGATCTGATATTTGGAATCACTGTTACAACTGGCGCACTAAGGTGACAGACTTAGGAAAATATGAATGCAATGCAAGACTAAACCAAACAAAGAGCTTCACATAATTCACAGCAAATACTCTGCCAGCACTTCAGAAGGTGAATGAAATTAGCAACCTGACAATTAGCAAAAGGAACAAATCCTCACAAAAAGCAAGCAGAAAGGAATTTTCAAATGCATGAATACAATAAACTTGGCTTCATACTTGCTGTTGTTACCAATGCAATATGTTTACTCATTTCTCTATGGCATATGAAACTCAACTGGGTATGAAAACAAATCACTGAAAGTCTTGGCAGATTAGTAAATGTCAGATCAAATTAGACCTTCTCCTAGACTATGCAGGGGCTGTACAAATTTATCAGAGTCTCACAGATTCTTTGCTCTCTTGACATGAATAGGTCAGAACAGCCCAGAGACAAAAGGCAGCGAGGTCATAAGACTAAAAATGCACAATTTTGGAAGGCCATTTATTGTTGGGCTTTGTTTTAGCATTAAACTTATTCACAGAGAAACAGTTTTGGGGATGGATAATGCCACAGGAGATAGCAAGCAGCAAGAGAAAGCAGCTTCACCTTCTCAAAGGCTCTCCCCTGGAAGACACCGCCGGGCAGCCCATGTCCTGGGCCTGAAACCTCCACTGTGGTGTGCAAACATAGCAGGGAGGTTTCAGATTGCTTGCAGAAACTAGAGAGATTACTGAGCTTTATACAATAGGAACACATCCCTCGAGCTTTGCTGTCAGAAGATCCTACACAGAGAAGGTAAACCCTTTGAGAGCCGGGGGGCGTTACTTCAAGAGAGAAAGGCAAGAAGGAGAGGATCTGCATTACAAAGGGCATAACCAGGATGGATGACTGGACAACCCAAAGTTTCCCCTGAACGATGCTGGCTCTCCCACCGTCAGTCAAGCACGGAGAGCAACTTGGGAGAGCTACATCAATGCTGCGGCGGCAGCGGAGGAACAGCCGAGCACCCTGACCACAGCCCCGGGATCCTCACAGAGAAACCAGTCCCAGCTCAGGTGCTTTTGTCAACCATGCACTATCACAAAGATGCTGCTGGGAAAGCATGAAGGGCACAGGCGGCAGATGACAGCAGTCAGTATTTCTAGGATGGGGTAATGCCTTTAAAACTCGGCAGCACACCTGGCAGTAAGGTTTGGACATGCAAATACATAAACCCTTTCTGTTTGATGGAGAAAAACAACTTTCCTGCCACGTTCCTGCCTGAGGTGAGGGGCAGGCAGGGCAGCAGCAGCACTAACACAGACTCAACATCCATCAGTCACCCCTCTTTCCCATGCCCCACACCGCTGCAGCTCCAGCACCTATGGCAAAGTTTCCAGCATCTGCAACCATTTCAGAAGCATTTACAGCTCTGGCTCTCTTGCCCACATCACTGCACCCACTAGGCATGCCCTCTCCTCTCCCCAGAGCTGGGTGCTTTTGCTCACTTTGCCCCTGGGTCCCACAGCATTGTGGAGGATGCTGCCCCAACAAGCTCAACTTGCAAACATTTTCTATGCATTTAGGAGCACTATCCTGCAGCTTCGGTCAGAGCTCTAAATGCCGACCTCCTCCTTTCCCATCAGTCACCAGGGAATTGTTTGCATTGCCCGAAAAGATGATTGGGAGTGGCAGGACTCTAACATTTATCACCAGCCCTTCAAAGCACAGAATAATATCTACCCAACCACCCCCACCATGGCCCCTTGACAATCTCCAGCACATGCAGGTGTAGGCAATAAGGGAGAACAAGTTAAGGCTGAGTTCAGTAAGGTATTTAAGCCTATGCTTAGCTCTAGGAACCACAGGTCCTCCCAATTTCATGAGCCCTACCCAGTGCCCATGGACAGGCTGGTACATACCTCTGCTCCTGCACCAAGCCACAAGCAACAGGCGGCTTTGAATTTAGGCATTCCCTGAACATGCATCCAGAGCAATCCTCGCTGGGACAATCTGGGCCATGAGAGCCCTTCAAATACGGACTTCCTCCATTTACATCACATTGTATCAGAAGTTAATGACTCTCTATTACATAAAGTGCTTTTTAAAATCATGGTACAATTAGTTCCAAAAAACACGGAAGTATCCGACAACTTGAATTCTCATTAAGAAGATACAAATATAAACAAGAATCTAGTTATTTGCAACAGATACCAGAGCACACACTGTTTATAAACACAATTGTTAGGTTTCTGTAAGGCAGGATCATGTGCTTTTTATTTAAGGAACACAATGGTAAAGTGCACGAAACCGTTACAGCATGGAAAGCAACCGCGCTTGGAGGGTTATATTGCCTTTCCAAAGGGTAATCAGGAACACAATAATGTTTTATTGTTATTCTTTCCAAAGACACAAGTGAACAATATATTGCTTAAAAACAATTTCTTGTAAACAACTTTAATAGTAAAAGCAAACAATACCTTAAGAAACAAAAGGAATTTATATCCTGAAAGATCAAGTTACTGTTTTGGCTTGTTGATATGAAATAAAATAAGCTATTTATTAGAGCTCAAATAATTTAGGAACTATAACCACAATGATCTATAAGTAAAGATGATGGCAAGGAAACAGAACTGTAACATAAATATTTAGGATTTCAATGCAGTAAAGAACACACACGGTTTCTTAGCTATGCAGGGAGAGGGTTACAGCACCGCCCTTTCCAGCAGCCACCTAACAACCAGGGTAAGAATTTTACTATTTTCAGAGAAGCAAGAAATTTAAGAGGATTTTCTTTAACTTTTTTTTTTTTTTTTTTAAGGAAAAAAAATCACCCAACAGCTTTTCTTGGTAGGACTTGCAGCTTGTAAACTTAATATCCAAAAATATAAGCTGGAGCCAAAGCTGACAGTGGCACAAAGTACTCAAACATGTGCCACAAGCTGGGCTGACTGATGGGCAACCCTGCCCTGACAGTCAGCAGACCAGGAACTTAATTAGAAACAAACCAAATCAACCCGAGCTCTCAAGATGGCTCCGAAGGATGGGCTCAGGAGAGGGAGCGAACAAAGAGCCGCCGCAGTGAGTGCAGCAGCTGCCCGGGGGGTGCACCTGGAGAAACTCCTTTCAGACTCATTCACTCTTACTCAAGCCTCTTCCTTGCATCGTAGGGAGAAGAAAAAACCTGCCCTGGGATTCAGTTACGCCGTGCAAGCCCGTGCTCAGCACTCCTTACCTGCCTCCTTCTCTCACTCATTCACTCCGTTTTGGGATCCCCAGCCAGAGACGCACAAACTGCTGCCAGAAGGTGTGATCGCAGGCGCTCCTCTGCTTCGTACCTGGGCGCGGGACACTGAGCATGCTCCCGGTTCCTCCCCGGCCAGGTTTCGGGGACGGGGGGCGGGGGGAAAGCTTCTCTGAAAGTAGATTAGAGATGTCCCAGCAGTGGATGAGCTTTATCCTGGATCCATTTCAAAGCATTTCAACACAAAAGGGGATAAAGCAGCAAGCGAAGTGCACACAGCCATAGCTTGTTTTAGCAACTGACTCTAAATCAATCCATACAAACAGAAAGTCCTCTAGAGCAAAACACAGGAGATCTGGGTCCCATTTCAGGTGCTAGCAAAACACACCTACATGTTTGGTTGTGCCTCAGTTTCTCACCTATAACAAGCAGCTGTGAAGGCCTGGTTTATTCCTTCATTTGCTTGCCTTGCCTGTAGCACATTTGGATAACGTACAGCCTTTTACAAGGCATTTTTACAATACCTAAGACAACAGGGCCTTGACCTCTATTATAGCTGCTAAATAGTATCACGTTGCTTGCATCACTGTAAACCCAGAACTTAGGCAAATAAGGAACAGCTCCCAGGTGACTGGGGAAAAAAAAAAGTCTCCTCCAGTATCCAAACAGTGCTGGCAATATAACCAAAGCTGCTGGAGCTGAGACGTGAAATCTTCTAGATCGGAAAGGGAAATGGGCAGAAGGATGAAAACAGCAGGCTGCTTTCCCACAGCTGGAAACTCACATTTGGTTCAGGGACTACTGCTTCCCTGGAGTCGAAGGTTGCCAGAAATCTTGCACCAGAATCTGATCCAATTTCTATATTGCTTCCTTATGTCGGCCACGCTCCGGCACGAAAACCCACGCTTGGCTGAACGGCCGCTGCTCTCCCACTCTGCCCATTTCACAGCAGGATCCCCACGACACGTCCATGTAGCACCTCAGGTGAAAATCCTAAATCGGCCAACTTCTTATAAATGTACTATTTATGCAAGACACCGGTGCCAATCTGGCCGGACGGCTGGGACAGGGACCAAGGCTCCCGTGGGCGCCCACGCGGTGGCTGGCATCCCCACCGGCCAGCTAGGGCAGAGCTGCCATGCTGACTTGCAAGTCCAGCTACAGAAATATCCGCTTTTAGCGTATCTGCCTTGTAAATGATGCCATTTCCGCAGGTCTTCCCAATCTGCAAATATACCCTTTTAATTGAGATGGGACTCAGGAGGTATGTAGAAGCAGCCCAGTCACACTGAAGGTACACAACTGAATACCAGTGTTACCAGCACCCTGACCTTGGGGCCCAGGCAGAAGCTGCAAGCATGAGCACAGGTAACACAGGTGTGATCCTGCCCTCTCCTTTCTTCAGGTCTTCCCTGGTGCTCACAAGAGCTGTGATATCAGGCTGGTTCATCTTACTTTGAAATTTAGCACAGGTTAAAGTACCTGAAGAGGCAACAGCAAGTTGGCCTGGAGGCTGACAGAGCTGAGCAGTGGAGACAAGGGCTAGCCCTGAGCAGGAGCCACACACCTCTCCCAGGGGCCAGGGTCACTGTCACCATGGGGCACTGCTGGGCAGTGATGTTGGGGATGGAGGATCTGGTGGTACCAGGCAGGGACCAGGCAGCCTCACACTTCACCATGGAGCGGGGAGGGGTCAGTGTCCAGCTCACAAAAAACCATGAAATTCAAAGACATTCAATTGAAATTGGGTCTTTCCGTACAAAGGGCCCAGCAAAGTAGCCTGTGAGGACATGACAGTCTCCACCAGAACAGTTTTGGTCTCCTGCTGGTCCGTAGTGGATGGAAAGGACAACATGGGTTGTTCACATTTTAAATTTTCAAGCCAGACGTGTACAATATATTCCAAGGAAGAAAGATTTCTGGTACAGTGAAAGCAAGAACATACACAATATAAATAAGGCATCCAACATTGGGGAAGGGCCCTTCTGACTTTGCAATCCATAAAACAAGCTTTATCAGAGTATAGCGATTCCCATATGGGACTGGAAATAGGTTACACTGGGAGAAAACTTCGGCCATGTCAAGGTTTTGGGGATCTTTTTGTTTTTCTTCTGCTTGCTTGGTTTTTTTGGTCATCTGCAGTTTGATTCTTTTCCTAAAATTTATAGGCATGAGACCACCAATCTTTTCACAGTAAATCAGGCCTTATCAGTCCTACTATGCCTGCCCCTAAGTACCCTCAGTCTACCCCATCCCCTATGTTTCTTACTGAACAAAGGCATAAATCATCACCAACATGCCCCCGCCATCCTGGATCCAGCCACATCTGCATCATTTGTCACCACCCCATCTGTTACTTCACCTCCCAACCTGTTGCTGTCCCCAAGGCAGCCCTGCTAAGTCCCTGCATGGGCAACCTCCAAGCCACGTGCACAAGGGCTCGTTGCTTTTGGGACAGCAGCACAGCTCAGAGCCACCCAACAGGACAGTCTGTGCTGTGAAGAAAACAAGACCACCCAGAGCTGGGCACATGTCACCTGAGACAGGAAAATGAGGAACCTCCAGGCATCCCCGAACAGCAAAGGTGCACAGTGCATCTCTAGGTACCTGCATTTACAGCACTGACGTCAACAGCTTGGCAAAGAGCAAAATCTGTGCTTCCCCAAAGAAGTTACTGCAGTTCTCCAGGATTTTGCCTTTTAAAAGTCAACCATTGCAATGAATGAAGTTTTATCATGTGTTGCAGAAAATAAACTTCAAAATATAATTGCATGCACTTGTACAGGAGCTTTTAAAAAAGCCACGCTGTTCAGCACACCAGACTGCTGCAACCTACCCAGTCCTGGTACGCTCAGTTCTGAGCAAATACAGCACTGAACTCCTTAACGACTTCAATGCTGCCAAGACTGATGATTTTCACACATATCTGATGGTTTTCTAAAAAAACTCAGCTCCTGGAACCACACAATGAAGTAGAAATATGCACTTTTATTATGTAAAAGTCTTTTAGATCATCATTTTTGCCCAGGTAAGAAAATAAAATGAACCTTCACATTACAAAAATCCTGGAAAAATCATAGAGCTAAGAGACCCTTCAACAGCTACCATTGCTTTAAATCTTGTAAGGGAGGGGGCACTAAATAAGCTAAATGGTTTTCCAGTGGGCTTCCCGGCCCGATCCCCCAATTTTCAAGGTGAAACTCCCACTGAAAGGCAATGCAGCATTGCCTGCTGGGCTCCTGCCAACTCTGAGCCACCTCAGGAACTGAAACACTTCTAAAATTAAGGAATAATAATAAAAAAATGAACCTCTCTACCAGATGCATTTAGCTGCTACACCCCCAGCGGGTCCCTCCAGCCTGGTTTGCACTGGGGCGGTGCAGCCCCGATGCTGAGGATGCAGCCCTGCGACCCGCTCTGATGGCCGGGGGCCATCCTTGTGGCACTGGGGACGACAGAGGGTCCCCCAACCCCAGCCAGGACAGCTCTGGTACAGGGAAGGGGAGAGGTGGCATGGCCGTGCTGCAAGGAGGGGGTCAAATCAAAGGCAAACCCCAGGCCAGCTCACACCACTGGCTAGTGCTGATCCTCTGTATTTGGAATAGGTTTTTGTGGAAGTCAGAGGGGCCAGTTCTGGCCACAGCTCCGAGCTGATGGCAGCCTGAGCGGTGCCAGAGCAGCAGCTTTGGTGGGAGCAGCCTCGTGGCTGCTCCGAGCTGCACCAGGCACAGACCGCTGGCTGATGAGCTCATTTTCTGTTCTCCCACCCATTTATTGGGCTGTCCCACTGGAGAGCAGCTAAGTCCTTCCCACAGCTCAGGCTGTACTTGCCACCCTCCACCCTGCTTGATACAAGACCCCTGAGCCCTGGGGAAATGAGGCCAACAGGAGCTCTTCTCTCCTCTGCAACTGATTCACTCAGTGGCTGTGAGCAGGAAAGGACCAAAGCTCTTCCATCACCTCCTGATCCACATTTAAGCCACCTCCAATGCTGCAGGAGAGTCTGGGAGAGGCAGCTGGGTAACCTCCTCCTCCTCCTCACAGCGACATGACTGTCGAGCTGCCCGCTACAGGAGTTTGCTGCTCCTCCAGCAGCAGCCGGATTCTTCCCACAGCAGAAGGTGGCTCCAAGCGCTCCATGTCCTCACATCAACTCTTCACCCTGTCTCATTAAGACATTCCTCCCTGCTGTCCGCTCCTTGCTGTTAACCTCCACAAGCACTAATGGGCTCCTTTGCAAATCCAGTGCATGTTCGGTAGAGCTCGGCAGGCTTAAAACGCTAATATTCTCATGCATATACAGAAAAGCAAGTTTTATTCTAAACAGAAGTGGCAGCTTCTAATTTAAGATGATATAATTTGACTGCTAGGCACAACAAAAACTACCTATTTCCCATGTAGGCAAACTCTGTTATAATGCAGTTGCATGTGGAGATGACAAATAAAGGCGACTGACTTCTGCGTTACCCGGAGAGTGCACGGGTTCCCTTTGCTGCTAACCCCTCCTGCTGGGGCTCACTCCCTGGCAGCCCAATTGTATTTTTTTAATGGATGAAATTCCACTCCCTCAACTAATACCATCAACCAGTTGCTGAGAGGAAGAATTACATTAAATTATTTCACCCACAGTCAGACTGCCCATGGGGGCAGGGGCGAGGGAGCGGGCGGAGTGGAGGCAGCCAGGGACCAGGATCCCACATGATCCTAAACACACACAGGACTTCTCAGCCGCTTTGTAAAAACGCTTAGTCTTCTTTACACATGTGTCCATGTATTTATATATGCACATACATATGTGCACATACACATGCACCCCTATAAAATGCAGGTTTAAATTATGCACACTGTCACTGCAGTGACTAGTCAGTGTCTTGTGTGCATGTCACCAACAGACCCAGCATAGCTCCGACAGCCCCACACACTTGGTTGCAGCCGGTGGGCTCCCGCAAGCATCCGGGGGCACTGCTGCTCTGCTCCCTAGGCAGGATCGGGACCTGCTGCACTCCACATTGCACTTTTTCCTTGCTGAAGGGCAGGAAATCCAAGCTTTCCACTTCCAGGCACTGGACCCCAGTCTGAACCAGGCGCAACCTGACTCCAGTGAGAAACATCCCCACCACACGGATCTGGAGCACGATACACACAGCTTTATCCGCTTTATTTTTCAACCTGCTGAATTGCTAGAATATGTTTAGCTGTTATACATGGACCCCAGATCCATAATCCCGCCCTCAGCAGCTGTTACATTTGCTGTGGTATTTACAGCAGATGTTACGGCTGCGTAAGAAGGTAAAACAATTTGAGACTTCTGAAATCGGGGCTGCAGGGAGGCGAAGCAGAGCCCAGCCCCTGCACGCGGCTGCAGCCGGGCTCCGACAATCCGCTGCGGATGCAGCGCCAACACATGCGGTAAAGAGCCACATCGCAGTGTACAGCAGCTTAAGGAAATTTCAAGTGTTATCATAGTGGCATTAAAAAGCAGTCAGCTTCCTGCGAGTCAAGCAGCAGAGGCTGAAATTCAGTGTTTAAAGGATGATTAAATATAAGTGACTTAAATTATACATTCCAGTCGCTGGAACTGACACCATTTAAAACACGCCATCTCTTCCCTGTTTCTTCTGACACTGATTACTATCCACTGAAAGATGAGCATTTTCTTACACGCAGTCAAGTACCAAACTAGGGATTTATAAATTGGAGATAATTAAAAGGTTTTGAATTACAAATAGAGGAAAAATTTACATTCCATGGGCCACCTGAGATCACTTGAGTCATCAAAATGGACATTTTATACCTGGAAACCTGCCTACTCTCTACCAAGGCTGCTAACTGAGGCACAAGAAGCTTGGAGCTATTTCACAGTGGATTCACAGTCAAACATTTGCTGAGCTGGTGGACAACCCGAGACAGATTCAGGACCCGTTGTTAATTCTCCCACACGGAGCTCTGAAAGCCAAAGCTCTATTAAGCTGACACAAATAAATTGCCTGTTTCTGCTTGATAAATATAAGGGGCGACTTGCAAGACATTACCTTTCAGATTTCAAAGACAAGGAGCTGTACAATTTTCTTGGCTAGCAATGACAGTGCTTTACCAGGAGCAGGAAGGGGAAGCATGAGGGATCACCCAAGGCCACGAGAACAGGGAAAGCCCCTTCCCCATCCACCCAGAGCACGCATAGCCTCTCTCAAAGGCCAGTTTGGTCAACCCCAATTCCTGATAGACCAGCAGCTCCTTGCAACTGGGGCAACACTGTGGCCTTGTGGTCAGATACCCCAAGCCAGAGCATCTCGGTATTTACCTTTGCCTCAGACAGAAATTGCGCTGGCGGTGTGAGCAGCAGACACCAAGCCTGTAAGCTTCCAGGCAAACCCTTTGAGGCCATTTAGCCACCTATAATGGCTTGGGAGGAAGAGTTTTGCTCTTAATTTAGCCTATAGAACCAGGAGAAACACATGAAGAGTCAGTGGGAATTGCCAGCTGAGAACAAGCTCTTACCCAGCATTTCTAACTCACAGAGCCCAAAGGGCTCTGCGAGAGTCACTGACCCCTTTCCTTTGGTAGGGAAACTGAGGTACACAAGTCAGTTGCTCTTGGGCAGCACTGGGGCAAGCCAGTTGTGACAGCCACCCCTTGCACCGGGCTGCCATCCACCAAGGTCACAGTCCTCTCCTTACACCATTTGACAGAGATGTGCCACATTTGAACAACTTCTGCTCACCTTCGGGCTGAAACACTGAGCACCTGGAAGCTTCTTGGGCTTTAGTTGTCTCAAGAGATGATTGATACAAAAAGCCATTAGGACTAGTTGCTTCAGTGACCTTGACATGCAAAGCTTTGATGCATTCCAAAACATTATCCTGGACCAAAAATAAACCTAGCAAGTGATGGTGGAAGTGCTTCAACATCCAGGGGTCATGGCTGGAGCCGTGGCAGGGGAAGCTAGACCTGGATGTTAACTTTATCCCCATTTTACTTACCAGAAAACTGAGGCATAGCAAAGAAAAGCAACTTGCTGCTGTACTGAGACCATGAGAGCATAGCCCCTCAAAATCCTTCCTGCATTATGGTCTTGTGCAGGATGCCAGACTCTTCACCCCAGTGACAAGTACACGTGAAGGGATTAACACCTGCTAGTATGACAGCAGATGACGGAATTGTACATGGGCATCTCAGTAACTTCAAAAAAGGTCCTTTTAATGTGATTTGCCCCCCTTCCCTGAAATTTGCAAGCCAGAAAAAGCAGTATCGATCTCACTGCCTGGCAGAAATATGATAGAGACTAATTAAACACAGAGATCTCAGGGAAAGTCTCCAAGGAATCTTTTCATTTGAACAAGGACCCTGAACAAATGCCAGGAGAAAGAGAAAAAAAGAAAAAAGAAAAAAAGCCTAATCCTGGATCTTCACTGTCAGCTCACTTTTTCTTGCACTCACAGGAGCGCAGAGCATCATACACTTAAAACAGGAGAAGATGCTCTGAGATACTCAGAGGAGAGCTGTAGCTGCAAGCAAAAGACAGAGGGAGAGGAGAGGCAATGCAAGCAGCAGCAAACATAAACAGTGATTCATGACACAGAGCAAATAAACAGCGCTGTAACAGTTTTTGCAATTATAATTAAAACCAAAATAAACAAGAATGACAGTCCAGCACAACAAAAGGGAGGATGACAGTGATGGGAGGGGGGTGTGGGGACTCCATCACATTCACATCTGTTCCCTTCATCCCAAATGAGCAGCTCCAGAATGAAAACAGAGAAAGGGAAGGAAACATGTATGGGACAGCCGCAATTTCTTGTGACCTACATCTGTGCCTGAAGTTTTCATGACTGCACTGAGAGCACAATTTATATCCCAAAGCCATGTAACAGCCTACGACACTGCTACTGGTTTTGACCCCCGGCCCCTGAGAGCACCTCTAGCAACAGAAACAAAAACTTCAACTTAGTGGGTTAATGAGTAAAATAGGCCTTGCATGGTGGGTGGACGGACAGAAGGCAACAGAGTGGGGGGAGAAATCATCCATGGAAACCATCCATGACAAGCACTGGTTTAACAGCTCTGCAAATCCTCCAGTGAAGCAGATTCGCAATTTCTTTTGCTATTGCTTCATTACCTTCCTAGGGAGAAACTCTCCCCCAGTCTGCACCTTGATTCCCCACCCCACCCCCCCCCCAGGCAAATAAAGGTATTTTCATCCAGTGGGTACTAAAAGCTGATCATCATCCTTTTTACAGAAATCTTTTATGAGTCAGAAAATGTATTCCCTGCACTCAGGCTTATATTTCCAAATACAATTCCTTCAGCTTTCCCCCTCCGGCCTCATTTGCCAAGCCTCCCATCTGTGCGGTTCATCTCCAGACTTGCAAGTGTGACCGCTTTCCTCCTGCCTCGCACCGCCCAGCTCCCCTCAGTGCAGCAGGAAGCAATTATCAGCCTTGTCTTACGCACAACACTTCTGTAATGATGACTCAGAGAGAGATTTGACTCCTCTTCTCAAACCTCAAGATGCTGTCGACTTGTTTGAGCTGGCCATCCACAACAGCCCCCATCACCACGTACCACCCTGCCCACTGCTCCTCCTCTTCCATTCGGTCATTTGGCTCCTGCTCCTTCCAGAGCCACCACCGCACCCCTCCTCTTCCCTATACTTCATTCATGTTTGTGCCTGATTGGTTTTGCTGTGCACCAAGATGATCTGAAATTCTGCTCACATCAGAAATGCTTGGTCACATCAGCAATCCCTCTCGTGCACTAACCAGTTATCCCATTAAAGAGGGAAGTTGGACAGATTTGCCTTTTTTTTTTTTCTTTATAAGTCAGCTTTTCTTCTGGACCCCATCCTCATCCTCCTCTCTGCTGTTCACAAATTGCTCTGGAACTTTTTTTGAGGAATCAAGGTCAGATTCTCTGAGCCCTCATTTTTTGGGTTTTCCCTTCTCCTCCCGTTGAAGGTCTGGAGTGGGCTTTGGTCTGCTCCTCTTCCCTTGCCACCACATCCCCGGGGAACATCGACAGCAATCACCAGTGGCTCAGAGCTTGCCGAGACTGAATTTTTCTCAAGTCATCTAGAATAATTTCACCAAGCCCAGCTGACATGAGCAGTGGATAATCTCTTCTTTCCCTATTCACATTCCCTCACCTCCCCTATCTGAAAAAGTTACACATCTGTGTATGTAATTACCACCGCAGTTTTGTGAGGACTGTAGCAGAGGAAGCACAGAGCACGTCCGCCTCTTGCGACCCCTCATCTGTCCCGCCTTGCCCTGCTCCTCTATGGCCCTTCTCACACATTCCACTTTTTTTGCAAGAACTTCCCCTGATTTGGAAGCCTTCAAATAAATAGTTTTTCCACTAGAGGGCACAAAGGCAACTTCTCCTACATGGAAACTGATGTCAGAAGGACTAATAAAATAATTACTGGCATCTCAAAGGTATCTCAAACTCCAAGAAATGAACACTTAATAAACTGAGATATAGTTCTAACTCTCCAGGTACTACAACACCACCAAACATCTCTAACATGTAGAGACTGAAAACCTAGAAATCCAAAAGTGACACTACTCTTACGAGATCTCCTATACAACACTAAGCACTTTATCCAGTGATTTCTATACTGCCCACAACTTCTCGTTAGGCACAGACCACAGTATTAGCACAGCACTGGAGACAGAAAATCCATCCTAATATTTTCTCAGTTGAACTTACCCAAATTCAGCTTCAAGTCGCTGAACTTTTTCACACTTTTGTCTCCTAGATGAAAAGAAGTTTTCTACCAGCAAAGATCTTCTGTTTGTGGATACTTTTAGATCATGATAAGTCACCTCCTGACCTGCCTTTGGTAAACTAAAGAGATTTTAGCCTTTAAAGCTCTTCTATACAAGCCAGCTTTTCCAGCTTTAAAGCTTGTCTTGTAAACTTCTTACAGGTTGAATCTATAATGACACCTTAACCACTTCCTCACCATGGAACGGTGCTGGTCCGTAAGAAATGTATAAACTCAACAGGAAAGCAATTAAGTTAAACATCTGGTTGCACAAACCCATCGAGCGGGACGATAGCAATAAGTTCAGAGCATTAGGTACCTTGAGAGCACCGCAGCCCTCAGGGTTCATCGCCCCCCCCCCCAGCCCCCCCCACAGCTTAGGTACAGCAAGCCTTGCGTGACCCTACCTTGCTGACTTCTGTAATCCTGACAACCCACTCTTTCGTGGCCCAGGCCAAGGAGATGTCCAAGTGCTTGGTAGCCCACTCGTGTGCGGGTGCCTACTCGCACACCCACGCTCCCCTCCATGACCGGCTGTCCTTCGACGCGCACTCACTCCTCCAGCCTGAAGGCAGCGAGGTTTGCTTTCTGCCTACAGCTGCCTGTGGATTTCCACTTACTGGAAGGTTTGGCTTGAACAAAGCCAGACCAGAGACTTTTGCTTATGGAAGAAGAGAGACAATAGCAATACGCAGGTGCTTCCTCCCATTTAAAGTGTTTACTTGTGCAGCTTAACACAGTGACGCTATTGTGAATTACATCTGCATGCTGGTTTACAGAGTTCAAAAGGTAGCACGTAACAAAAGGAACCCCAAAATACTGCTTATTAAATGAAATGCTGCAGATTATGTTGGGTTTTTTTTCTTTTCTTTTAAACTCTGCTTCCTTTGCCCATGCCAAGTAAGAGGGTTTTTCCAACTATACAATAAAAGCAGTTTCAAATGGGAAATGATACATACTATATCAAAACAAAACAAAAAACCCAACCCAAAAGCAAACAGTTTATCAGTATAACGCCACTGCCTATGCAGCAGCTCCTTATGGCATGGAAAGGACAACTCTGTCAGCTGCTAGTGAAGGCTGAACTCAAGACCGTTATAACTGCACGTGCTCTGAGAAAAATCAAAAAGATCAAGAGAGAAGGTAGGGTATAGCTAAGCCACAACACAGAGCTAAGGAAAATAGCAGTCGGAAAGAGGAACAAAAGCGTTTTTGTTTTATGAGATAAAGCAAGCTATTCAGCTGTATTCCACAGTAAACCCTTTGGCTTGGGACTGAAACAGGGAAGAAAAAAAAGTACATGTGATTCTAATCTTGTTGTCCTAAGCTTACATTAGATGAATCAAGATGTTTACTAGAGGTGCCAGGCACTCAAAATCCATGGTTGGACCTTGTACATAGGAAGTATCATATGTGCTGAACATCTTGCCGTTCCCTCTATAGCCAACGAAGGCTCAAAGATACTCAGCACTTAACTGTAAAATAATAACAATAACAATAATAAAAATGTCAAGACACTTTCTCTAGTATCTAAATGAACTCAGAAATCCAACTTTATAGACACCGATTTGTGAAAACCTCAGTCCTCCCAAAGCACCACCTTTTTACTGTTTGAGAAGTTTCAAAATAAAAATATCCTCATATACAAGATCCTGCAACTTAAGACTGCACCTCATTTTCACGTAAAGCTACACCACAAAATGCCAGATGTACTGAAACCAATGCCACACACATTCTCATTCAACCCCATTCTCTCAACGTCAAAATAAATAGAATTGAGTCGTTTTGTTCAAGTGCCATATTATTTTGTACCTTCCTCATGGTTGCAGCTATTTTAAATGTGCTTCCATTGAAATTTCCTTCTTGGTGGGAACAGACTGAATGGGATTCAGCACTTTGCTCTCTGCTATCATCTTCTGAGATCTGGTGGGACGATTGCTCAGAAAATGTCAGATGCAGACTTCTTCCATTCTCTATCATCAGTGAAACTAAACAGCAATTAAAATCCCTCTCTCCGTTGCTCCATCGCAGGCATGTACTAGAAGGTAAGTGGCAAGTGCTGCTTTCACTGATGCGAGTGACAGTAATGCAATGGCTTAAAATTAACAGGTTTATAATTTTAGAGTTGCTTTTGTGCAGCTCAGCAATCCCTGTGCAGCTTACCGGACTTCTCCTTGAAGTAACATAAGAACATAGGCAGATGTGTGCTAAAAACAGCTGCAGCAACTCATGAACTCAACTGTTGACTAACAGTTCGGACCAAACCCATTTTACCTGTGTTGGAACAGTCTGTCAGCGCTCTCACCCCCCACACACACACTCTCCTCATTTGAAACAGCGCTAGCAAACAGCAGATGGGCTTCATAACCTCTTAAACCACCATGTCTGTTCTGCAAACAAATCTTTGGCAAACAAAGGCTAAATGAGCATCTACAGTCTTCTCTAAGTTACCCACAAAAATGAAGACAAGGCATTGTGTGCACCGCGTTCTCGGGTATGAGCTCCAATCCAGAGTAGCTGCTAGGCAGTCTCTGCCCCAAATCACTGAGCATCACCACGTGCAACCCATGCCAGATTGCTCCACCTCCCCTTCCAGCAGCCCTGCAGAGAGGGACCAGGGACCTTGCAAGGTGGCAGACAGGACGACAGCACTCCTGTGTCTCTTTTATTGTTGGTTTTAGTCTTTAGTCCTGCTAGACACAAGCAACACGTGTGTTTTATCTTTATGGCTCCCTTTCTACTGCTGCATGCAGCTCCTGAAGGGACATCAGATGCCATTGCTTTAGAGAAAATCCCACTGAAAAACAATTTAATGCACATTCACTGAAAGACAGCATCAGAAAGTAAACAGGTGAAAGTAACTTCATTTACCAGCGGTAGCTTATGGATGCTCAGAGACACTGAGATTTATTATATACTGCCTTGGGCAGGCAGAATGACAGCGAGAGAAGAATTTCTGGCTGTAAAACGTCTTAAATGCCAAAACCCACATGAGTCTTTACAAGATCTGTTACTTGTACTCGCTCCGAGGCTACAAGAAGGGGGGTGGCCAGGGAGGGCCCAAGCCATCACCGAGGACCCCAACATCCTCCAGGACAGCAATACAAGTCCAGGGCTTCATCCTGCCATGGCGGGTGGAGGGCTGCAGGAAAGCTGCCCCCTCCCCATGCCACTGCCAGGCACCACGTGCCAGCATGCAAAGCCCCACGTGGTCAGTGGGACTATGGTATTGGGTGGGACAAATTGGGAAGAACATTAGGAAAGGTTTCTCCAAAGCTCTTAGCATGACAGAAGAGGACAAGTCCTGCCTTACAAATAACAACTAAGATAACACCTCTGTGGGGAAACACACTTCTGCAATATCCTGAGCTCTTTTTTTGTTTTAAATGACTGAGAATAGAAGAAATTATTCACCCCCGAAGGACTGCAGCCTGAAAGACCTGAATCCTACAAGCAGCAATACACAGAAGTTGGAAATGAACACAACTGGAGTTGGCAAGAAGAACAAATTAAAGGTTTTCATTGTGGCAAATCAGGCTTTCAAACCCACCGGCACTAACATGATGTTCAAAACTTTGTTGCATTACTTTTATGATTCCTCCCAGCACCATGCAACAAAACGTATCTGAGCTGTAATCAATTTCTTGCAGCCTTATATAAACGTTATAGGAATTTTGTCCTCTGTAATACTTCTTGCTTTCAAGGCTGCAATAAATAAGTCAGTTACAACCACGCTGCTGCTTTGTCTCCTATCTTGTCATCTCAAGTCACTGCTTTTATTTCTTTTAAGCTAACAGTGTAACCACTTTCAGCTTCAACAAACACTTTAAATGTAACCTGTAGCTAAACTCTAGGCAGAATGAAGGAAGCATTTACATTCAAAGGGGAGAAGGGGAAAAGAAAAGCTATTCTCCACTGTTAACACCACTTCCCTTTCATCTACAATCTCTCTGCCGTATCAAGGAAGGGAATTCTGATAGCATATCTCTCAACCAACTCAAAGAGAATTGGTCCTGGAAAGTCCAGGAGACAGTCACTATAGTCACATTTTCAAAAGCTGCATGACAGGCGCCCTTGGCCACGGACACAACCACCAATGAGGATGCTAGCACTGGCCCTTGCAGGTCATCAGCAAGCCGCCTTCTCTAGCATCACCTCACCGCTCGAGGACAGTGTTGTGGTTGCAACTTACGCAGACAGGATGCTCAGCTCCAGGAGGGGCACGTGCCATTGAATATCCATCTTTTGAAGGTACAGACCTTCTGGGAGATGAATCACTCCCCTCCAGGACTGAACTTCAGCCTGTCCTTGGGCCCTGCCCAAAGCACCTCACACAGCAGATCCAGGAGCATCTATCATGCTGGGTCCTAAGTTGCAGGGACATTGAGAGGGGAATTGCCTAGGCGCACTTCAGGGTCAGGACTCAAGGTGACACCTGAACTGGGTCCCTGGCCATTCAGAGAGCTCTAACAGAGCTGTGTGTCACTTTGACACTGAACTGTCTTGCTTCAAGGCATTGGCTTCATTTAGTCTATGAAGAAAGGCCATAGTTTGTCAGACCACACATCCACCTGCTCCATAGTCCCGTCTCAAGGAACTGCAGCAGTGACTGCTTCAGAAGAGGACAAGTGCACAGTGGTGCTTTCCCTGGAGAGTACCCCACCTGACCAAGGCTGTGGCTCAAGGACCACCTGAGCGAGAAGTGTTGTCTTGGTAGAGCCCTGGTTGGGTTTCTCCCTGTCATTCTCTCCTCCATTCTCCCTCTGTTTCCTCCAAGGAATGGCAACTTCATCCCACCACTACGATAAAGCACCAGGGAGGGTGGGGAGCAGGGTGGGAGAGGAGACACCTGAGCAGACTTCAAAGGTTCCATATCCTGTGAACACTTCACTCATACATAATTGAAAGGGCTGTATGTTTGGACTACAAGAAAGTAGATTTTTTTTTCCCCCACTACCAGATGACGGATGCTGTCATATGATAGCCTTGGAGGAGGTTTGCAAACTTGGAGAATTTGCTGTCAGTAGTATTTTACTTTGCTTCTCAGTAAGTGGACCAGAGCCCAGATCCCCAAGAGGTTCTGACAATGAGAGGACCCAGAAAAAATAAGCCAGCCTTGACTCGGCATCAGGGGAGGCCAAGAGAAGCACACATATGTATTTTATTTCACACTAACCTGCATTCGACCAGTTACATAAATAAATCTCTTCTTGTCCTAAGCACACTTCTAGAGACTGAGGGAGAATTTGGGAGACTTCACAATATAGCCAGACCTGCTGGTCACTGCTTTGTGACTGAACTCAAGGGTTTCAAGAAATGAAGTATTAAGCAGGCAAGAATGACACGTGTGGCCCATAAAACACGGGAAACTGCATCTAAAAAAAAGAAAACCATAATCCAAGCTAGAGGGGGTAAAAAAAAAAAGTACTTAGGGATTTGATATGTGATCATCATCACTTCAGTTCCTTGTGGGCAGAGAAGCAGTAGCTGGTCCCCGGAGAAAATATCCCAGGGCTACAAGAGACATGGGAGCAATGTGCCACTCCAGCCCCAGCACCGACCCCACAGGGACCAGACACACCTGCCGCTGCAGGGAGCACGGCAGGGACCTGCAGCCTTTATTGCTAGAGAAAGCACCGTGCACACATTCTGCACGAATGTGGGGCTTTTGCCTGATTAAAAGAACAAACCAAGAGGTATATATGATGCCCCGACCACCCTCAGTGCAGGAGGAATCTGGCACATCTTGTTTTCAAGCTGCACGTGTTACTGTGCTTCAGCTCCCCTCAGAGCAGAGGCTCCCCAGGGGCAGGGACTGCACCTTCACTAACGCATGTACACCATCTCCCGCGCTCGATTCTCATAAGGCTCCATTACTGAGGCTATTCAGAAACTGCTGCTATGAAGGTGGTGCGCTTAAACCTCATCTCAGCTTCCGTTTGCTTAAATCAGTGGAGCTTAGACACTCACTCACGACTAAACCCTGCATGGCCATGTCAGCTTACGTGTGCCAATATTCAAGAGAGCTTGATGCAAACCCTATCATTTTCTAACTGACTTAGTTAAACAGCTGCTTTCTTCCAATATAGGCAATGCATCAGAATGACGGCATGAAGACTCCCTAGACTAATACAGCAACTGCAATATGGGCTTGTGAAGGGGCATAATTCAGCCGAGGGCAGGAATGGAAGTCAAACCCCTAAACCCTTACACACACCAACTTCAACAAACGAGCCTCTGCAGCTGAGAACAGCAACTGTCCCACGTCCTCCGCAACACTGAGGCAGAGCAACATTTTGTACAGCTGACCCCAAGCAGCAGAGATGATCCCACCAAAGGCATGCTCCCCGGGGCAGGTCAGAAGAAACACAGCACCAGTCAAGTGAAAAATAAACAAAACTTTCAGACTGCTTAAGACCTTCCCCACCTTGGAGGCTCACCCGGCACTACCACCTCTCCTGCATGTCCTGCCCACAGCAGAAGATGCTGCCCACCATGACAGCCAAGGCTTGGCCTGAACTTCCCATAGGGAAGGTTCAGCTCAGGCCTCTGCAGCATGGGAAGCTGCAAGCAAGCAACGCAGAGGAGATGGAGTCACTGCTTCAGTGCACTGATCCATACAGACAGCAAGAGACAGGGGAAGGAGAAAAAAAAGTGCACTAAAAATTCTTTTGACAGGGTGAAAAATGAAAGCAAAGTGAAACACAGCTCAATCTGTCAAAACAAAATCACGGCAAGCCCACTGAAAAGAAAAAACCACACAGCTCAACTTGCATTTTCTAGTAGGCAATAACTGGTACATTTGTTTTCTTGAAGATAAGCAGGTGGGTTAAGTTTGCCAGACAACACTGAGCAGATCTGAAAGGTAATCACATCAGAAGCACAAATGATCAAATTTTGCAGTGGCTCTCAATACAACCAGGGACATTAAGGACTTGCTTCCACCTTGCAATTCAAAAGGCTCTCAAAGAAGTTTTTACAGTTGCACTGTAGGACTGATGGATGGAATCCAAAGTGCCTGATCAAGACAAGCTTTGCCCTTTCCCTCGGAGCTCACCATTCAAAGTAGAGGAGAGATGATGCTCTTAATAGCAAACGAGTCACAAATTGGCATGGCAAAAGGTCACATACAGTGCATTTTTGGTCAGGATGGTAAAGGTCAACCTAATATTCAGAGAACAGAGAACCCATTAACCTGGTAAGAGAGTCCTAACAATGTTACCCAGAGGGTATTTTGAATGGTGAGACAGCTTGTAATTAGCTTAGGTGGGCCAACCTAATTATTCGTGGCCTGAGGAAGCATCTCCCAATGCAAGAGGGGTACAAGAAATATATTTATAGTTCTTTCCTGATAAGCTCATTATAAGCTTTCAGAGATAAATGACCACAGCATTTGACTGTTTTCTTGCAACCTGGAGACGTGTGCAGTAACGAGCAAGTGAGCCAGGAGAACAAAGGCAGGGGTCGCATGGGGCTCTAAGTGAAAAAGAAAAAAAATCAGGGGAAAAAAAACCCAACCCAGAAAAACCAACAAAAAACAGACTTCTGTTACACTACAATGTGAAATTGCAATTTGCTAGCTTCATTTTGAAATGGACAATTATATACATGCCCATTTTATATAAATGTGTGAACAAGCATTTCCATAAAACTCATTTTAACAAGGCCTCAAGCATTAAAAATAGCAAATAATACAGTGGAAACAGTTAATATAGATGTGCAACACCCCATATATATTCAAAACTGCATTCACACATTAAAAACTTAAAACCATTCTTCCAAATAAATCAGCATTAAAAAAAAAATCTAATTTCCCAATGTTTCCATCCCAGCAGACCTTTGCCTGCTCAGACTTTTATTAGCCATAACAGGGTTGCAGGTGTGCACAGAAATCAAACTGGGACCTGGCACAAGATAGATGGGGGAAAAAAAAGATTATTTTTTTAAAGTTTCCTTTTTCTGTCTCATTTATTTTTTTCAGGGCATCTTCTAACATGTCTAAGTCTCCCCAGTACACACAGCTTTTCCAATTGCACCTCCATTGTTTTAACCTCTCCTCTTTATTACGCTATAGGTTGCCTGTTTTTGCAAGGGCTGAAATTCTACCACTTCTGTTTTACAAATTTTATACCTTCTCCCTTGAGATTTGCCCTTTCATTAGAAATTAACCCTTCCATGTTATAGATCATCCTTCTCATAGCCAGGGGCTTGGTGTCAGGTACCCTATTCCCACCACACCCTTGCACAAAGCCAAGAAGAACAAGCCATCCTTGGCATCAGCAAGTTCAGGCCGCTTCATTTAGGCAACTATTCACATACGTGCATGCCACATTTCACAATCAAATATTTGAAGTGTGGGGTACATGTTGAGGAACTATGACATTGACTTTGGTTTCGCCACTGATTTTAAGAGGGCTGTGATCCTCTGCTTCCCAGCAGTAGCACACTAGAGAAGATTCCAGGCAGCATCTGGAGCATCTGAGATAACCCCTCATTAAGAAGTGGGAAGAAAAAATGAATTTTAACCCGTGGGTACAACTCCTACCCTCTGGCTCAATAAGTCTCGTTCAAGTGGTAGTTCAGTATTTTCATCTACTAAAATATATGAAATCATTAGGATCTGGTGGAGGTGGAAAGGAACACATATGGAGATCTCCAGCAGTGTAATTCAAACTTCAAGATCGCCTTTGTTAATTTTTACAAAGCCTAATTAAGTAGTGGCAAGTCACCAAGCAGCTCTAATGAGTGTTCTGGCTGCTGACCTTCAGTCAGTCGTGTATCCGTATACAATAAACCCGTCTCCTCCTTGGACAGGATGGTGAGTGTTCACGAGCAGGTTGTGAATTCCAGCCCCACCTTTGGGAGCAGACAGCAGCATCGCTGCCAGACATGGGCACGGCCGGGGCTGCCAACAGGTAGCTCGGCCGGCCAAGTGGAATCAGTCCTGCCAGACGGGCTGCGCGGGTGCAACTTTGTCTACACTTGGACACTTCTGGCATAACTCTGCCTCTACAGAACAGAATCCAGAGACTCCCGTTACCCATCACCTTCTCTGTTTTGGTATGGGGAAAAAGTAGTTTGAAGGTGCAAAACTACAAGCAAAAAATAATATTTGCTATTTTCCATTAGGGTCAGAGAGTCTAATTTTTTTTTAGTATTTTTTTTTTAAAGGCTCCTAATTATTGTGTTCATTTAAATGTGCTCTGCCCTGTGTCCCAATTAGTGCGATTTATCCACAAGCACTTAAATCACACAAACAAGACTTGGAGACTTGCAGCTCCAAGCAAAGCAAACACATACACCCCATGTGTAAGGGCATTTAGGCAGATCTCCAGTTTGACTGTATCTTTCACCATTAAACCAAAACAGTCCTCATAAGCTAGCTTTGATAGAAGTCGCTGCTAGAGCCTGCACTGATGTATCCTGCGCCAGCTCGGGAGCTACCTTTACAGGCACATGCATCTGCCGTACGTGAACACTCATGCTGACTCAAAGATGAGCTCCAGACTACCTCAGCAACAATCTCTTCCCATCTCTTTCTGCAGGGCACGCTGGGGTGAGCGCCCACACCCCCGCAAGAGGCTCCGCACATTGGTCCTTCTGCACGATGCCCTCCCCAAACCCCGCAACAGGCTCCCCGGTCCCGCTGCGAGCACTCTCCCTACCAGGGATTGCTGCCGTGAGGATCCCAAACGGGGTGCTCACCTCGGAGACAGCTGCCCACAAGGAGCACACACCAAAACTATCACCACCGTGGCTTCCCAGCAAGCCATGGTGTCTCACCCCGCAGAGGCCTGAGGACATGTTGGCCACAGCACTGCCGTGGTGGGACAGAGCTGATGCCCACATGAGAAATGCCTTTCCGGAGCTCAACTATCAAATACTAAATAAACTCAAGAAACAGCAGCAAATGCTGCTGTAGCTCTATCCCCTGTTGGGACATTTCCAAAGAAACACCAATCTAGAAAAACCACCTGAATCCTCTCCACCTCCCAGTTTCTCTGAAGATAACACCAACCGACACAACAGTTCATGCCATACATTGTGAGTGGAAGTCCACAGTCTGTGGGATTCAAAGCACAGCTCTAATTTTCGGTCAAACCCAGTCCCACATCACAACTTTGGTGTCACGTTATTTGTACTTTTTAATCTATTAAAAACCCAACATATTCTTCCACGCAAACTCAGTCCTGCAAAATAGTTCTCAAAACTGAGAAAGACTGGAAAATAAAACTCCTTGATAAATACACAGAAATTTCCTCACCCTTTTGTAAAGCGTAACTGGAAGTGACATGCACTTTAACAGGGTAAGATCTGGGAACTGCCACTCCAGCGGTCAATGCCGTGACAAGTCCTGCTTCCTTCCTTATCTGTGGCCAATAAAAGACGAAACACTCTAGAAATTAGTCACCTCCAATTTCCACTATCAGCAAGAACCTTAACAAAGAGCATATTTTCAATGATACCGACACCCCAAAAGCATTTATAGAAACATACTTTTTTTAATTAAAAAACAGATCAACTCATACCCTGGGGGCTCACCGGCCAGCGCCGGAGAACAGCTATTGCTCAAATCTCTCTCCTCCTCAGCCCAAGGAAGAGCATTTCGGCACCTGGCTGGCTGCCTGCTGTTTGAGGTTTGCAGAGTCAGGACCCTGCCCGAGGAGCCCCGCACGCCTCCCCTTGGTCCCCTCCGAGCCCCACACATCGCTCCCCAGGAGGAGGACCGGGAATACTGCATCTTCTTTCTCCCGAATGCACAGCCATGCCGCAGCAAGTGAGCTCCTCTATTTATGCCCTGGCTTCAAAAGTTTTTGTTTCCTGTACTGATCACCTCCCTCCTGCCAATATGCTTATTTCTAGACTCAGCTCTATTTCTCCATTAACTTCCTGCGCTTAACGCATTCAGATATCCCATATGTCCTGTTTGCCACCGCATCTGCGTCCAGAAGCACCAGCAAACCCTGTTTTAACCCTCCAGTGCTGCCCTCCTGTTTTAACAGAGCCAACTGTTATGTACAGTTGGGGATCAAAAATGTAATTATAGGAAGATGTATTTAGGAAGAGCAGATTACAGAAACGTAAGGGAACAGCGGGAGAGATGAAAGTAGGTTTGTGCTGGCAACAGTGTGCAGCAATGGCCAAGTGTCCAGACACCAAGCTGGGGAGGGCACCCTCGCCTGACCAAGGGCTCTCTGGTTTTCGTTGGATGGTTGAAACCATCCACCGTGAACCGCATTTCAGATGGAGAGATCTCCCCTGCACACAGCCGGCCAGCGGCACACCCAGCTCCACCACCACTTCAAAGCAGTCGAGGCAGTTCCTGCTGTAATCCAGCTGAACCCTCAAAGACCATCTCCAGCATCCAAAGTGGCACTTTGCAGGCCCTTTCATGGCCTGAGTGAGTGACCATCTCCGCTCCCGAGAGGCAGAGCTGCGCAGCGAGCTGCTCGCCCAACGGTGATCCAACCCACCAAACATCACGGCTCCGCTCCCTCCCTCCCCAACAGCCTCACTGTCCCCATCACCTATAACCACCCAGCACACGGCCGGCTGCATCACGGGACCGCGTTGCAGCGGATGCTAAATTGGCAGCCTCGTTAGCAGCTTCTAAGATACCGGAAAGTGAATTGTCCCACGTGTTCAGCAGAAGGTTTTGGGCCACCGGAGCTGAGCAGCCAGGACAAAGCATGAGTATAAGATATATTAGTGGAGGCTAAAACCAGAGCATTTCAACTTCCAAGGCTGCAGCTTTATCACACAGAATTAGAGTGCTTACTAACATGCACACATTGATGGATAGTGAATTGCAAGAATAATGGGAGGGCAAGAAAAAAAATGGCAAATTAACAAAAAAAAGGTGATTTTGATGGCATGAAATTCTTGTCACTCCTGGATTAGCCTGTATTCCATTTATCAACCACTCTGGGTTTTGGTTTTGTTTCCCCTAATTCTAGGGAGGTGCTTTGAGAAATGCGGCCTTTCTTCCCACTGTAGAAAATAAAAAAAAACCCTCATCTGCACTGCATATTTTTAAGATTAATGATGTAAGGTCAACCTCTTGAAAGGAGTTATAGTGGTGAAATGTTTTTCCAAACCACACTTCAGTGAAGGAAGAATTTCATCTTTACTTGGGATACTTGTTTTTAACCTAGGTAGGTTCTGGGGCTTTTTTGGCGCCTTAAACAATATCAACCAATTAGGACTCCAAGGCCTGATTAAATCAAGACCCTTCAGGACAATCCTGATTACCAAAGTGACAAAGATCCCGTGCTACAGAAAAAAATGATGATTTCATGATGGACAGAGGTGCATAAATATTGTCCTATTCTTGTTCTGCCAAAAAAAGAAAAGACAAAGCCAAAGCCGGCACTGCCTGACAACAGCATACAGTAGCTGAGCAAAGTTACCGAGAAAGAACTGTATTAGCGAAAGGGACCTCTGCTCCGTCAAAATACCCCTTCATTTGGGCAGAAATTGATACAGGACCCTCACAGACCTTCTTATCATGGAAGACTATTAAAGCTGGATGGAGCAACCTCTTCTGGCTCTACCGATGCGTGTAGAAGAGGACATGTACACACAACCAGAGACAGTTTTGTATTAAGTGAATCAGAGGATCAAACGAGCCTGACAGCGCCTGCTCCTCCAGCCCCAGCAGCCCCGAGGTGTCCGTGGGTGCTCCCGCGCTCAGTATTAACATCAGCCCAGGTGACACGGACTAGAGATTATTGCAAATCTGCATCAGCCTCCTTTGCTGTGAGGAAGGCAGGGTCTAGCAAAGGTGGGTACGCACAGGGAAAGGAAGAAAGGAGGAGAAAAAAAAAAGAAAAGCCAGTGTCCTTCAACTAGCAAAAATTCCCTGGTGATGCAGAGAAACCCGCTGTTCCTAATGCCAACAAGTCGGTCAGGACCAGATCCTCGAGACTCAAAATCCAGAAATCCATCTCCAACCTGTGGCTTGTATTTACATTTTGCAAAAGAAACCTGGCAGTACAAATTCCTCCAGAAACTGCTGATCTCTGCAGGCTCTGAGGACACGTAAAAAAAACTTTTACAAGCTGAGTTTTAAAGCGTAAGAGCAACAGAAGAGGGCTGTTCATTCTTAAAACCTGTTCCCAGACTGAAACCCTCAATTCCAGAGTGAGACTAACATACACAGAGGTGTTTACAAGCCTCTCCAATGAGAATTTTATAAACGGAAGAGCGGACACAAGCTGATCTGTAGCCTTGAGAGCTATGAGCGCAATACCACACTCTTCCTGTCTCCAGAGGTGACCCATCTCTTACATGTCAGAGCACACAAGTGTTAATTTGGGACCAATGACTCACGATTCCTGTTTTCCAGAACATTCAAACTAATATTGCAAGGAAACCTGTTGTGTTTTGGTGGTTTTTTTTTTTTTTCTCTCCCCATAACTGAGTGTCTGGGTAAGAACAGGAAAGGCAGGAAGAAGTAAAAAAATGGAGCAAAAAATGGATAAACAGTTCTGTTAACCTTTCCTGAGCCTTCTCAAGTGATGTGCTACAGAAGGTCCCCCCCTGCACAGGTCACAGGGCACGCTGCGACCTTGCATCAAAAGGCCAATTGCTCGTTGGAAATGCTAATGACGCCTGGTTGATCTGGAGCAAATTGACGACAAACAGACCCAAACACTCAAACGTCCCAGATGCACCATCACAGGCACAACCCCTCCTAGGAGCTGCACTGCGCTGCCTGGCTGCTGTGGGCACAGGGGAGGAATATTTTAAGTTTTTATTAGGCTCAAAAAACAAGCACATAACACCACCTGGCTCCACAAACGCTGAAACTTTACTTACAGGGTAGAAAAAAAAAAAAAGGTCCGCTGATCACTTAAATCAGCTAGGGGAATGCCAGCATGGCTATCTCCAGTAGACCGAAAGCTCTCCCCAGCAAGCTCCAGCCTCCAGCACAGTCCCACGGAGCACGTTGCTGCAGCAGAAGCATGGACCTGCTGCAGATATCAAAACCACCTGATGGCTCCCAAAGCTGCCATTTGCATGAGGCCAGTCTCTGGCTCCAGTGCTGTTTGCACACCGTTGCCAAGGCTGAAAGCTTTTTACAATGTTCTATCTATTTAAACAGCACGGAGGCAACAGGGCTCCGGAGGTGGAAACCCATCCAACGGGTCCATGCAGGTGCCTGGGGATGGAGCGGCACCCACCGGCTCCATCGCTAGGACCAGGATTCTCTTAAAGAATAACATAAAAAAAGCAGATTATGCAAGATTTCTAGATGAGCCAGGCTGAAGGCTCCCAGGTAAGGTGGGACCACATCACACCACAGTTTGGATGGACACTAACGGCCACTTTCGCCATGCCCCAGGTATCTCACAGCCCTGCATCCCGCTCCTGCAGGTGTAACCTTGGTAAATTAATCCCAGGGGATGTCTTTGCCATCCACTAGTAAACAAACAAAGGGCTTAAGTGATAAAATTATCTACTACCAACTCACATATAAAACTACAGCGAGCCTGCACTGCTGATAGAGAAGAAATCAGGCAAACGTTCAAGGCTCCTTCAAGACATCTCGTCAGCTGCTTTTCCTTTCTGAGGAGCGTCACCTTTTCTGAAGACATTGCAGAGCCTATAATAATTCCTACAAAAAGTGACATTACTTCATTTCCTCTGGAAAACAACAGCTCTACCAGCCCCTCCTTTCCCCGTCTTGCTCTCTCGTGAGCAACGCGCTTGGATCTCCAGGAAGGGGGTAAGGTCAGAAGCAAACACCTGGATTGCTCCCAGATTAGCAGCCCGGAGGGAGTGATTCCAACAGAAAGCATTTACAATATTCTTGGTATTAAGTGCTTTTGGCCAAGATGAATTTTGTTAAAGTTTGCGCTTTGGTTTTTTCAAAGCTCTGAAGTCATTTCTTTCCCCAAAGCTGCCTCCACAGGCAGAATTTGTGTGAAAAGAGAGATTTCACACACAGAAACCAGCAGAGCTAAATAATAAACTGAGGCAATTGCTCAGATGCTGAAGCCTGATCAATTATTTCCCACAGAACCAAAGCACCCACATTAGTATGTAAAATTGTCGTACCTAAACTGATGGTTTTGTCACCCTAATTTCCTGAGATTAATCCTGTTTCAGTGAAACCCTTATCTAAATACAAATAGGAAAACTAAACATACAATCAAGCAAGCATCTGAAAAAAAAAAAACACCATTGACTACAATTTGGCTGGACAAGAGCTTTATGAGGAGCAGCTGGTTTATCCCTAACTTTTCTGAATTATTTTATTAGGATCCAAGAGTTCTTAGAAGAGGCTGACAAGAGCCCATTAAATCACCAAACATTTAACAGTCCCATTTATTACATTTCGCCCTTCCCCCTCTTCCCAACACAAATCAATCTTTACTCTTCCCCCCCGCCCCTTTTTTTAATTCCCAACTTCACTGATTCTGCACACAATGAATTTCTATCACAATACTGGATGGAGAGCACCTCATCTATTAAAACGCCATCAGTATCAGCTCTGTAGGTGATGGCTTCAGAGAGGAAATAACATTGCTTTCCCTGCCCACTCCCCAGCTTCACATTTTCTCGCAAGGAAAAGGGCACTGTGCTCTCAGACTGGAACTGATAAAAACCACTATGGAACAAAGAAAGGCCTAAAGGGTGAGTGAACCAGTTTTAACTCTGGCAGAAAAATACTTTTTCTAAGACCAAGTCTGAAGAAAACAGTAAGTACCTGGGGAAGATACTGGATGAAGAAAAAAAAATCACAGTTGGGGGGGGGGGGGCGCGCGGTTTTGGCGCTAGCTGGAATTCAACCCACTTTCTTCCACCAAGTTTTTACAATCTAATGAATGAAAAAAAACCCCAAAGGAAACACAATCAAAAAGCATGTTTAGACCTCAGCAAAGCCTGGCTTGACAATGTTTCCAAACAAGCTGGAGCAAACTTGCAGTACATGAACATACTTCCCATTCAGAAGCGATATATTTGCCCTGAGAGCAAAGGTCCTGCCCTGCACTCTCAGGCACCAGACCTGCATCGCTGGCCCAACATAAAGGCAGCAACTTCTGTCAATTCAGGCAGCAGGTTAAATTCAAGCTTGCAGATTGGCACATGCCTTATTTGAGAGATTTTAAAATTAAGTAAGAGCCATCAGGTCTTGGGTAACTGCTAAGAACAAAGTGTGGGAGAATTCAGGACATCCATGACATAGAGCTGCCTGATAGTCCTTGGCTGAAAACACTCAGAAATATTCCCACTGCTGTGATTTCATGCAGAAGCACAGTGGTATGATGACTGATGGCCACATAAAACCCATAAAGACAAAGATATTTAAAATATTTCAGATTATTATTCTTGAAACAGTTCAGCAGTGTTTCCTATCCCTCGGTATCTGGGACAGATATCCCCCCAGCACTACAACACTCCTGCAGTCCCTAATTGTGTCTTGCTGTTTAGGTGGAAACCGTGGATCTGAGACAAGCGAACACAGACAGGTAACTAATGACCAAACACTGACTCTTGGGATTTAAACAGCATGCAGGAAGGAGCTGCAAATAGCTCCAGTAAAAGTGGAGAAAGGAAGTTAGAATCCCTTCTCTTTTATAAACCCTCGATGTTCTGATGCTCCGTGCTAAACATCACTGTTGGCAGGCAAAAGCATCCTGGCTGGACCAGAAGAGGCACAGGACACTGGGTGGAGTAGTGACAGCAATGCCTCCTAATGTGCTCCAAAGAAACCTTCTTCCCATCTCCAGTCTTACTATTGATTTATAGCCTGAAACATGAAGCTATATCCAGTCCAGTACTCTTAATTTCAAACGGCTGGGTTTTGTTTTGGGTGGCTTTTTGCCTTAAATCTCAGTTGCTCCAACAGTTCATGTATATTTAATTACTGGCATAGTCTCAGATGATGTTGAATTTTGGCCCTCAGTAACAGCCTGTGGCAAGGAGCTCTGCAAATTAACAAGGGGGAAACCATTCCCTGTTTCCTTTGGAGTGCAGCGGTAAGGCTGCAAAGTTAAATTCCCAGAGGCCAGGAAATGAAAATATTAAATATTCTAATAACATCACTAAAGAAGTCATGTTTTACATATATGTCATTCCAATCAAATATTTTTCCTGTTTAATCATTTAGCTTTAATGCAGCTCACGCTGGACTTAAAGGTTCATACACAAAAAAGAGAAAGGAAGGATCTCGCACAGGAATCCCATACAGGATATAACATAACCAGGCAAACACCACTGCAGACACTCGAATTTCACATTTTCTAATTTTGTTGATTCTAACTAGACAAGCTTAATGGCACAGTAATTATATAAATTACCTGGAATACATAACACTGCATTTATACATAATAAATGAACTGTTGCAGAGGAAATGCCAATGAAATATCATAAGTAACTTTATTCAGTTTCACTCTTTCAAAAAAAAAAATCAAAGGCCATGTAACTGCAGCAAAACAATGAGCAAAACCAGCTTCTGCGAGAAGCTTCTTCCCACAGACCTTTGCTTAAATCTGGGTAATTAAGAGATTTTCAGGAGGTTGGAGACTGCAAATGAACAGACACATCTGTCCCAGAACCGTCACACAAAAAAATTTCAACTTCCCCTCTCTGAAATCTAGCAAAGTCCTAGGCAGCCTTAGCTGAAGTTGCCAGGCTGGCAGGACCATAACCATAACCATGCACCATGGGAGAAAAAAAAAAAGTGAAGGGGAAAGAAAATTTCCCATTTAAGAGCTGTCACACAAAATGATACAACACCCCCCCCCCTTTTTTTTTTAATTCGAAACGAGCTCTCCCAACACAAGCCAAGCACAGATGCAGTATAGCCGAGATTGTCTGGCAGGAGCAACCAGTTCATCCAAAGCTGTGATGGTTTAAAACGTTTATATAAACTAAGATTTCACAAGCATGACACAGATGCACAGCCAGAGTCAGGCAGATGCTGGTGTGACAGTCTTGCATTTGTGTCTTTTTAAGAGACGGATAGGGTAAAGGTCAATGAATGCGAAAGGGAATTGCAGCCTCTTGGAAAAAGGTGTGAGAGCAAGACTCCCACCTCCCTGGCACTTCTGCTCGGGACCCCCAGACACACACAGACATCCCATCCTCCTCTGTACCATCTTGCTGCAGACACCTCACACTTCAAATTTTTTTTATTTTTTTACACTTTTGCATTAGTCCTATAGAAAGACTATGCTCCCATTCTTCCGACCACACTTTGCAGGCTGCGCCTGAGGCAATCCACAGCAGAGCCCTGCCTCAGCAGAAGGTGAGCTTGGTCTCCTTGATAAGAGGTTTCTTGACTGGGTCAAGCATCCTCTGTAAAAGTGAGGTTTGGAGTGACTGGCATTCCTGGCCCCCCCTTGCACAAAAGCTGCTTGTATTTTATGTTTACTTGACAGCAAAATACCCAGTATTGTTGAGTTTCTGCCAGACCACTGGAAGAGAGCACTTTGCTGGAGCAAAAGCTACCCCGAACACGCAACCGGGATGAAGTCCCCATGTCACTTAACACCACAGCTCTCCTTCAACCCATTCCTCCCAGCGAGACTTTGAAAGCAATTGGAGTCAAACAGACACTTCCAACTAATTTTTTTTAAGAAACAAGAAAAAAACTTTAAAAGGCCAGCAAACCACTTAAGGGAGAGCACAGACTTGAAATACATACATGTGTTCAAGAAAAAAAAAAATCAAACCACAGGCTTTAACTGCAGCCAAAACAACAAAGTATCAGACCTCAGTCTTCAAAGACAAGGAAATTCAGAAATAACACTGATTCTCATATTACTCATCCCTACTGTGCTGGTTGTTACAATCCACACAGGCCACCCAAAATTAAAGAGACCTCCAGAAAAATGTTCAACTCAAAGGGATATGTTAAAAACAAGCCCAAGGCAGGTTATGTGGTTGTAGTGAAATGCATAGCATCCATCAAGAGGGTTGTATAGGCCATTCCTGAACTGCAACAGTCACACTCATCTGGTTATAATTTACAAATTAGCACTAGGTAAAATAAGAATTTCCTCACACCTTGAAATCTGAAATACCAGCTATTTTTCCCCAGAGTTAACTTCCCCGTCCCCTACCTTTTAACAGCCAATATGTCTTTCATGGTGATAGCATATCTTTGGCAAATATTTGAGCTCTCTGCTCTGTTCCTCTTCCTTCAGCTGGTAGCTTGATGTGCGTCAAAACCAACATTGGCATTGGGAGGAAAGAAAAAAAAGCAGCAATCCCAGTTTTGTCTGACCCATTCCTGTTTGTGATATGTCAAATGTTTATCCAACCATACACAAAATAAGGGTATGGAGCTGGCAGGGAAAACAGCTCAGCAAAAGGGGTTATTTATATGGTTATTGTATACTAGATCAGCTCTCTGGCCAGGGCAGCAAACACTGATGCTGAGAGAGCACAAGGTGAAGAGACCACGTTGCTGAAGGAAAGCACACAAACCCCTCTTCTCAAACAATAGCACTTTGGCCCTACTTTGACAGGTACATCATCCCCTTTGCATGACAAGCACCAGTTAAGTCAGCTGAGACCTAACAAACTCATTACCTGATGGCGATGCCCTCCCAGAGGGCTCAGGTGCAGCAGGGCTGAGCAAGCCGGGTACCAAGGGACCGGTGGTCCCTGAGGAGGGACGTGCACCCTCACAGCAGCATCACTGCCCGCAGAATGTGGAGGAGAGGTGCAGGCAGCAGCTCAGCCTCTGGCTCCCCTTCGCTGCTCACAGCAGTGCTCCAGTGAGGTAACACGGGATGACTCAGGACTGCTTTGAGAGGGCCGTTAATTACACCTCTCACGTATGTGCGGTCGTGCCCGTTTGGGCCCTTTCCGAGACTTCCCTTGGTTACGATTGTGTGAGAGAAACGTTAGTGCGGACAGAGCAGGAAGGCACTTTCAGCCACATAATCTGGGAAATGCAAAAAACAAATGAAGCCCTTTGACTGAAGCCTTCCTCCATCACAGCCCAGGTCAGGAGCCACATCTCCACAGAGATACATGTTCAAATACCCCCTTACACTTGATACAGTGCTGGTTTAGGCTTGGTTGGGCACAAAACCAGACCAAAACAGCTTCTCGCAGGACTGAAGTTGATAGAAAACCCCATCACCTTGCTGGGACAGTAGTAGGACAAAATATCCCCCAAACTCACCTCCCCCCATCCCCTCTCCGCAGACTGGCCTGACCCATCAATGTGGGCAAACAGCCATCGGGGCCACCAGGACACCCTCCCTCCGGCTTCCCACGGACCTGGTGGCCCAGGACGGGACATCTCCAGCCACCACAGACATTTGTCCTAGCGCACGTGGGTCCAGTCCCCAAAAGATGCCCTTTACATTGTATAATCCTGTCTGCGCCAGGAGACCCTACAGCTTGATCACCTTCATTTACCTTCCACAACACAAGGTCCTCATCTACTAGGTAACAGTTTCTTATTTAAGCATTTTTGTAGCTCCATCCCAGTGGTTTCTGCACAACCCCTAGGTCATATGCTGAACATTGCAAGCAAAATAGCTAAGTGCTGCTGGAACTTGCACAGATTTGTAACAAAATGGCTTGGAACCAACATTTTCACCAAAGATGCTTCTGCCTCACCCTTTTGCTAAATACAAAGTGGTTTCCCTGTTGGGAGAGTTAATGAATACTACCAATAAGAACAGTTTTGAGTAGAAGCTCTCAACAAAGCAGAAAACCTGGAAACCACCAGAGAAAAATCAAGTTTTCCCCTCTATCAACAATCTTTATCGAACAAATCAATACTAATTTCTCCTGCCTACTTCATTTTCTCACCCATCACAAGGGCAACCATGCTCTGCTCAGCTATTTTGTGCCCAGCGTTGAGCTGAGCATCACCCCGAGGAGCTACTGGTGAGCCCTCAGCAGCTCTTGGCACGAGATGCCTCTCTGCTTGGCAGAGTTGGAGACGCAACATATAGATATAATCATACACACATACACGCTTTACATCAACAGTCCTTCCTGCACACAACAGTGCCCACAGCAGAAATGACACTGCTTCACAACAATACAAGAACGTGATTTTCCCCTGGTAAGAAGACAAAGCCACACCTGCAAACATTAAAACAAATATTTCACACAAAAATGACACTGAGCTTGCCAGCTACTACCAATGATTTTGCAGAGAAGTGGTGTTTACAAGGTTAGCCAACAACTTCAGAGTAAACCCTGTAAGTCAATTAAATGGCACTCTGCAGCGCGGGTGACACGGTGACATGGTGTCATGGATCATCCAGTGCTCAAACAGCGGAACTGTTGATTTTAGTCAAAAGGCAGCAATCTGGTAATAAATACAATGTTGTGCCCTGGCCCGCAACTGACTGGTGTCATTAGAAAGTATGTGTTCCACCAATTACAAAATTAATTATAAAGTCGTGTCAGGTCACTCAGTTGGAAAACAATTATTTCACTTCAGGACATTAAATGAGAGACAGTACCCCGCCTTCATCAGTATGCAAATTGCAATGGATTGCTCGGGACTAACCCAGCTATCTCCAACGCTGGCAGGTACCCAAAACCTAACCAAATATACTCCTCAGGGGCGAGATGGATAAGAATCCAGTTTGGCAACAAGGAAAATGCAGTGGGTGAATATGGGATGGCAAAGAAAAAAAAAATGCAGCCCCAGTGAACAAGTTCCATGGTAAACTTTCTAATTTACCTGCAGTCAGGTAATTATAACAAACATGATGCTGGGGAGGGACCGATGATCTCAACCTTTGCCCTGAGACAGGACCATGTGTGCTGACGGATACCTGTCCAAATAACCTTTGGACACCACTGCACATCTCGAGCTCTGCTCAAAGACCATCGCTGATGTATTTGGGAATACGCTGGTTGATTGCTTTTCTTTTGGAGTTTTGGTAAAGGCACTGCAAAACCTTTGGTAAAGTGTTGGTGGTGTCACGATGTTATGACTTCAGGAAATCTGCACTATGTATTTCTGAGGTAAAATTCCCACATGTCCCTGCACAGAAAGGATCTTGGCACCTTCTCTGATCAGCCAAGAGCTGGGATACCAGACTGCCTTCAGCTCAACCAGCCATTTGTACAAGGTTCAGCTGTACTTGCACACGCACAAGACTACAGAGATTTCACTGTGTAAGGTTATACACATCCCATCATACCTCCCAAACAGTAACTAGGCCTCTCCAAACTAAAGCATGGTGCCATTTACAATCAGATAATCCCCCTTCTCCCCAGATTTACCAGGAATGCAGCTCATGAGGTGCCCAACTCCCGTTTGCTTACCCGGATTTCCCCAAGTGAAGGGTGTCCTCCTGGGGGCAGCCCTCCAGGCTATTTAAATTGCCTCTGCAACATGAAAGAACAAACCTAGCTTCTGTAGGAGACACCTTCATCCTCCTTCGACAGCTTGTACTTACAAAAAACATTGCAGATTGACAGGCACACGTGTTAGTTTTAAAGAGTGCAATGAAAAACTGGATGAAAAACCCAAAACAAACCCCAGATACTTATCCCCCTGCTTTCCCCATGAAACACCTGCAGCCCAGAGACATGGTTTATTACATTCAGAGCAGCCGTGCACACTGCACTGCCTTTTATTGCTTTGGGGATCTGCATTACAGTTACCTTCAATTTGACAAATACTGTCTCATACCGCACAAGAAAACAAAGTTGGCTCCCAAAGAACAGGATAGAGATTTCACACACACATATATATATACACACACAAAATGTCTATGAATAAAATTAAATAATACACACACATTTGCATATGGTACATGCTGACTTTTCCTTATCAATGCGAATAGCCTTGCCCTGACCCGCCCTGAGCTTATGTGGTGATAGGAACACTGTGAGATGCAGATGTGAGGAGTCTCACACCCAGACCTCCCTGTCACACAGGTATATATACTATACTACTGCAAATCCCAGGCATGCTAATTCTTGAGGCTCTGCCTCCGAACTTGACCTGGCTCTGGTATGCCAGGGCCATTGACAAATGCTGGCTCCACAATCTGCGGCTGATGTGCCCATCAGGCCCATTTCAGAGAAGACTGATCTTGTTGCAGATACAGGGGGATCAGTTTGCACCTCAAAGCACAGCAGGTTTAAATCTTCTGCCTCAAAAACCATCAACATAAATAAATGTTTTGCAAATCCCCCTATTTAAAAGGTACATGAGATGACTAAAACAACTTCCCTTCCTTTGCAACGGTTAATAGTCCCCCTCCCAACACCATGCACGCTCACACAATTAGAGTAGTTAAAACAAATAAATCAGAGTTGCTTCTCCAAGCCATAACAAAGCCCAGAAGCCTGTGGACCCCGAGCAGCCTTAAAGGCAGCGTTATCATTTTTGCACAGTTGCAGGGAGCTCTATTTATATGAACACCCTCATTGTTTCTGCTGCAAGTGCATGGATCCGAGTTATCTCTGTTATCTGGCTCTGTCCTTGAGACACAGCTCGCCTGCTTGCTCCGCTCCACACCATGACACAGCTTTCGTACTCCAAGCAAGACCAGGGATGGCTCAACTTCACCAGAGGCCCCTGAAGCAGTGTTTTACAGCCTCACTCGGATTTTTCTTCAGTGCATGCTTCTGAATCGCTGACACTGCAGGGAAAAGGCAGAAATCAAAGTGTCTCTCCTTGCAGCACAGCTGGACCATGCTCGAGAAGGGCTGCTCTGCACTTCGGGCGCCCCTGCACCCAGCGGGACCGCAGGAAAGGGCCAGGGAGGGACCAGAGCCAGAGGGTGGGACTGGCTGGTACAGGACACAACGCTGTAACAGCCTAAATTGGCATACTGGCACCTTTCCGTCAAACAGTACATTTGGGTTTGTTTTGTAATCCTGAAGTTCCGTCCCAACCACCCTCCAGCAAATCATGCTACATGGGAGCCAGAGACCTAGGGAAGAAGGCTGCTCTCAAATAATCTGGGGTCACGCACATCCCCATGCTCCAGAGCTCAGAGCCACCAGTGACCAGAAGCAGCAACAGCAGACTAATTTTCAAAATCTCATGTGAACACGGGCCACTGCACCAACAGTCGCAAGCCGTCTCATATCTTCTAAAAGCAATTTGCATTTTTTTCATCGTTTTTAACAGGTTTGGGGGTTTTGTTTATTTGTTTTTAAACAAGTAACTTGCTATCTATTTCCATTTTGATTTGGCTTTCACAGGTCTGTCTTTGCTAATGGGAATGACATTTTATTTGTCCTTTTTATGAAGTTTTAAATATAAAGCTCTTTCCCATTTTTAATCAACTGTCTATATTAATTTCCTCTGCAATTTACACAAAGTTTATTTGTATCAGTTTCTCGAGCTATATTCCCTCTTGCTGAATAAGGCTCACACATGCTCATTTCCTCATGATGGATTATTTTAATTAGATTCTACTCCTTTTGAAGTATGTGTCTTCTCTGGACGCTTTCCATCTCTTTTGGAGTTTCACCTTTTAAAATTGCCTTGCCAGGGCTCTGTGCTGTGTTCCTCACCAACCCAGCTCTCTGCAAGAGCGTGCAGAAGCACTTGGAGTATCTTCCTATCAACAAATATTCAGTTTAGCAAAACATACTGGTTTATCTGGTTTTGCTGCTGAATCTTTAGCTGCAATCTAAATTGGTTTAGATGGTTAATAAGACTTTAAAGACCAAATAAATGAAAGTATTTAAATCCAGAGCAATGCAAAGGCATTCTTTACTTTCAAGAGTGCCTACTACACACTATGTGCTTTCCAAATCTGATGAGAACCTGCCTAAAAAGAGGCCTTAAATACGGGCCGGTGAGGAACCACAGGCAGCCCTGGTGCTCGGCAGGCTCATGGTGCAGTTTTCAAACCCAACAGTTTGCAGCCACTGAAACATCCACCGAGCAATGTCAATGGAAACACCCATGAGGTGCTCTGCAGGTTTTTAAAAAGATCAAGACATTCATTTCAGTCCCTCATTTGTTATTAATTTCCAAAGGCATTTTGAAACATGCACAACTTTATCCAGAAAACTTTCCGGCAAAGATCTGATATTAGTAAGCACTTTACCAGGAAGTCCAAGAGTTTGCTCACAACCTTCCTAGGAAAAAAGTGAGCAAGCCACAGCCACTATTCCAGGGAACTGCCTTTGTGAGGAGAGATGGAAATGTAAGTGGAGGGGGGAAGATCCTTGCATTGTCTGACATTTTGTGGTCATGGTATAACCAGCCAGACAATTTCCATGAGAAAAGTCTACAAAGAAATACTGACTGGCTAATCCTACATTTAAAAATTTCCTAATGTATGGTTGCTACATTTAGCCTAGACAGTACATGAGCACAACCAAGATTTGTAGGGTTAAAACCGATTGGGCTAGCCCAGTTTGATGCATCTTAAATTGTTGTGCTTCCAGCGGGTAGATACTCAAACACTTTTTGGAAACCTTTGTCTCTTCTTCCCACCAACAACCACAGATCCAAGATCCCCAATTCTTCAATTATTTTTTAAATTCCTAACTGTCTGCACTTCCTAAATCCCTAAGTAAACCCTGCCCATCTGCATGAAACAGTAACATCTTTAGTTGACAAGTGATGTACTTTGTCAATACAAGGGCACGGAAAGAATGGACCAAACCAATTTCTGGGCCTTCAGTTAAGATGCTGAAGTAATTTCAGCTGACAAGCATTAATATGCTAAACTTGGCCATCTCCTGTTTAATTAAGTTTATCAAAACCACCATCTTTTGCACAACTTGAAGAACTGGGTACATTTCTGGGGTACTGAAGGGTCAAGGTACCAGAAATCAAAAAATGCTTAAATGAAATGAAATCCATGGGTACAAATTCCGCTTCCATGGCTTTTCCACACGCATTTTCCCCGCTTGCATCTCAGCTTGATTTTTAGCCATTATCATATTACTATAATGAAAAGATTAACTTTCCCATTAACCACAAGCAAATATATTTTAACAGTTCAAAACAATGAATCTAAGACACAAATAACGCCAGCCCTGCCAGCCTGGTAGAGTCATTCAGTCTCAGCAACAAAAGGTTTCAGTCAGATAGCCAAAACTTTTGTCCATCAGATTTAAATTTGTCCTGAAATGCAAGACAGACTTTCCTCCTTCCCCGCCTTGCAGAGCCAAAAAGCACAGAAACTGAGAAAATTAAAACCTGCTGCATTATTCTGCAACACGCTACAAAATGTAATAAAAAGCCAAATGCTTCTTTGCCCTCCCCTCCTCATCACATTGAATTATTTTTCTAAACAGTCATGTAGTTGCAACTCTGCCTACATCTCCAAAAGCTAAACAATTATGCCACAATAGGGGTATTTTGTTCACTCAGAAAAAAAATCATCTAATGAAAAACTATGTTGGTGGTTGAATCCGTTTCCTTTAGGAGGAGTTGGCTGTAATCTCAGTGGGACTTGTGGTTTCAGCTATTCATACTGCTCATAGCAGTTTCTGTTTTTTCTCAAAGCAATGTTACCCAGCAACACAGAAAAAGCTGTGATTAACTTCTTCTGAGATACGAGATGTCATGGCAATGCAAGTCACCTCTTCGCTGAAGACAATCATAAATCTCTACTGCTCTGTCGTTTTTGCACAGCCATCTCACATCCCAGGCAGAGTCTAAAGGGAAAGTTAGAAGTTGCTGAAACTTTCTCTTTTACCCGAGAACAAGTTGACTGTGGACTTGTGACTCTCAGAGCACAGATTATCCTTCAGAGCTGCAAGGAACTGCGTCTAACCAATAGCTCCAGTTCCTTGCCAACCACAAGAGAGCTTTAAAGTGTAATAAGCATTATATTAGCTGACTTTACCTAATGAATAGCTATCAACCGTCTACACACACAGAAAACGTTTCCTTTTATTTGTATGCAAATGTCCATATGTGGTAGAATGAAACTGGAAGGGAATGCTTGTGAATCAAGATCTTACATAAATTACATGTTTTTTTAAAAATGCACTAAAAAGCTGGTGTCAATCCCAATAAATTAAAAAAAAAAAGAAAACAAACAAAACCCCCAAACAAACAAAAAACAGCTAAGGGAAATAGTAAGAATAATGTTAAAGGAAAAAAAACCTTTTTCGCCGTATCTCTCATATGAGGCATCCCAGCCTCATCCTGACCTCTGAAATATGACAGCTATACAGTAAGGCATCTCGGCTCTGTTGTCTGAGATCCAGAGTATTCATAAGTAATAGCTTAAAAAAAAAAGACCCAGTTGGCTGCCCTACCAATGCACAGACCTTGGGACAAACTCTCAGTTCGCACTGGCCAGCACACCTCTGCTGTCCAAAACAGTTTGGGGTCTGGTATGACATGCAGCCAGGCTGCAGAGATCTCACCCAAGAGCTGAAGGGCAGCTAGCATCTCTGGACTCCTGCAGATTTTTAGACCTAACTCACCCGAGTGGGAGAGCCGCTGGAGCTGCCACCGGAGCTGCAAAAAAAAACAGCCTCCTGCCCCGGCACGGCTGCACCATTGCTCTTCTCTGGCCCTAGCAGGCATGACCTGCACGCTGTTCTGGGACAAGCACCAGCCTTCCTCTATCCACTTAACTAACGAATACGCTCATGCAGTCACTTTTTCATGCTCTGGGAGGTTTGTTTTCTTTTTTAATGACAGGTTCTATTATCTTCTGTGTATGTTAAAGTTGGCCTTTCAGCTCTTCCATTAATACCAGATCCCTAAGTCAGAGACGAACTCTGAGTGGCATTAAGAAGCCATACTTTCAAATCAGGGCATCTCTCTGACAGGGTGTTTGACATGGCCTTTTTTCATGTCTCTGGGCAATTTTTTCCACTCTTGCTGCAGTCCTGAACTCAGGGTTTCCAAACTGCTCTCCAGCAGCAGTTATTTATTATTGCTCTGTCCTACAATGTTATTTCCCAAGCACCCAGGTGCCGCAGAAGAAAGAAAGAGGCCATACCCTGCTATCAAGAGCTACAAAATATCTTGAGAAAAACTGTTGAAGGATAAGCAGATGGGCACAAGATGAAAGCAAAGCAATCTTAGGGATGAAAAAGCATGACTTTCATGTTTTGCAAAGCTGACCAGGTGGGTTTTTAAAAAAAAAAGAAAAAATTCAAATCAGAAGACAAGAATAAACTTATTACAACCAAAGTAGCATTGAAGAAAATTCACTATCATCAAGACTAAAATGCACTGCTTGCCTGTTGCATCCCAACACACACAGTGGCTCTGGACTTCCAACCAGGATTTGCAATATTCATGCCTGCAGCTCCCCAGATTTCCCCCTTCCCTGCACAGCCACAGAACCTGCCCCTGCTGAAATGACACCAGCCAAGCAGAAAAGAGAAAACAAACTCAAACTGGGCACCTCCAAAGACATATGGGAATGGGGCGTCTTTATCCCCCCCGTGCTCTTCTGTTTGGGAAGCAATCCTTCAGGAACCAGCTATCAGCTCTTAATGACTAGTTTTGTTACTCACAGGCCCTACAGTGAAACAGGGGGTGGCTGAGATTACCACGCTGTGGTAATAGTCAAATTTAAGGGGATTATAATCATTATAAGCTAATCAGGGTAGAATTATATATTTTTAATTAGCAGCTGCTGTGCGGTTAAGGCACTAGAATCCCCCAGCTGTTTGCTGTAAGTGCAACCAACAGTATCCTGTTTGAAGTGCAAAATATATACTTTTACATGGAAAATATATTAAGGAAATAAACAAATTACCCTTAAAATACTATATACTGTAAAGCCTCATTATAGATCATTCTTTTTGCTTTCAGCATTGGAAAGATTTTTTTTTTTTAAGCCTATAAATTCTTGCATTTAATCTTATACCGAATGTACGCCAAATATAAAAAGGGAATCATTTACAATACTTCGTGTACATTGTTACTTCAAACCACATGGTAGTTACCCGTAAATCCTCCAGCGTTTGGTATAAACACATAGTGTTTGTCTACTCATTTTAAGTCTAGAAAAGGACATATTTCTGCAGAGCCTTAAGAGGTATTCACTGCATGAATAATAGAGACTGAACAAAACTTGTCATTTGGATTAAAGCGTGTTGTTACAAGAAAATCCAAGATTCCCAAATAGAGAAACTGATCTCCGCGGTTTCCGTAACCACCCCTGCTCACTGTTGTATTTTGAAATTATTCTTCAGCTGCATTTTTAACTGAGAACCTTTCTACGTTATCGCAGAGAGACTCCAACAGGCACCAGTCCCCAGAGATCTTGCTTTGTTTAAAAATAAAGCAAAGCCAATAACCAGTTCATCTGGAAAAAAGCCGGCTTTGTTGAAGGGCGTTCAATTATAAGGAGCCTGATCAGAGCCTGCAGATGTTTGCCAAGAAGAGTTGCTCTCTAAGCACCCAAATTTGGCAGAAGTCTACAAAAAAACCCCAAACAGCAAAGCAGTTTGTCTTGTCTTCAAACACGTTCTTCAAGTTCCAGCTGTGACATTTTGGGTACACAGGGTAGTAGCGGAACTGCAGCTGAGCAGAGCCAGGCCCCTCATTCCCACCTTCTCCCACCTCTGTTAACCAGTCCCTTCCCCTAATGAAAATACCAAGTAGTACACGCCGACTGGGAACCTCCTGCAAACCCTTCCCACTCACCCTAAAGTCACATTACCAGAAGTCAAATCAACTCCCAAGATGAGAAGCCTCACAAGGGTCATTAACAATTACCAAGACATAGGTTAGCATGATACTGCTGAGCGTCCACAAGTTTTTTTTGCCCTCTGCGTCACCTTATTTTGACCAGACCATGACCACCGAGCAAGCATAGCTGTCTCCTGGACATGCTCCCTGGGACACAGTGACATTCTCCAAGGTTGCAACAGCTCCCCTGGTCACAGCTAAGGAAAACTAGTCTTAGGCGGGGGTTAAAATACAAAATGAGGCTCCTCATTAACTATTTGAGGGTATGCCCTAAGGTATGTCTACAAGGTGCAGGAGAGGGCTAAGCAGCTACCTTCAAATTCACAGCCCTCACAGAGGGGAGGGCTCTGGCCAGGGGAGCAGACAACCAGGTTGACCAGGTGATGAGCATCTCTCCAAGTACAGGCAACCCAGCTCGGGATAGCCTGCTTCTGGCTCTAGCACTACCCCACCCCGTGGTGGCCGGACCCTGCCAGCGATGCTCTCTGCCTGGTGCAGGCTGCCTGCTGCTGCCCGAGCGTTGTCTGGCACAAGAAGGGTGACACTTTGCCACCTCCACAGCTGCTGAGCATTTGTAACTGCTCCGACCTGTCTCTCATTGCAGACCAGGTACAGATTCTATTACTACAGAAGACAAATGTCCTTAGATTCAGCTATTTCTGATAAAACTTTACTCTCAAATAGCCACAATACAACCCAGGCTGCATGCCAGCTGTTAACAGAAACTGCTATTTCTAAGAGTTTTCAAGCACTAGGCAGTCCCGAATAACAACATCCTTTGCCATCTCTGGGGACGTTGACAAACTGTGAGCAAAAGACAACTCAGAAAACCCAACAACCATTATTTGACTTAAAGATAAAATACTCTTCTGTTGACTCAGACTAACCCAGCTAACCCCGAAAAAAAATGGGCCTCCTTGAAAAGCCGAGAGCTCTCGGGTAAATCATCTGGTCTTGCAGATGGGTGCTGCCGTCAAGACTGTCCTCACTACCATCACCCAGAACTCTGTGGGTGTTATTGACGGCTTCAGACAAGTGTTACCAGTGATGGCAGCTGTACGGGACTTAAACTCTTCTCTTTCCACTGTAAAACACAACGTACCCTCAGAACAAGTGCAAAATATATTCAGGGGAGGAAGGGGCCTAAAAAGACAGCTTTTACACCCAAAACATTAACATCACTAACACGGCACATTCAACTCACAAGTCTTCAGCGATGGCTCTGTCCATCAACTCTGACAAGAAAAGATGCGCAAAGAAATCAAAGGCTTCCACAGAGCTGTGACACTGAGCTGCACCCAGGCAGGCAAATAATGGACTACATTAATTGCCTGTAACATGACATAGCTGCAAAATCCTAGAGGTTTAGGCTGCTTTGCAGCATCATTCTTTCAACTCTACCCCATGCTGGGACTTTAATCCGCAGAGCTGTAATGGTACTATCAGCAATGTTAGAGGCGAGACTAAAAATAAACACGGGACAAGAAAAATGCAAAGCTCCTCCTCCCAGCGAAGTCTGGAGGGAATTTCCCGAGTCAGTCAGACTGCTCCATCACTTGTTTACTTGTTACCAAGTATGAATTTTTACAGCAGCGTGTGTGGTTTTCACTGAAGTTTCCAAGTTAAAATCAACAGGGCTATAATGTCATAAGAAAACTAAACATCACTAACCCTCTCTTGATGGATGGGATCCTTGCTGCTTCCCTGCCCACGCTGCACGCTGCATTTCCAGGGCAAATACTGCATTTCCAGGTCAAATATGAAAGTAGTGGGAGCAAAGACAGTCCCTTGGGTCATGGGATGAAGGACACCAGCTCCCACAATAACCTGCACTGAGTCCAACATCTTACTCGATCCATTAGATCTATTTATCCCTGGATAAAGAAGCTGTCACACAATGCTCAGAAGAGCTGAAAGGTTTGTCCCTCTGCAAAGCACCTCTCCAAAAGTCCTCCCCAAGTGCTGAGAGGCATTTTGGGAAGGAGAGGTCGGCTCTTCCCCTTGTGGCACCCATGGAGGATATAGCCACAGAGCAGTAGCCCCAACAACTGACTGCAGAGCTATACAAAAAGCTGGCAGAAAGATTTGTTTTTGAAGAGCTAAAAATTAAGTTTGACTTTAAAATAGCACAGTCACTAGTAACAGCTCAGAGGGTCACATTCTTCTTCCATCTCTGCCTCCTCCCACTCTGGGACCTCCTCTTTGCCCAGCAGCTTTCCCAAAAAGATCTGCAAACACAGCAGAAATCCCCCACAAGGTAGGCAGGCAGAAATCTGTGCCTGAGGAGTTGAAGGAATATGCTCATGAAGGGATGCTCAGCACTTCCTACTGCACTAGACATTTTCTAAGGACTGACACTGCAGCAGGGACCATTCCTATTTGTAGCAAATTGATACATCAGATATTTTGGTATTTCAGGAAAATTTTTGGAGGTCACTGCGGGTTCACGATGCTGTCAAAGAGAAATGCACGCCTTCACATTTCACGGTACACAACTGCCATGTAGCTCTCCTTGTTCACCTCCCCTACCCTTTGAGCACACTCCAGAGGAAAATATAAGATTTCAGGCTTTGCAAACCACCAGCCTAAACCAACACCCTATAAAACTACGAGTTAAAGGCAGGAACACTTCACTTCCAAACCACAAAGGCTGTAATGAGTGTGGATTTAATTGGCTGGTACAAGAGCTGCACAGCCAGAATCAGCAGCTGGCAATGAAATCAGCCCTTCTGCGCTGCAGATTGCAGACAAGGGCAAAAGTTTAGCAATGTGGTGTGTCGCAGAAGTAATTCAGTACCCATAAAAAGAATTACACAAGTATCTAAGAAAAAAAAGCATTATCCCAAAACTGGCAATACAATAAGTTTCTTCCCCAAAAGTTTGTAGTTGTAGAGAGATATATCCCTGATGCTATAGTGATGAATTTCTACTATGTGTATATATGTAACATCCTCCCTAAGAGACCTGTATATTTTAGGTATCACTTAAAATCTGGTCCTTTAATGCTACTGAATTCAGCAGCCTTGGTACCTACTTAAAATCTCATTATCTAGCATTAGAAATCAAGTTATTTGAAAAAATCAGTCCCAAATGACAGAAGTCTCTATCAAGCACGTCTCTATCTACAGCACATTTTCCTGCTTCATTTATTTAACAGTTATTCACACATACACCCAACTTCTCCTTTATAGGTTTGCAAAGCACACAGCAAGTTCTGTGACAGTGTATCTAACTTCAGAATACTTGATGAAAAACTAGATTAGTAAGGAACAGGATTTTACAGCAAAGCCTGCCTTTCATCTGATGCCAAAAAGCTTTGAATCTCATAAAGCCAATGTAGTGAACCTTCAAGCCAAGGTGTTTCACAGAGTTCGCGGGGGTGCGTTGCTGTCCCTTGACAGAGTTAATGGAAGTTTTACAGTTTACACTTTACTTAAAACCACCTTGTTCCTGAAGGAAGAGATGCACACTAGGCAGAGTAAAAATAAATGAAACAAAAAAAAATACAACCCAAAGCCACACCAAGAAGAACTTAAGGCAATATATATAGGCATCTTTTAATTCAAAAACCCAGGCTGACCTAAATAAAAGTAGTATGCATGAGAAAAGCAAGACTGTGTTGTCCTGCAAGCAGCTGAAGAATTACTGCTATCGGCCTCTTCCCACTGTGGAATCCCGGGTGCTGCGCTCAGCCCGCACCAGGCGGCTTCTGTCTTGGCTAAGGCAAGGCTCAGGCCAGAAGCTCGAGTTGCTGTTAGGAGTGCAGCACTCGAGATGAAATGCAGAGCAGAATTTAAACTCCTCTGTTAGTTTAGTTGTAGACCACAGGCATACAGTCCATGCCTTTCTGCTTTTACCTACACCACTTTATTTTAAATTGGGTCTTGTCCCCAGGGCTCCATGTTAAAGAAGTTGCTCGTAAAACGAATCAAGAGTCAGAAGCTTTGGACATGTCAGGACAAATCCCACCAAATGTAAATTGGTATAATATACAGATTTACACTTGCTTACAGGGCACTAGAAATGCAAAGGCAGTAACTCAAACTGCTGCACAGGCTCCCAACAACAGTGGTGATAAGCACTGCTTTTTTAAAGCTGAAAGGAGATTCTGGGGAAGGAAGATAAATCAAAATGTGGTATCTTCGAAAGGGAAGCAATGCAGGAGCTTACTCCCAGTGGATCCACAAACACTCATCTCTCCCCAGGAAAACCCCTTTGGTGTTATTCAGTACGTATGTTTTGCAACATTTTTTATTCTAGTTAAAATTGCATGAGCGCTCATTAATTTTAATGTTGTGTGCTTTGCCATACCCATACCTAGGAACACTCTGAACCCTTCAAGCGTACACCTGGCATGTTCGCAGAGGGACTAGTCCCTGCTCACACAGCCTTGCACCCCCCCAGAAATGGGCTGTAGGAGGATGCTGCCTTCGCTGCCATTAGACCTGACCTCACAAACATCCAGTGGCAGCCCCAGGCACCGTGTCCCCAGCCAGGCACCCCAGCATCACTTGCCCCATGAAAGCCACCACTGCCACAGCCCCAGCGGGGACAGCGAGCAAAGCGGGACCAGGCGCCTTCCAAATACCGAGGCCGAGACAGACCGTGCATCTGCTCTCTCAGCTTGCACAGTCTTACACAGAATTTTGGTCTGTATTGTATAAAAATCAGGACACTCTTCCCCCTACCCCCCCCAAAAAAAATTTTGCTGGTATGTCAATTATTACAAATCCTGCTGATAAGGTACCTACACTCATGTGCTTAACTTGCATTTTAAAGGCATTTACTCCTACGTTTTGGTGTAATCTCTTGACCCGAGATATTAGTAAACCAAATGCACTTCCCTCCATATAAGTAACAAGGGGTTTTATTAGCACACCTCTGGTGGAATATTAACTAACTCCAGCGTTTTGCTGGGAAGAGACTGCATTTAATCTGGATTGTGACTAGAGAGCGGGAAAGAAAAGGGGGGGGGGGGGGGGGGGGAAGAGTCTTCAGAGTAAATATGGCACCGCTGTTAAAGAAACGGGTTAATTATCAACCACAGGCATGAAACTGTGGGAACACAACAGCAACCCAGTCCTGCTTGTGATGATGCTGGCTGTTGGACAAGCAGAAATTGACCCAAATATGCTCCAAAAGGAAAGGAGCTAAAACCCTTGCTTTCTTACAAAAAGAAAGAAGTTGGTTTTGCAATAAATATCTGCAGGGTATTTGGGGTGCACTGATTTTATCAGCCAGAGATGCAAGAGCCAGCAGGGCAGGTTTAATATCCATTAAAAATATATTTTATGCCTGATATCGGGGAGCTCTGCAGGGTTCAGAAACAGATCAGACATTTCTTCACATAACAAGAATAGCTGAAGGCAGCATCTGATATTCCACAAAAGGCAACAAACACTACAAAGAATGTATATAAAGCCTCCATGCTTCCAGGCATAAACTGCCTTCTGCTTACAAGAGATCAGGACACTGTCCCAGGGACAGGTTATTCTTACCGGCAGGTGCGAGTTTCTAACGCTATCTTCTAAAACAGATTATATTAACCAGTATTTGCAACAGGAAAACAATTGAGAGGACAGCTCACACCTGACTCCGCAGTGACACATCCTACACCAAAGAAAACAGCATCATTCTGGCACCAAGTTAATTTCCCCGAAACCACTCATGGGAAGCAAAACAAAGCCAGAAAATTTGTAACTGTTGCTTTTTTTAAGTACCATTTTAGAGAAAAACACAACAGTGTAACAAAATGTTAAAAGGCAACAAAGGAATAGCTACAAAAAAGTAGTCAAAATATCACATCAGCTCAAACCTGCCAAAAATGAAGGGATCGTAGAAGATAAAAGAAAAAACAGTATTACAAGAAAAGTGGGTAAAAATAGGAGTGCCGGGATATGACATGCCTTCAAGTTATAGAAAAAGCGTCTGGATTGTCCTCAAATCCCCTCCTGACTGCTGTCTAACTCAGTAATCATCCCTCTTGAGCAACAGGGTTGTCTCAAGCAGAGCACTGGGGCAACGCCAGTTCCTTTTCATCTGATGCCATTTGGGGCAAAGCACCTTCCAGTCAGAAAGGCAACAATTTGTGCCCTTGGTTTCACAGACAGACCTGGGTGCAGCCCGAAGCCTGCCTTTCAGCCAAGTTTGGAGGATGCCGGCGGACACACACGCGACCTTCTGCTGATGGCCCCGGGGAAGGACCCATCCCCAGCCACGGGAGCTTCAGCACGGCCACCGAAAAGCAGCTCTGTAAATTAATACACTGGCACAACTCACTCCAGGTGAAAGGAGAGCGCAGAAAGCCTCACCTCAGCTTGTTAAGGCTCCAGAAATATAGTTTCCACCTTATTTTCAGAGTCCGCCATTTATTGAGCATTGCTAAGGAGACCCACTTCTCTTCTGCGCTGAGGTCCTCCCTCTTCTTTCACAAGCCCAAGTGCAAGGCTTGGGAATACACCCTCACACTGCTCTGTGCAGGGTCACTTGAGCACAATAACTTGAAATCGCTCTTTTGGGTGTTGGGGTTTTTTTGGTTTTGGGTTTTTTTTGTTGTTTTGGGAGTTTTTTTATTGTTGTTTTTTAAAGAAAAAAGATTTAAAAAGCCATTTTTACTTGTACAGGAGTTACAGCCAACTGCATGGCTCTGTATCTGGTACAGGTCTCCATGTGTCCTTCTGCTAAAGTGCCAGCTACAGAGGAGTAGTTGAAAATGTTTACGCAAAAAATGTTTTGTCATTTTGTAATATCCTTTAACACTTCACAACAATTCGGCTATGGACACAGTCTTTCCAGCTTAAATTAGGGATTTTATAACGCTCTGAACATCACTTCTGAAAAGCAAAGACCTTGGAGCGTTCCTCCTCTGCTCTCCCCACGGTCCCCAAAAGTCTGAACCAGGGAGATGTTTGACTTTTCATGTCTAAGCTATGGTGGAGGCAGGGGGAATCCCCATTCAATATAAAGTTGAGGAAAACAAAAACCTGAGCAGCTGCATGTGACAATTACATGAAGTCCAAAGACTTCAAGTGTGAGCCTTAGGACAGAAAAACTGTCAGGCAAGTGCACAAATGCCTTCCATGTGTTCTGGATGGAAAGAAACTGAATTTTTTTAGAGACTAACATGGAAACTGCTTTAAGCAATTTGTCATTTTCAATAGAAGTTCTACAGCAAAAAAGATTTCGACAAGTTAAACAACTTCCTACCGGAGCAGCTGCATGCAATGTTTAAACTACCTCTTGCAGACTTCTTAGAAAAGGAGTATTTCTAATTTTGCCATTCAGGAAGACTGAAATGTCACTGCCATTTGATTTGACCAGTGAAGAGGAAATGCAGAGCTCAGAGAAGGGGAAAACAATGCAAATACCATTCTGTATTTTTTAACTTGGTTTCAGGCAGCTTGGTGAGCGGGTGCCAAGAAGTGTGAATAGTGCTCATTTACCTCCAAGAGGGAGAAGCTTCATACACATTTTCTGTAAATGTTACAACTTAAAGCTCACCTGGATATTACAAGGCATCGATGTGAAATACCTGAGAGTTGAGTCTGAGAGCATCTTTTTGCTAAACTTCAGCTAGGAACAACGTTTTTATGGCAAAAAGTCCTGCGAACATGATCCACTGCAATGCATAATAATGCTGAGGTCTCTTTTGTATCAGGGACTTTGAGGAAAAGTAAATATGCAATAAATATTCCCCACTGTTTGTGCCACTGGTTCAGACAACTATCAGCATTCAGCAGCGCTGCTGCTGTGTCCGAATACATGAAAGGTCTGTCCTTTAGAGGCCTTGATGAAGTTTTGTTTATCAGTTGGTGATGCTAATGGGAAGGCTTTACTCAGCCGGGAGCTCAAGGAGGACTCTGTCTGCCACAGCCCACAGGTTGCTGGGAAGACGCTTGAGGTTCATAAAATCAGAGCAAGAGGAGCAGAGCAGCAGCAAGTGCATATAGAATCAGCTGCGTGACTGTTATTTGTTATAGTAAAATCTACCTCCATCTGCAATCAATACAAAAAAAGAGGAACACTGGTTTTAATTAAAGGCTGTAAGATGGCTAAAAAAGTCCCTAAACTTTTAAAGAAAAGTTTTTAATCTTCCTGGTGAGCACACACCCCCGGATATGGAGGGCTGGAGGTGCTGCAGGCAGTAGAAACACTCTTTGCCAGAAATCAACCAACAAATTACTGTATCCAGCACCTCCTGAAATGGGCTCCAGCCAGGCAGCTGATGTAACCTTCCCTGCCAATTAATTCAATTGCACCGTGGAAAAATACTTGTAGTCCCAGCCAGGGGCAAGATCCCATCCGGGCAGCTACCGCTACGGCAGATGCTGTACTGAATGAGAGAAGAATACTAAAAATAAGAGTTAACTGTGACAAGCCAGTTTGGGAGCCAGGGCTTCCTTGTTTTCTGCAGCATCCTTGGTGCTGACCATTACAGCAAGATGCAATGACAACTCACCCACTCAGTCTCAGGGCTCAAACTGGCACAAAGCATGGCAGTCCCAAAGCAGGGCACAGACGGCCAAGCTGAGTTATGCACCAGCTACACTAAATCAATTTGAAATAGATTTTGGTTAATCTGCTGCAACCTTTTAACGTCAATGAGCTCTTTGGGATTGTGACAACTTGCCTGGCTTTTAGGCAAACAGCAATTTCCTCACCGACTTAGGCAAGCCTCAGCACTGATTATAGCATCTTTTACATACAGACAGAAAAAGCCCTCTGCAATGTGTTACATTAGCACATGCTTAAATTTAAGCACTCTCATTTTTACTGGGGCTCTTCTCACGTCTAGCAGCTTCAGCAGATCCAAATTTACACACTAACTGCTTACCAGTCTGCAATGTGACCAAGATATCCTATCCCAGATCAGAACTATGTTAAAAAAAAAAAAGGACTGTATTTAGCTCCTGGAAAAACTGATATGTGTGTATTTCCAGCATCAACTAATACAACTGGAAAATTGGCAACAGAAAACAAAAATAAATGGAAAAGCCACCTTGGATAGACCCTAGGTCATCTCTTTTGCAGATAAAAATTTCAGCCTTTGGCATGTTTTACAAGCACACAGTAAAAAAAAACCTATGCACTATTTTAAACAGAAACACTGTCATGGCAATCCTCCACCTGAGCAGGACAGCCTGGCAATGCAGAAGGGAGCTGCTCCAGCTGAAGCAATTTATCCATTTCCCCTGTTTTAATGCGGATCTGGGGAGCAGCAGAGCCCCACAGCACAGCGATGGGGAACTCAGGTTTGTGGGTCCACAACCTTGCCACAAGCATCCCGACTGAGTCGCACAGCCTTTGTGCTCGGCTTCCCTCCTCCAGACACCACTTGGGGTCTTTTTAGTCCTCACTCTTCTCCTCCTACAAAGCATCCAGGCAGGGACAGCACTCTTGGGTTCATGTGCTGCCTGGCACAAGAAGGCCCCAAACTTCATCAGGCTTGAAAGATTGCCATCGTGGATCCAAGAATTCACCCCTTCTCCCACCCTCATAAAAGAATGACCTTCTGTTAACTGCCACCTGCCTCTGGAATGAGGGAGCTAAATGCCACTTTATTGCCTTTAAAATGCCAGAGACCTGTGTGCATGGCGAAACCGGGCACCTTTCTGAGATAACCTTTATAGGTGTGCTCTAGTTTTCCCTCCTGCACTCTCGAAATGACTCACAGGGAACAGACGAAGGTCTAGATAGCAGCTGCCTGCTGCACTTGCCGGGAAAAGGGAATCTGGATCTTCTTCAGCAGCCACGTCGCACAACCCGCTTAGAAAGCAAGAGAGGCCTCAGGAACGAGCCGTCTCCCAAAACCAACATGTTCCTGCAGATGAGTTACAGGACAAGTATCGCTGAAACAGTTTCACCACAGAAGCAAATTTAAATGTTTACAGGATCAGAGGCTGCCCATGCATCTCGTGATGAGGTAATGGGCATGGGAACTGTTCTTGGCCATAATGGTGGTGGTTTCATACTCTTCAGCTTTCAAATAGCTGTGCCAACAACAAATTTTGCCTCTTATGGTGAAATTTATGGCATTGGCTGTTTAACAGCCTGAGCTGCTGGAGTCATGGGGTTAGTTTCCACTAAAAGGAGCGGGGGGGGGGGGGGGGGGGATGGTAAGAGAGAGACAAGAAAAGGAGATTCTGGAACCCCTCATTGAAGCAGCTTTTGACAATATGAACGCTAAAGTGTAAAAAATTAAATATATATAATCACACATACACACCAGTCACATGTTCTAAGAGCCTCACCCAAGAATTCAAACTATTTTGGTAGACAATACACAATATTTTCACAAGCTCCTCCTCTTAGGCTGGGTGCAGGCTATGTGTAGATATCACACTTTCCCCTATAAGTAAACTCCCCAAGCAGCCAACCCTTGGACCAGCACAGCCCTGGTGTCCTCAACACCCTGTCTGGATTTTGCCCAGAGCAGTTCTGTGCCTCCCACAGAAAGGCAGAGACAGACAGTTATTGGGGGTTTAATTACCTCACTCCACGTGTAGTAAACAAAGCTTCCCACCACATGAAGGATTTATATGGACTATGGTTAAGTTCAGAGAAAAATACCTCCATGTGAAATTTAGGTCAATCTCAGCCTGTCCATACACTGTCATTTGAAAAAAAAAAAAAAAAGAAAAAAGAAAATGGGGTAATACAACTATGGTAAATGTAGAAAAGTATTTGTCAGCTCAGATCTCCATTTGGAAACAGTCTGATTAATAACAGCAGATGGTAGGTGACAGGGAGGACTCCATAGCGCACACAGACTATACAAAAGTTGACAACACGCTATGTACCATGGCTAAGCAAGTTCGATATTTGCACATAGACAACTGCACAAAATGTGCTGGGATATGGGCAGAAGACAATCTAACAGCAACAAAAAAGCCCTCCCGTCCCAACAAACAAACAACTTACTGATTTTCTTCAAGAACAACCGAACCCGTGATCCTCAGAGTGATCTGTGAACCCAGCAGAGCCTCTGGATGTGCTCGTGCAGACAGGCTGCTGCTGTTTCTCTCAACCATAATCAGTGCACATTAAGAAGATATTCTATATTAGTCACTTCATTGTTTAAGGAAAAATGCATACCAGGGAGAAGAGAAGGACATAATTCTTTGTTTTGCATCAGACTAAATCCCTCTTTTGCCCTTAGGACAGGGAGAGAACAAAGCTTGGGCTGGACCGATGGCTGCCAAAGCCCCATCAGGAGTCCTGTCCTGCAGCGCCTTCCCCAAGCACCAGCGCCAGCACTGCAAAGGGGAGACTCAGCTTGGAGACAACAATGTCCCCAAATCCAGCCAAACCACAGACTTCTCCTCCCCAAGCTCACTGGGGATCAGCGACCCCAGGGCTGTGCTGTGCCACGCGTCCCCCAGCCGCCCCCACGCTGCGCGGGGGAGCCACGCGGGCTCTCCTCCAGCAACAGCCTGAAGGAGCACAAGTTATTTTAGGCACCAACAGGATATTCCATAGCAAAGTTGCATCTTATATGATATATCAATGTAGGCATTTAGGGTGCCCGGAACAAGATGATGTTTGTCTAGACTGCTCTGGGACAGAGGTCTGCATCAGCTAGAAAAACAGCCACACTCCTGGCTGGTCCTGCAGAAAGCACTCAGCTGCCTCTGCTTTTAGAGGTGGCCTCAGCTTCAGTAACAGATCCAGTAGTGAACAGGGAAATCTTTCTTCAACCTGATGCTTTTGGTATCTTTCACGTATCTCCTGCTGCCCATCTCTCTCTCTCTCCCTCTCCTCCAGCCACCCTTGGCTTCCCGCAAGGCTCTGGTGAATTGTTCCTCTGGAGGTCCGAGCCCCACGAGCACTCTCCTGTATCCCTGCCGCTTAAATTGCTAAGTGGGGGTCCTACCCATACCTTTGGGAAAGGAGGAAGACAGGCCTATTTTTAAGAAAAGTCTTTTCACAGTTATTCTGCAGCCCAGGTCCTCACCTGCCCAGTTCGGCCTGTTTGGGAAGTAACTTTCCCCCCTCTCATGCATGCAAAAAAAATCTGAGACATCTGTGTCTGTCATCAGTTTGGACTGACACACACTTAGCACAGGATCTGCACCACTGGAATAAGAGACATTGAACATCAAAGTTTTTTTTTGAAAGTACACAATATCTGCACAGCTTTGTTTGTGTTGAGGGAGTGGCTGGATTTTAGGCAAGCTCTTTTTCAAAGGCTTTTTGTTAACAACTAAATGAAAAACCCAGAGTTGAGGTTCTCCCCTTAAAAAACAAGCCACTGTGATTAAGGATATGAAGAAAAGTCGGTCTCTTCCCAACCTAATTGTACTGAGGCACTGACTTCAGGGCTCCAAAATTACAGATGTATAATCCAAGACAATGAACTCTTTAGTCAAGGATTAGCAAACCATGCAAAACTGATTCCTTATTCAAATGCTTTCCAATTGTAAGGGCATCTGTTCCACTTTGCAAGTCATCCCAAAGGCTTTGTTTGCTTGTTTGGTTTTTTTTCTGTTCCATTATGAAGATAGGGCACTTTGCTTTATTTTCACACCGTGTAATAAGTGCTATTGTTTAGTCTAATAAGGGACAGTCAATGAAATCCAATAAATATTTTTACCTTCTTTCTTTTAAGTTATGATACGAGGCCTCTCAAATATAAAACCAGGAACTGTTTTTATTCAAAAGCCAGGTCTGTAAAAATGTAACCCAAAACGTCAGGACCTGAAGAAAAAACTATTTTTTTTCTCCAAGGTCTACTGGGGACAGCTAAAAAGAATAATTTATGTAGGTTTAAATAATATTACTAACACAAAACAGTTCAGCACAAATGATGCCAAAGTCAGGACTGGGGACTAGCAGAGAGAGCGGTGCCATCATTCCAGCCTGTAGCAGTGGAATAGCTCTGGAAACCATTTAAAATGTCACAGGAGGGAGGATGGATGGAGTGTCTGACCTTTGGAAACCGAAGGGTGGATCTCAACAAAAATATCCCAGCTACCCTGAGCCGTGCTGCTCCTGCAGGGCCAAGGAGGATGCTGGCCCACCTATTTGGTCTAGAAGGAAAAGCAAAAATAAAGAAAAAAGAAAATCCAAATCTGCCAACATACCAGCCCAATGTAAAAGCTGCCAAGCTGCTCTGGAAAGAGCCAGCCTCTTCCACAGCTCTCTATCAGATCAGTAGAAAACAAATTCTGGACGATAGCCCAGACTTAGGTTTGTTTCCCAACACCAGATCCTTGCAGGGAAACCCAAACTTAAACCATCAAATGCACTGAATATGTGGATCTCTATGGGCAGCCGGCTCCGGCGAGACTCAGAGCCTCACCTGTCAAACCACCACAACAGCTAAGCCAAAGCAAGTTGTGCAAGACCATAATATAAAGTGAGAAAACAAAATATCAAGTGTCAAGAAAGACAGAGAAAACGATGATAGCAGTGAAAATGTTTCCGCAGGAGCTGGTCTTGCACACTCAGCAGCACTGTCACTCAGAGCCAAAAAGCTGCTGTTTTCTCTGTCCTGCAAGCGATGCCTCTGGTGACAGGGTAACGGGAGCGGATAAGATCTTCATAGATCATAGGAGGGTTGACCCATCTCTGCGCCCTTGGTACAAAAAGGTCACTTAATACCCAGTTTCTAAAAGGCAAAAATAGATTTATTTTATTTTTTTTCCACAGCTGAGCTGGAGAAAAACTCTGCAGAAATACAGAGCGAGAGGATCCCAAGTTTTGCTGCTCCACGAGTTGGGATGCAGAGCTGGAAGGAGCTCAGATGGGATGGAGGGGTCTGAGTACCAGCCCTCCGAGTACCACTGATCGCTCACAGCAAGGAACCCTGCCTTCAGCTAATGTTTTGCCTCAAACTCTTCACAGTCCTCCTATAAATTCATAGCACTTGCTCATACAGAACCAGTACTCCATGCTTTTCACCAAGAAATTTAAGTCACTCGCAGCACACAAAGATTAAAACCCATATGCCTTGATTTATGCATTCCACTCAAAGTCAGAGGAAGTGTAAAAAAAACCCAAACACCTGAAATAACTAGCAAGCATAGCTTGCATCTGGATGAAAGTAAGGGAACATAAATAACAAACTCTGTCAATTATTTTAAAAAAACCTCAATAGAGGTCCCAAGGATCCCACCCTTGCCCACAGCTCAGACCTTGTTAACGCGATAGAAAAAGCCGCTGGGGCAGCAGCATCGTCTCAGTTTCCACGTTACCTTCAAACTGAGCAACGCTGAAATCTAACCAATGAGGGACCTGTTGGCCCAAATCATCAGTTCTGCACAGCCACAAAAGTGCTACTCAGAAGATCTTTACACCTTAATGTAGCTGCCCTTGGGCAAATGTTTTCCCTGTGCATGCATTTGCTGTCAAAGGTGTAGGGGTATTTCTTGGGCATCAGATAAAGAGATACAGAAACAGTCAGAAGAGATCATTAATGATCACAGCCTGAACCAGAGAAAAATGACAATCCCAAACATGGGAATGCAATGAGCTATTGATGGTTTGGCTTTCAAGCCTGTTAAAAGAAGCTCTTAAATTTAAGATACAGGGAAGATGAACCTTAAATCTCACAATAGCATGGCAATAATTCACTCGTGCAGGACTTGTAACTTGGTCTTAAAAAAAAAAACAAAACAACATGCAGGATGGTGTTAACATCTTATTTTGCAGTGATGTTGAGTAACTGTTCGTAATTAGACTATAATTGTGATTTTAATCGCTCTGTGATCTGACTGGCCATAAAGAGGGAGCCTGGAGTCCCATCTCAATGAGTGGAAAGACTGACCTTATTGCAGAAAACATAATCCCATTTCATGCCATTAAAAGGATCATATTAATTCCTGAAAATTTTTATAACAGCAAAGATGTGGCACTTAGGCTCTAATGTCCATCTCTGGGGTGTTACCTTAGACTGGTTTGCCACAAGCAGGATCAACTTCTAAATCCTGACAAGTACTACACTGTAAATTCAGGCATAGTAAAGATAAGGTCTTCCTCACAGCAGTATTTTAGTACACAGACATACACATTTCATGACTACTAAATGCAGCACTACTTTAAAGAAAGATTACTGATTTGTAGCAAATTATCTTAGAAGTGATGCGAAAAGAGATTCTGCCTTTCTTTATTTTACGTTTCAGTAAACAATGCTCATCCCAGCGGGTCAGTGTTGAAAACAAGCCTTATAAATCTAATATGCATGAACATCTCCCAAGTTCTCGGATGGCAAATCTTTCACTCCACTTGAAATCCACTTGGATCCTAAAAGAATTTGGGTCAAATGGAAAAACAACTTACAGAATTCACCGTGCAAGACACTGGCACTCAGCTACGCAAAGACTAAAGGAAAACGCTTTTGGAGCTCATGCATGATGCTGCAGAATTAAACTAGGAACAGCAAGAGCTCGCTCTCTAAACAGCTTTTCCCTTCCTTGGCGCAACGGAGGCAGCGGCCAGCACATTAAACTGAACACAAGCTCTGCTACATCTCAGGGAGTCAGGCGTGCATCAGCGCTCGCTTTTGGTCTCTGCAATGCCAGGCACCGGCATAACCTACTTAGCGTGGGACGTTGAGCGTCACCCACTACCAAAGTGACACTCTGCTTCCCAGTGTTCGCTAAACTACTGAATACACAAAAATTTACAGATGCATCCACTTTTCTTTTTAATATTCTGCAAAAGAAAAATATCCAAGACAGCAATTCTCTCACAAGCTCTCTCAGAAAAAAAAAAGAAAAAGGTCCGTGCAAACTTTTTGAAAGAAGCAGATTTCATTCGGACTAGGACATGTAATTGATTTCAACGTTTCATGATCGCCTCATACAGCAAATGCCAGCCTGACATTGAAGTGTTAAGTCACTGCACCGTATTTCAGAATCTATCTTAGGGTCAAGTTAATGTTTGAAAAGAAACCAACACAGCTGATAGCACTGAGTAAACAGCGACCGTTTCTGTTTGGGATCACGCCTGTTCCTGTTTGCCCTGTGTATGGGGCTAAAGAAAAAAAAAACAACCCAAAACCAAACCCCACAAAACCCCCACAACTCCTCCCTACTGTGGGATCATCCCAGCTGCAAAAAGCTATGAAGATTACTAATTGCATAAGCTGATCTCAACACCTCATGTGTAACACAACAACAATCAAAGCGATTGGTCATTTAGAGCTTGGGATCCCAAGAGAGACTTTTTAGGGAAGCAAAGCATTGAAATGAAAATTTAAAAAACAATTTCAAAATAAGCGTACAAACATATCAGCTTTGACAGTTTCCCATACCAAGCATCTGGCTTAGTAGAATTTGGCACAGGTCACCTAAGCAAAGAGCAAAAAAAAAAAAAAAAAAAAAAACCACAAAAGGCCGCAACCTGACATCTCTCTGAACATCTCTCTGAACGTGCCCATCTCTCACTGAGGGAGTAAGAAAACCCAGATACCTTGCCTTAAACGAAACACGGTTGATTTTTTTATAGATACAGCCTTAATTCTTCCCTTGTGAAGAACGGCATGATAACCTTCTCTTCTGTTGTGCTGGACTCTGTTAATCGAGACACATAAGAAGAAACAGCATGCCCAATTTTGTTATTGATTTATCCTGCTGAGCTTTTTTGAAAAACGTGAAGCGTACTCAGGGAAACTACAATATTCACAATACAGCCAAGAAATCATTGTGCTAAGGCACTGCAAGCCCTACCCAAGAATATGTGACCATTGCTCCTATAATTCAATCTATTAATTCTCTACTCTCAGACCAAGTAATAATAAAAATGCATTTATTAATGCCACAGGAGTTAATTGCCAATTTCATCAGAATTTAGGCACAGATGTAAGATGGAAACAGTCAGTCATAAAAGCACTACATGTCAACCGAGGTTTTTTCACACCTTTGACAGTTCTGAAAGTTACTAAGATACATAGCAGCAGATACTTCCTCTCTCCCCCCAAACCCCAGGCAACTATAGTGATATAGTTTTTTCCTCAAACGTAACACCAAGAAAGGCTGCATATGGGGAAAAGAAAGGGAAAGCTTTGTTAAAGTTCTTTAGCTTTCTCCACTTTTTCTCACGGGGTAAGCGAAGGACCAAGAAATCCCATGTGAGCAGTATTAAATACTGTTATTCCAATTAAGCAAATTCATATAGGTTCCCCCTTTTTGTACTTTGTGGGAACGTATTCAAACGTACGGCTCACAAAAGCAAGAAAAAATATTGCACGTGGACCTGTAACTCTATAAACCCTAGTTTAATGATAAAGTCCATGCACAGCCTATTCCACCTCTGTTTCACATCCTAGTCCCTTGTCTCCCAATAAGTGCAAGGTCAGAACAGTTATTTTCTCTGTTCATGCTTGCAGATGACTGGCTTATTTATAGTAAATTTCCTGTTTTTCCAGCCTTGTAAATGTCATACAAAATAGTCAAGGCAATAAAACGTATACGTTTCCAGGTTAATGTTGCCCTAGCACTTCAGCACCAGTCAATTAGGCACTAAGAACTGGGAAGAGGAGGAGAAACATAGTTAAAAACATGTTAACAATCTTATCTTCACACTCCTTTGCTGTCTGCTCTAGTGCCACACACCTCCTCTTGAATGACAGTTGCCATCCCCATAATGAGGTTTTTAATCAACAGAGAAGTAATGCATTTTAATTAAAACACACTCCTTTTCTACGCTTATGATCCTGATCCAGCAGGGAGTTCCCCATTGCGCAGAACAGCGTGCAGATGCCAGGCTATCACTGACAGGCACAGGGAACTGCCTTCCAGACCACAAAAGTATTTAATGATTTTAAAAAATATATATTTCTAGGCTACATTCCTGTCTAATAAAACATTAAAAAAAAATAAAAAGATGGGGGGTGGAAGGGGGAAAACTACAATCCCAGTAACCAGGGGCTTGGTTCTCACCTCTGGATGAGGATGGTCCAAGGTTCAAGTGCCTGCCCTGACTCCAGGCAGGGTTTTGAACCTCTTCCTTTCAAGTTCCAGATAAACCCAACCAGTAGGTGAAAACTCAGCTCTCTGCCCCTTTCTTCTGACCATACCCTGGAGCTGGGACACAGTTACCACTAAATTCTGTCATTTCTGGTATATTCCCATGACACGTTTCTATTTAGATTAACTAGTGTTTCCAAAATAACAAAAAGTTTAATCACAAATTGCTTGGTTGGGAAGGTGGTTTTTACACACCTTCCTTCATGCACCAACACCGAACACATTGCAACATCAGAAGCTGTATTTTAACGCTTCTGCTAAAACAATCAGTACGCAAAAAAAAAAAAAATAAAAAAGAAACCACCCTGCCTAATTTCCTCATACTTTTCTTCATGCTTTTCTCCCCCTCCCGCCTGGGCAGGGAAACCAGCAGGCTCAGTTTCCCCCCACCACTTCCCAGTGAAGCCGAGAAAACACAGCAGGGAAAACACACGTTTGTTTAAGAGAAAACTGTTTTTGCTGGGAGTCTACACTGTTTGCTGGAATATTTCTACTGACTCTTGCAAATGAGGAGCAAGTAGCCGTGCTCGGGGCAGCTGGGAGCTGGCGTTGCCCTGGGGAAGGGGAGCGGGTGGCGGAGGGGGATTGCTCAGCACGGCTCAGCTCCTCTCCACCCCATCGCAGCGACCTGCTCCGGAGGTTTGAAGGATGGCTGGAAAACAAGTGCCTGCAGCCCTCCTCCGGCTCAGCTCATCGGGGAGGCGAGGGACAAGGCTTCAGGTGACGGTCCTGCCAGCCGGCCATAAATTTCGTCCGCAGCGACCAGCTGGGTTGAACCAAGTACAGCATAAAAACCCTCTCGCACCACCAGCCACAGCAAAACCCCCAACTTCGGGACGTATACACGTCTGGACGACAAAGAAACTTTCCCCTAAGGAATTTCTTGGGCAATTCGAAGAAAACTTCCCTTCCTTCCTTCCTCCACTCGGTGCCGACTGTGGGACGCTCCTCCACGCCGCACACCCACAGGTGTCCGGCTGCAGCCCTCCTCATCCTGCCCATCCAACCAAGGCCACCACCCTGAGAGCAGCTGTGGCAACGCTAACAGCTTCCTCGCACTAAATTCAAGTCCTGCCCTGGAAATTACAAGCCCGTCAGCCAGGCCTGTTACGCTAACCTGTTGAGTGACTGGTGCGTGCACACGGATGTGAAGTGGCTTTGTTTTAATCTCGCACGGGAGGACTCTTCCCATCCTCTTCCCCAGCCAAACGGGAGAACTACCTGGGCATGCCTTCACCTGTGCGCTGCAGGGCTGGGAGCTCGGATGTGCCCCCACCCAGGGCAAACCGGGGAGGGGGAAGCAAACCCGAGCCGACTTTCAGCCCGAGGGGGGAATTGCTCTCGCAGGAGGGTCACAGCTTTTCCCTTCCCGAGGCAGGCAGCCGGCAATCACATGCTGCACTTTTCCAACGAGACCCCAGTCATCACCCAACAGCGCAGCTGCTCGAAAGGATGCTCAGCTGCCGGAGGAGGGTCTCTCTCCCACATTCCCTCAGCTGCAGGTCTGCCTTGGCCGGTCCAGGGGTCAGCCCCAGACACAGGGCCTCCCCCCGACACCCGCGGGTGCCCCCGCAGGGAGCGCCGGAGCCGCCGCGGTACCCTAGGGAAAGTCTCACGCAATCGCTCTGGTGCTTAAGGCAGGCCAGCGACCTGCGGGGAGACTCCGGGCCGAGCCAGGACGATAAGGTGGTGCCTGCGAGCGCACGGGGTGAAGGTGCGCACACGAGTGGGCGCAAACGCCCCCGCGCTCCCACGCGCGGCGCGGGGCTCCTTTCGGGGCTCCCGCGTTGCCCCCCGAGGGCTAATGCTCGCCTCCCCGCACCCGCCCTCGGCCCCGCCACCTCCCCGGTGGGCAGCGCGGAGGGGGTCCCCGCCGGCCCCCCCGGCCCCGCTCGCACCTTGCCGGACGCTTTTCACCGCGATGGGGTCCTTGCAGCTCCGGATCACTTCCAGCACGTCGTAGAGCGGCAGCCCCGAGACGCGGACCCCCTGCACCTCCAGCAGCAGCTCCCCCTCGCTCAGCGCCGCCTCGCCGCCCCCCGCCACCGCGCCCGCGTAGGGGAACTCGCCGTGCTCCGCGCCGCCGAGCAGGGCGAAGCCCAGCTGCCCGCCGGGCCCGCGGGTGAGGGAGCACAGCCGCACCCGGCTGGCCCAGTGGTTCTTCTTCTGGACGACGCGCGACATGGTGCTGCGCGGCCCTCCGCGCCCGCGGAAGCGCGGTAAGCAGGTGCGCAGGGGGCGCCGACCCGCTGCCTCATAGACCGCGCCGCGCACGCCGGCCGCTTCAAGCCATCACCGCCGGCGCCGCGCCCCGCCCCGGCCGCCCGCGGCCCGCATGGCTCCGCGCCCGCGGAGGGTGCGCGCCTGCCGCCCGCCCTCCCTCTGCCGCGGTGCTCTTAAAAAAAAAAAAAAAAAAATTTTAAAAGAAAAAAAAATAAAAAGGGCTGGACAAGCAAATCCTGCCGGCCCTCGCCCTCCCGCGCCGCTGCCTGGGCGCTCCGCGGAGCGCTGCGCGGGGCGCGGAGGCGGGCGGCGGCGCCTTTAAGGCGATACAAAGCCCCGTTTGTTTTGTTTCGCTCGGGTCGGTCCCGCTCCGCCGCGCGCCGCTCCGCGCCCCCGCGCAGGCGCCCTGGCCCGGCCCGCCCCGCCCCGGCCCGGCCCCGCTCCGCCGCTCCCCGCCCCCGGCCCGCCCCGCGCCCCCGCCGAGGGCGAGGCCGCGCTCGGGGTCCCCCGCGGGGGACGGGACCCCCCCCCCCCCCCCCCCGGCAGAACCGGCTCCCCCCGGGAAGGGGCGGGGGGGGGGCTTCCGCCGCGAGCTCAGCCCCGGGAGATGCCCGCGTTTCGGGGGGGGGGGGGGGGGGAGGTTTGTCCCCTCCCGCGAGGATTTCCAGGACTTTCCAAGTTGCGAAGCTCTGGGCGCGCCGCTCACACCTGAGCTTCGCGGGGGGTCCTGGGGGGGGGAAGGACCGTAACGCGACGAAGCAGAAGTCCCGAGGAAAAACTTCCGCACAAGCCGGTCCTTAAAACCGCACCCGAGCGCTTGCACAAGGCTGAGTTTAAAGCCGTGCTCGCATCCCCAGCTCTCCGCTGCTCCGTTTTTTAGTGCCTGAATTTGCGATGTTAATAGTGGTTTTTAGCGCTTCGCTGTGCCGTGTTAATAGCGTTTTGTTAATGCTTGAATTTGCAATGTTAATAATGTTTTTTTTTAGCGCTTGAATCCGCCGTGTTAATAGTGTTCTCGCCTTTTATTTTCCCCATCTCGTTGCTTAGAAGCTGGACAGATCTATAGCGAGGTCTGTCTGCTGGGGAAAGGGACGTGCGTCCATTGGTTTGCCCTTGGCCACAACTCTTCAAAGTTACCCAGAACTGGTGCAAAAACTCAAAAGGGGAAAATAAGTAAGCGTGCACGTACCAGCTGTCCCTTCCAGGTCATGCTCCGTGCTTCCAAACCTGAAAGCCAGGCCTCATTTTGAGCAGTCTTATGCATGACCGAACCCCTTCCAGCAAGGAATTCAGTTGTCAGATGTGTGCGTGCCCTATTTTGCTGCTAATCGGGACTGAGAAGTGACACAGGGAAACAAAGAGCCTGGTCTCGCTCCCTGCGCCGCCCTAACGTGTGCTCCGCCGGTACAGCCCGCAGACTTTTGCTGCTGTCTGCGTCGCGCTCTCGTCTCACATCTTTCAAGCCACGCGTGTACCGAAATGATCTGCGATGCAGGAGAGCCGGCGGGCTCAGGGAGCCCGTGTGCGATAGCTGGCGATGGAGCTCAGCCCGACGTCCTCCGGTGCTGGCTGAGCTCACAGCCAGGCTTAACTCACAGACCTCAAAAGAGGGGTGACAGGGGCACCTTCCCTGCCCTTACATCTGTCCTAGGTGAAGTCGGGAAGCCTGTCCTTCCCCACACCCTGCACCTCCATCACTCCTTTCTCCCAGCCAAGATCTCTCATACGGCTCTTCCATAAAATCCCCACCGCTGCAGGCACGGCTCTGCAGCCGCAGAAGCTGCGCTCTCTGGCCCGAGTGGCACAGCCACCTCCAGGCAAGGGAACGGGAACGCTTTGTCCAATGTCACATAGCGGAGCAGTGAGTCAGCTCCGTCCCCCCCTGCCTCAGGCACCTCTGCCCAGCTCTCCACGGGAAGCAGATGGGGTTGCCAGTGCAACTCCGAAAGTTGGAATAAGTACCTGAGCCCCTTCCAAGGAGCAGGGCAGAGCCTGCCTTCCCGGGTATGAAGGGCAAATACCAAAGTGGACTCATGAAATTCAAATTACCTGCTGCAGTCTAGCCCTTGTTTTCTTCTATCTCTCTAAGAGGCTTCTTTCCATTTGGAACTTCAATACTTAATTTTCACACTTAAAGCTGTGCTCGTCCCCTGTGTTTGAGCAGCAGTAACTGCCTTATGTCTGCTTTCACTGGCACCTCAACCGGCTACCCAATTTGTCACTTTTAGGATCACAGCGTGCTTTTTACTGTACCTTGACCAGTAAAAACTGGATCAGCGATCAGGCTAAATCCCCCAAGGAATAAATGCTCAGAGGGCCCACGAACCCTGAGGAGCAGCAGCATGGCTAGCGGGCAAGGGTTTCTATCTCATCTGTATGCCAGCTGATAGTTGTGTCACACGTGTGAGCTCACAGTGCAAGGAGACTCTTGTTCACAGCTGAGAGCTGGGTGTGACATATTTTCATCACCATCATTTTGCGGGATGTGTTATGTGACAGCCCGGCTAAGCCAGAATTCATCTGGGATCCATGTGAGTATCACATGAGCTGTGGCTGCCCTGAATAGATCTTACAGAACTACTCATGCCTCATGGAAAAATTTTTGAAAAACACTATTTAGAAAAACAATTTTGCTGGTAAGATTTATGAGACGACGGATTTCCAAGGGCCATTTTCTGTTTGCTTACAAACACTGCAACACTAATGCGAGTGTGAGCTGTTCCCATCGTAATCCTAACGCTGTAGCCGTGTCTAGGCCACCGTGTTCCCAAAATTATTCTTGCTGGTAATTAACAAAACCCGCAAACCTCAGCCAGAACTTTCTCTTGATTTTAAGACTTTCCCTTCAGTTTTCCTCCGTGACCAAGCTGCTACCGTTTTATCTCCTAGTTGCATCCAGTAAGGACCAGTTGGTCAAGCCGTTAGCCAGGATAGCCCTAGATCCTGGAAGCTGGCATCACTTGTAACAGCCCAAATATAGCCAAGATTTATCATTGTTCTTATTCCCTGCAACTGCCCAGCACCTTACTGCTGCAACAAGATGATTTCAGGCTATAGCTGCTCCAGCCACCTCCATTAAAGGAAGTCCTAGGTTAGCCATTAACAGTGGTGAGCCTGTGACAGGCCTGCTCCTGCCCACAAGAGTCCCTGACACCAGCCTGATAGATAACCAGGTCATTACACCGTACCAAAACCTGCCCTTGCATTTCAGCAGCCCAGCGTGGCCTCTGTCCCAGGGGACAGTGGTCCTGCCTTTGCAGGGAACTGATTTAATGATTAACAGACTGTCTTCACCTCTAACAACTGCAGTTCTAATAACAATACCCTCCTTTTTGCAAGGGTCTCTAAGCACTTTATAAACATTAATTAATGAAGCTTCACAGGGCACCTGGGGAACAGCTGAACATTAACACAGTGCAGAGAGAAGCCCAGGTGTGTCCCTCATCCGAGCAAGGCTCACAGCAGCCATCCTACCTCACCTGCAGCGGCTGGTCCAGCCTCATCTCACACAGGACAGCACACTTAACAGCTCACAACAGCACTATAAAAGCTAATTCGGGCTGGCTCAGAGCTTTAAGCAGAGCCCAATTCCCTTGCTCTTTTGTCTGCAGTCGCCGTGGTTTGGTGGCCAATCTGTCAGCAGCTTCTAATCTGTTGGGATGAGCGGGCTGGTGCTTTCTTCCTCCTTCAGAAGGTGCTCCCCATGCTTTGGGCCCCACTGAAAACACACAACAGCAGCTAAAATGGTCCTTTCAAATAGGATATCAACCCGCGGTCTTGGTCTCATAAGCATCTCCGAAATTTCATGCTGTGTCCTGGATTTTAAAATGGGTCAAAGCTCCTCCAAACATCAAATCATCATCTCAGATTTCATACTGAAAACTAGAGAAAACCACAGTTTTACTTGTTTTGGGGTGAAAAAAAAAACCAAACATGTCTAGTCATTGAGAGTGTTGTGGGTTTATGGCAGTACAGAGCCATGCACTCCCACCAGAGCGCATAAAATAAAGATGACAATGATTAAGGCTACAGCCAGAAGTACAGATTATTTAATACAACAGAATTTATTCTTAATTTCCAGATAAAACCCAAACCCTCAATACTTTGACATCACAGGCCTTGAGGTTTTGAAAGCCTGAGTATGTGGATCTTGGGGAAAAACAAGAGACTTTAAACAAGGTCCAGTCTTTCAGATATTGAGATTTCCTGTTGGTACACTCATGCTACCAGCATCTGTCAGTAGGAAAGCCATGTATTGCTGTATTTCCTCCCAAACAGAGATTGTTGCTCATACTAATCCCACCTAACTTTTATCAGAGAAGAATTTTCTTGTGTAGCATCCAGGGTTTCTGGACAAGCTGGTACTGTTCTCTGGCAGCAAGGAGGAGCCGGGCTGATGCTGCTTTGAGTCCTGGCTCTGGCAAACATTTCAACTGATGACCCAACTCCAGATACCAATTGAACCCTCTATTTGTAGAAAACCTCCCAAGTGCCAGGACACAAGCAGTTCTGATTAGAGCCACAGACCAGCCAGCACGGACAGGCACTGCCTCAGGTTGTTGGCAGAGCTGGGCCACAAGCTCCAGCCCCAAAGGCAGCACCTTGCGTGGGTCACCTCCAGCCTCCTGTCGCAGGGTGGCTGGATCCCATCCCATGGTTCGCTCACCGGAGTGAATGTGTGACCACAGGATCCTAAGAAGAAAAAGGCAACTCAGCCTCTACTGGGAACCCCTGTGTCACCTTCCTCTACAATTTATTTCAATAATATCACGCACAGTGGAATCTAAAGCTGAAGATCAATCTCATAATCATATTAAGACACTCTAGGGTGTATTTTATAGGGCCATTAATATACTTCTTGGGTGGTTAAAGTCACCCACAGCATAAATTAATGGCTCCATAAAACATGTTCTGTCATATCCTATGGCTTAAATAACACACAACAGGCCAGGTATATCGGGATGTTGAGCTTATTGGGTGGAAGCACAAGGGCACAGAGTGACCACCTGGCAGCAGGTACACCCTCCCAGGGATGCCAGCCTTGGGGTGTCTTGCAGATAGCGTGAAACCAACAGTCATTTTAAAGAGTGAGATTCTAAAAAAAAAAAAAAAAATCCAACACAATTAAAAATTGTAGATCTCATTAACTTGCTCCTGAGTTTATTAGCCTCTTTCAAGCGTATCTTCCCTGCAGAAGCTGTTGCTGTTCCAGGATATGATTGCTATGGGTGCGGCTTTTTGGCAAGGAGGGAGTCAGGCTGCTCCCAGCCTTGGAAAGGTCCCAGGAAGTCCGGAGCAGAGGGGAGAGGGCACAGCCTGTTGGTTAGAACAAGGATGAGACTGGCTTTGCATAGGAAGCTGAGCCTCCCTCATGTTCCAACTTTTATCCCTTTTGGGCAGATTTTATGGGAGTAGAGGTCTGGTACACATACGAGCATTTCCAACTACTATTTCCAAAAAGGAAAAAAAAAAAATATCGGGGGTGGGGGGGGAGAAAAAGTCTTGACTTTTCTGGTCTTTCTTGACTATAACCTAGTCACAGAAGGAGCAAGTTCCTGCCCCTAGTCTAGTAGATAGTAAGTCACATTCTTCCCTAGGAATTTTTCTTTTGCTATCTTAATGGCTCCACATGAGTTACCAGAGACTTTTCAGTAGACAATAGCTCTGCCCTGCTAAGATAAGCTATCACAATTCATCTGCCTCAGCTGATAAGCCTCCCCCTTTCTGCTTCTGCTGCTCAAAAAGGAAAAGGGTTCACATTTGTGCTGAGAGCTCAGCTCAACTGCCCAAGGCACCAACACTCGCCCAAACTCACTTCAGACCCTGAGAGTCTCATTCTCTCCTCCTTTGTTACCCTCCTCCTGCCCTCTGCAGATATACAGAGAGCCACACTGCATCCATCCTCAAACTCCACCACCAGCTCTGCTGAGGCTAATAGAGATGCTGTTCCCTGTCCTTCCCCTGCTTTCTACACAGTACCACACCTCCCCATCCCATTCTCTGTATCTCCTCTCTATTTTCTCTATGTATCTTCAACGCATAAAACTTGCTATTCATTCCCCCTAAAAATCCTGAAAACTAGCAGGAGACAGCTAAATCAGGAAAGACTTCTGCTATAAGTCTTTATGGTGCCATAAAGAAGAGGCAAAGTCTGAACCTTTCAAAGATGCTGCATGTTGAGTAAGTTGATAGTCCCTTGTGACGGATGTGCATTTGAGTCTGATGGCTTAACTATAGAAAAAGAGCAGGAAGAAAAAGCTTGGAAAAACTCACCTCTCCCCATAGCACAGTCTGGTTCAAACAGCTTATGTTGGAGCTAATTAAAAGTGTCAATCTCATGATTTGGTTTGAAAATAAAACTAGTTACAAAGGCTCAGCTTCCCAAAACTAACTGGCCCATGGGATTGAATCAGTGCAGTAGCTTGTCCACCAGCTCCACTATGCAGGGTTTTTTTTTTTTTCCTCAAAAGTGAAGAATCGAAGCACAGAATATTAATAGCAATTCCATATACAGAATAAACTGCAGAAATCCCTTCCCACCCAGTAGAAACTTTAAACAGGGAGAAGATTTCTGTGATAGAGAATTGATTTCACCTTTACAAAAAATTTGCCCAAGTACCCTCAATAAGATTAAAAGAATTACATTAATAAGTAGCCGTAAGGCATGATGATGGGACAAGCTGAGGTTTTAGGAAGGAGTTCCTCCAGAGCAGTATCGATGCGCTCTTCCTTCAACAGTGAGGAGTACCTGGGAGGTCCCTCTCTGGGTCATAATTATAATTCTGGCAAAAGCCACACAGACGAGGCAGCAACACACAGCATGGCCCTGATCCTGCAGCCATCTGGGGACCAGCTTTCCTTTCTCATGAGAGTAATTTACAGGCATCAGACAAGCCACATGTGTAAGGCTGAGCACACACATAAATGTTCTGAGAAACAGAGCCAATTAACACACCACAAGATATCATTCAGTGATTTGGAAGATATACAAACCCTGTCTTGCTTTTTGAAGCACTGAAGCAGAAAAATTCATGGCAGTGTCTGATGCTGTATCTTCACAGATATGTCCCTGATCAACTTACTGCTTGCTGGTCCCGCAAGAGCATCTTTATGCTAAAGCAGCATCTACTACACATATGAGCTTGGTCCAACAAAAGCAGCATCTTGGACACAAGACGCTACCCCTGCAGTGCTATACCCACTATGGAAAGATTACAATCATCATTACTATTTATATATAATAACAGCCAGAAGCCTTGGCTGGGATAAACAGCTCCCAGGCCTAGCCCGGCCAAACAGAAAGGGAGATGCTCCTTTTCTCCAAGCAGCTCCACAGAGGGATTCAGGGCCTGGGAGCAGGTCAGTGGCAGCTGGGATTAGGATTCCTGACTCCCTGCCTGGCGTCCTAATATTAGCTCACATTGTCTCCCAGACTGTCTCGTCATTCTTTCACATGAACCGCAGGCCTGAATTAGCATGTCTCACTGCATAATCTGCCAGCCCGTCCTGTGTGCTAAATTAGTCGGGGACTGAGCAAACGTCATGGGAACAGCTCTTGTATAGCTTATGTAGGCTAAGTTATTCCTACAGCATTATTTGCTCTATATTTTCCTAGCATCATCACAAAAGTATGATGGGCCAGCTCCTGGAGCTGTTGGCTATACACTCATTCATGCTTCAGCCTGGCATTGCTCTCCAGCAAAGCACAAAGATGAAAGCCAGCTCAGCGGCTGCTCTGCTGGGAGCCAGCTTTGGGAAAAAGTGTTAACAAACAGACTCCAGTTGGGTGGCAGATGAGCAGACCAAGAAGCGAGCGGCAGCACTAGGGCTTGTACGATCGCCAGCCCATCCTCACAGCACACGCTGGCCTCCTTGGTGTGATATTTACAAGCTTCCTTCCTTGCTTCGTATTCAGCTACAGGCTGATTGGTTTCCGTCTACCATGTGGGCTTCTTGTCTTGTCGTGCCCTCCAGCTGCAATCTCAGGGCTGTCCATAAAAAATACACAGCACCCAGCACAACAGGGCTGTGGGTGTTTCAAGCCAGTGCCCACAGTGAGTTTCAGCTGGCTTTGAGTCAAGCTCCTCCTGCTACCAGGGGCTGATGGCATTCATTTCCACCACCTTTGTTATCCTCTCATGGAGCAACCTCCCACCTCTGTGGAGCAGGGCTTTAACTGGAAGCAGAGAGATATGGGGAAATCGCAACAAATCCCATCTTGACTCTGGGTCACTCAGTAAATAGCCACCACCTCCTCCCCAGGTAGAGGAGTGCTTGCAAGGCATGGAGGGCTAAGCAGAGCAGCAGGTAAAATGAGAAGGGGAGGGCATGGGAGAACCTGGACCTCTGGGCAACCAGTCAGCCAAGTCACAGGACTGGTTTTATAAGGTGCATGCAGGGTCCTGGACAGCAGCAACTCAAAGACAAGCGACTCATTGAATATTATCCCTTTCTGGCAGCAAGAACAGTGCAGTCAACTAGCTGTAAAATCTGAATCATGTCTCTGGCAGGCAGGCTCAAAGAGGAAGCAGCTCCACCTTCCTGCTCTGCCCAGAGGTCAAGGCGTCCACTGCACAGTTCTGCCCACAGCAGCTTGCCAGACCCGTCATGGGCAGCCACCACAGCAGGGATAAATCAGGATATTGCTCCTGTCACGCAGCAGGAACAGCTCAACCCCCAGTCCTCAGCATGAGGTCATGGAGACTTTCCACAATCCCAAGGCCACTTAGCAAAACTCTGTGCAAGAAATCCATCCATCCATCCAGCACCACATATAGATGGACATCATATCTCCCAGACATCCTTCAACACCATTTTACTGCTAGGCTTATTTCTTTTTTTATTGCTGTAGAATTAAGTCTTAACACTCCTGACTTGCATCAAATGAGCTTTTAGTTGAAGATCCGGATCCATGGAAACAGAATTGTGTTGCACAATGACAGACAGTCCACTGCCCAGCAGAGGACCAAAACTGGGAGATAGGAGCACATCAGAGGATGACCTGCACTGACTTATGCCTGCTCTTGGGAGCTGTTGCTCCCCAGTGACTCTTTGGAGACAACATCTGAAGGAACAAAGTTGTCTTTGCATTTCTAATATGTTGGCTATAATGCTGCTGCTGCTGGCATATGTGTTCCCAGTTTCCATCTCCTGTGTGTGTCACTAGGCTCTACGTCCAGCCTCACCAGCTGGAGATGAGTTGTCTTTGTCCTCCACAATACAAGGATTAGACTCAAGGCATATTAGCAAAGTAGAAGGCTTGCTTTGGATAAGGGCCAATTTCAGCATGTTGATAATTTATAAAAAACACATTGCTCTCCAGCCAAGCAAGTTTCAGTTCCTAGATGATTCAGCAGCAGCGCTACAAGGAAATATGGATGTGAAAAGTCCCTGTAGGAATTCCTGTAAAATTCTACATTTAAATGAAATGCCCTGAGACCAGCAGTAGGATGGAAGCCGGGAATTAAGGATCATTCCCTCCATGTCTGCCGGGACTCTTAAAACCCGGGAATTTTTAGTGGAGTGTCAGGGCAGGAGGGGGAGAAAGAGCAAAGGCAGAAACCAGGGAGGAGGAAGACCCCAGGGCAGAGAAGGAAGGGAAAAAACAGCTCTGGGTTTTGTTTTGGCCACTTTGCAAGGGCTGCAACTCTGTTGTCACTAAAAACATTAAAAACCTCCATGCAGGTAAGGGAAAAATTGGAGTGAGAAGCCTCTAAAAAACACATTTTCCGAAGGCAACCTGGGAAGTTGGAGGTAAAAAGAGCCAAGGACAGTTCCAAAGCCCATCTGAGCACTTTGGGTTTTGGATGTCTATTTTAAAAAAGGATGAGAAAAGGAAATATAAAAGGAAAAGTACCACACAACTGCCCAATGCAAATTAATTTCTGAAAGGGCATGGCAAGCCAAAGATGAAATATTCATCTCTTCTGACCTCTTCCAATTCATTATCCTAATGTCAGCTTCAGTACCAGTTAGCTTTTGCCTGCATGCAAAGTCAGCAGAGACCAGACGGCACTTGCACAAGGTGTAATAGCTCTTCTGAACAGATTTCTACAGGAGATGGAGTGAAGGGGACTAAGAGCTATAAAACCACTGCAACAGCATTAAGTTACTTCAAGTGGAGTCATTGGACAAATTCCTGTTTGCTCAGAAACACTTTTCAAGAGAGAGCGCATCCCCCACTCGCCCCTTTTATCATTTGACTCTAACACCCACTTGCCCTGCGATGCCCAGGAGCACTTTTCCAGGTCAAATCACCATTTCCGAGCAGCCTGACCTGATGCTGGACTCACACCCCATCATGCAGAGCAGCCTCTTCCCCTCAAGAGACATTTTCCAGCCTGCTCCTGGCAGAGACCTTGCACTCACCTGCATGCAGCTTGGCAGCCACCCCACAGTTCAGAGAGGTGCTCAGCATCCTGCAGCGTTTAACCCTTGCGTGAACCCAAGCCTCCCTCCCTCCCCCGCCCGCCATGTGCCTGCCTTTGCCACTGTTAGTTCTATACGCAAGCAGCAATTTCATCCTTCCTTTCATAAAGAAAATCCATTTACATTTTACTGTGCAGCACAGACCTGATCCTCTATCCTTCCATCCGTGGGAATCCCACCATGGGTTCCCTGACAGCCAGGGCTGGCTGTTGTACTCACACTATTGAAATTCCCCGTATTTCAGATCTTCCTGGCTTTAACTGCTGCTCAGCACTGACATTTCAAAAGGATGCTTCTTTGCTCCTTCTTTTGTGTAGAGCCTGTTTGTGTTTTTTGCTCACTGCTGTCTCTTCCCTGGAGCCCTTGCTAATGAATGCAGCATGCTGATGACCTCTCCATTATAAATAGTTTAATATTTTTAAATAAATATGGGATGGTGCCATGACTGTGTGGGTATTTCATCTAGCCTGCAGCACAAGGAGCTGGAGCTGACAAAGGCAACCACGGCTTTATTTGTCATTCTGTTGCTTGTTTGTCATAGAAAGCAAGGGAAGGGGCCAGGACCCCGTGCTGCAATGTACAGCAGCAGATGTGTTATTCTAAGTGTATCACAAGGAGCTGCTCCCCATCCTAGTGCAGCAGATGGATGCAATAAAGAGAAAACTTTTGGGTTGTTATTTGGTTACTTGAAATCTACAGGGCTGCAAAACTATTAGCTGAGCCACAGAGTGAATCAGAGGAAGGTACATGTCGGGGGGAATTCTGTTATACGATTTTTCCACTGCATTGCAACAGAATTAACACATCAGCCTGACATTTAGCTGATACAATTTATTCCTAATTCGGGAGCAAAATTTATCCTGAGCAGTAATATTAAAAATGAAAAACCAAACCAAGTGACAAAGGAAAAATGAAAGGGAAAGAGCCTGAGTTCAGGTCAAATCTTTCAACATGTTAATTAAGTTTTCAGCCCATCAACTTCTGTTGTCCTAATTTCCCTTCTTTCCTTCTGGGTGTATCTGGATTTCTGCAATATGCAGATGATGTGGGCTCGATCCAAATTCACCTGTCCCTCACAACCAGCTTCTCAGGCAGTGAAAAGCTCCTAGAAAGTTCACCCAAATGCTACCTGAGGATTGCCTTCACACAGACAACTCTCAGGTGGCATAAAGCCAGGACTGATGCTTCTCATCTTCCATTCCCAGCCTACAATTTTACCAAGGCATGGGGTATGAACAGGGACCACTGCCAAGGCAGTAATTTACAGCAATGCAATCCATCCCCATGGACAAGGAGGAGCAGTGATAGCTGATACCAGCTGTTCCCCAAATGTTTCCACTGACAAGTCTGCTTCTGGGCTTAAAAACTAAGCTTCCAGATTTGAGATACCCACTTTTGTGGTTGCAAGCTTCCTCCTGCAGCTGAGCATCCATCAGGCTCATTGTGCTGCTGCCTCCTCACTGGGCAACTCTCCCTTACACTCACTTTTCTCAAGCAAGAAAGCATGCACAGCTGGCCCTGAGGATGCCTTTTGCAAGCCACCCAACTCAGATAAGCACCTTTCCCCCCAAGCAGTCATCTGAACTCCAAAGTGCCAAGTCTAAGCCCCATCAGCCTTTCTCCCTTTGAGCCTGGCTTGCTAGAGAACCACTCAGCCCATGCACACAATGGTCTTTTTCCACAGAACAGCAACAATTAAACAGCCTCATGCAAATGGATGGGGAATGAAGGTCATGGTTATTTTTAAGTGGCTTAACTCCAAGATTAATGAGGAAGCAGTCTGAAGCTATACACAGCCTCTTAGTTACTATTTCTGACCTCTTTCCTCCCCATGCAGCTTCCTTTGATGATGTTGTCCCACAGCAGCGGTGTAAAGGAGGATGCCTCTTTACACACATCAAGCCTCACCATCACACATGCATTTACCGCTGAAATGGGGAGTGCTGTGCATTAAAACACCACACTTGCATGGCTTGGGATACAGCTGTTAATATTAAGAACAACAGAGTAAATCAGCACCCTTGGGAGAAGCCAGGGCAAAGACGGCTAGCAGCTTTCCTGCCCCTGGACTCAGAGTAAAGGGAGGGAAAAATGTGTAGTGAAAGAGACCCTTTCAAAAAAAATTAGCTTTGCAGAGAGCAATGTGACATCTGCCTCAGCCCGAGAGCTTGGAGCATCAACTGAACTCAGGAGTACAGCAGAGGTATAATTACCTAATTGCCTCTAAATCGTGTCATTTATTAAGTGTTTTTCATGGTGCCATGGCCTCTGGAGGAGATGGTCCGTGCCCTGGGCAGTTCCCCCCACGCCACCCTGCCCGTCAGACCAGCTCCCATGAGCTGGGAAGGTGACAGTCCCCGAGGGGCCCGTGGCCCCTGCGCCGCCTGCCTTTCCTTCAACCTCTCCTTCACTCCCAAACAGCAGAACACTTGCATTAGTTCTGGTTCACTAACTGCCTGAATAAATATATATTAAAAAAATCATAACTGCCCTGTAGATTTAAACTTCCCCTGTGAGACAGGGTGGGCATAAGTGCTATGTTATTAACTACTGGAAAACAAATCTGAGAGCATTGATTAAGGAAGTGTTGGGGTGGGAAATAAACAATTTTTCCCATAGTTTCTGAACTGCAGTTCACAAAACATTAAATTTCTAATTATAAGCGCAGGAAATTTTAATGTAAAGAGTGACCTGTGAGATAAAGTATAGGTTTTGCTGCTCATTAAAATATCCCCCCGAGTATAATTTCCTTGCCCTTAGTCCTGAACCTTAAGGTTTTCACAGGTAAGTAGGTAATTAACACAAATCTGTCCCGATTATACAGCTCTTGCAGCATTGCAGGTCTGGCTGTACCAGAGCTGGATGCTGTTGGATGCTGAGCTCCCCCAGACCCATTTGGGTAACAGGGCAGTGGGGAGCCAGATACATTGCTGTGTGTCCCTGGATCACAAACCGCATTGTTCCGGAAAGCTGCACCCTTGCTCAGCTATGTTCAAGGGAAAGGATTTCTAACCAAAATACATAGGCAAACCTTGAGGGTAATACAGGTAATCAGAGGGCCAAATCTTTGAGGCCATCACTTTCCCAGTGAGAAGCTGCTGCAGATCTGCCCCAAACATATTCTTTTCTCCAGGCAGCCAAGCGATACCAACTGCTGTGTCATTGCAGATACCAGCACTGCTCGTTAGAAAGCCTTACTGGCAAGCTTGGGCCAGTGGGAATGAGAAGATACACAGCTCTCAGCTGGCTCGCAGCAATTCTTCTCTACTCTGTGGTGCACATCGGGGATGGGTTTTGTGAAGCCAGCCACATGGTGGGGAGGAATGAGGTTGTCGAGCAGGTATGGATCCATGGGGAAAACAAGTCCCCTTGTTGCTGGGCCCCCCAGGTGAAGTGTCTTTGCCTCTGCAATGCAGGGGTCAGACTGATTCCGCTCAAACACTGGGAACCTCAGTCCTGGAAACACATCAGCCAGCCTCCAAGTCACCTCAGGAGAGGAAACATAGGTCTATTTCATCAACATAAGTCCCATTTATACCACCTTGCACTCAGAGGTGCAGCTCAAGACATGTTTCATTCAAAAAGTAAAGAATTCCTGTGAGCTATTTCCAATTTAAAGGAGAAGGAATGGGGTTATTTGCCCAGATTTATGTACCTCGCCAAGGTTAAGCAAGGCTTAACACCCAGATCATCTGCCTGCCAGCCCTGCTTGGCTGACTAACAGCCTCCTTCCTCTCTGCGTTTGAAATGTGAATACATTAAGTCCAAGGTTTTCTGCATTTATCACAACAAATGCAGTCGTATGTGCAATCACTAGCGCAAGGCAGGCGAGGCTGGAAGTAGCTTTCCTCTTAACACCAGAAGTGAATTTCCCACTAATGCCCTACAGCCTTCTGACCCTCAGGCACGGCAACCAGCACACCAGGAACAAGAAGTATAACAGGTGAAATGCTCCTCCTCCGGCCCTAGCGCTGAGTCCAAAGTCAGAACTCCAGAGGAGCCGAGCCCTTTTCTCCAACACCCAAGGAAGGGACTAGCATCTCCTTGCAAAGCCAGCCTTTGCCTCTGCCACCCAGTCCATGATGCAGCTCCAAAAGCAAAACCTTCTGTGTTGAGGGACAGCCCCACGTCCTGCTGATGCACAGAACAGCAAGGGCTGCAGCATCCCCAGCCACACACTGCTGCTGCCTGTCCCAGCAGTGAGGGACCCTGACTCATCTCTTCCACCCCAGAGGCTGCTTGGATGCAGGGTCCCCCTTCTCACTCCCAGCCAGAGCCGGGCACTTTGCTCAGGGGACTTCATGATGTTTGTTCCAGCCCACCATGAGTGGAAATAAGTGCCCAGTCCCTGAGGGAAGCTCCATCACACCAAGCAGTGTGTGAGCAGTCACTAAGTACATAACAGCAGCTTTCCTACACGCCACTGCCAGTAACTAACTCATTTCCCTCTGAAGTTGAGGATGAAAAATAAGATGTAAAACCAAATTATACTGTGTTTACGTACATAATTCCCTGCGCATCTGGATAAAAGCATGCCTGTGGCCTATATTACACTGCATCTGATTCTCATTAGGTGCTTGCGATTCCTTCTTGATAGGGTTTTACTGCTCTCCATGACACACAGAGCTATAGCCGGGCTGTTTAGACTCTGCAGCTGCCCTGGTGTAGCCATCAACTGCACAGCCCACCACAACCTGCTCTGAGCAGATCCATAACACAGCCCGGTTGGTTAATAGCTAGAAATAAAGCCAGAGCTCTCCAAAGTGAATTTTGTAAATTGGCTTCTGGGCCCTTATTTACAGTAACCAAGACCAGAGCATGGGGCGAACTGAAGGCAGAGCCTGCACGTGGCCCCAGGCAGCACAACAGCAGAGCAACCCTTGTTTGCACCAGCCAAGGCTTTGGACCCAGTCAGTACATGGAGCTTTTCTTTAAGAGTTAAGCTTCATATGACTATGAATATTTTAACTCCATGGGCAACTTCCCAAGACAAGATATTTTGCAAATACATTTTTCTTTCAGTGAATTATACCAGTCCTCACTCTTCTGTGCATTATAGTCTCATCCATGTACAAAAGCAGATTACAGCACATTGCTGGGTGAACAAGTAAGAAGGCACAAAGGGAATTTGGCTGATGGGGTGTTAAGCCTTATCTTAAGCAATTTTAATATTTTGTTCTTCAGGATCTTGATTTGACCAAAAAAAATTAATGTTCTGGGATGTGCAAAGAAGCAGACCAAGCTCTTTCCTATATTCATTGTCAACTTCAGTTGAGGGGAACATTATTAGATATAGCCCTTGATGCATATCAGAAACATCTATCTAGATGGTACTCCTGCTTGTAAAATACAGATTTACCTTGCAGTAAAAATCCCTGCAGTAATCAGCAAGAGAAAGATTTAATGTACTTACAGATTTCTTGTACTGGCAAAGGAACAGGAGAGCTACAGATTTACCCTAAATCTGAACTTATTTATTAACTGTTCAGAGAGTGACAGAGGTACTCTCCTACAGAATTGAAATCTTAACTTTCCACTGTTAATAAAGCAACAAAATACATGGGCTTAAGTGAGAAAAAACAAAACCAACAGTTTTTGGTACACAACTGAGATATCTTAGAGCCCTGATGTTCTAGTAGTCTCTAAGTAACCAGCCCTTGTGAACAAAGGAACAGGGTGGGGGGATGGGGGGGGGAAGGCAGTTTCTTACCACCTTTATGGCTTGTGGGAAGCAGAAAGACCCCTCAGGACCACCATAGTATCTACCAAACCCCACAGCCTCACTGGGCACACAACAATTTCTAGGAATATCACCTGGGCTGCTAACTTACTGAGCAGGAGTCACTTACATGAGGTGTCCCTCCTGCTCCTCATCTTCCTCCTTAGCCCTATCCCTGTGCCAAGAGATAAGGTTCTGAGACCCTGGGCTGCCTTTATATCCCTTATCCACAACCAGCCCAGCACCCAGTGGTCAGCATTAACTCCATGAAATTTATAAAGCAATTAGAACTGGGTGAACAATGCCAAAAAAATCTCAGTGAAAGTCCTCTCAGCTTTTTAAACAAATTCATTCCAGCTGGGTCCACGCTCCCAGTGCATTGGCTTCCCACGTGGAGCTCAGCATGGGAGGTCAGAGGCAAAAAAGCTTTTAGAAGGGGTGAATTTTAAGTGATAATTAGAAGCTGTATGCAAACTTGAGCTTAAGTGAGGGTCCATGCAAAGAGGAAACACTTACAGGCCATATGAGTTAAATGGCTGATTAAACCAGCTCAAGCATTGGGTCTATGAATGAGCTATGGGTCAGGGATTATGGAAAAAAAAACATTCATGAAACTGATTAATTGAAAGGAGTTGTGATCTGTCTACAAACAACACAATTGAACAGTTAGAGTTGAGCAAGGAAATGTTTTTGAACTTGGAAGATTTTGAAATATTTCTTTATTTTAACTCAGGACAAAAGAAATGCAAACTGAAAACAGAAAAAATTCGGATAAGGTCCATCCTCAATCTCCTTAGATTTCTTTGAAATGAGTCATTTTCTCTCTGGCCTTGTTATAATTCTGTTTTACAATTATTTTACCTTCAAATATGAAGAAGATGGTTCAGACTGGATATCTGCAAAGTAATTTCATTTTAAACATTGAAAACATTTCAAAGTTTTAAAAAAGTTTATCGAAATGTGCATTTTCAAGGTGAAAAAGACATTTTCAACACGTCAGCATTTTTTTTTTGGGGGGGGAAATCTTCCAGATAAAAATCCATGACGCTCTCAGTCCTTTATCCATTGCATATTACTGAGCTCTAAAGGCAAGAGCCTTGAAGGAGGTCAAGTTTTCTTAGTTACCTTAACTGAAACAACCCACCAAACAGCACCTATTAATTATTCAGATGTTGGAAGCACAATATGACCAAGGGAAGTAGAACAGGGGGTCGCAGTCCACATCTCCCATATCTCCTCAATCCACTGCTTTTCTTTCTTCTTTTAATTATCTTAGTTATCTTAAATGAGATAACAGTCAAAACTCTAGCATTTTTCCAAAGGGAAGACAAGGGAGATAAGATTCCAGCTGACTCTCAAAATCACGATGGGGTGACTTAGTTTCCCGTGACAAAAGGCTGTAACACGAGCAGGGCACAACGGCAATACAGTTTCCCAGTCTCTGAAGACTAGAAGTGAATTAATGTGCAGTTGGCCCTGGAGGAAACACCATGTGAGTAAGGACCTGGTCTGACCCCAAAGCTCCTTTAAAGTCCCCCAAGGGAGGGCCTTAGAGGGTTGCTTTTATGTGTAAGCATAAAGAAGGCATTGATTAGGGTTTATTAAGATTTAAGATAACTTTGGCATACAAAGGCAAGAAGAGTGAATTGGTCAATTCTGATAATTCTGAAAGTTTCTCTGCCATGTTGGAATGATATTTAATCAACTCTTCCATGGGAAATGTTTGATTTGGTTGATTGAGTTTGAAGAAATGAAGTTACAAACTTTATCTGAATAACGATGGTGTGCAGCAGTGCAGTTCCTAGTGACAGCCTGTTGGAAGTGGCAGAATGTGAGACACCCTGTTGAATACCACCTATTAATTATCTGGGTGTTGGGAGAAAAAATGACCATAGGAAGAGGGACACGAGCGTTGCAGTCCAGGTCTCCCACATCTCCTCGGTCCAGCACTTTCATTCTTTTTGAGCAAATGTTATTTGCTTCCTGACTGTGTATATGATTGCCACATAATTCACCCTGACATAAGTGCCTTCATAAAGGTGATTAGCAATTTTTGATTGCTTCTTTGATTAAGGTGAGTGAGAAAAAGCTTCAACCAACATCGCCAAAGACCAAGAAAGGATGACTCATCTTTCACTTCTGGATGCTAAAATTAGTCTAACACAAAAGGTTGCTGGAGCAAAAAATCCCAACTTTTTAATCAATGATTGCTCTTAAAAGGCCTTCCACCCCAGGATCTCAAATCAATTTAATTAGAAATTGTAAACTTAATTAGACCTCAGAACAACCCTGCCACTGAGGCAAATCTCTGATTAATGGAGAAGTGTCTATCAGGGGCCAAATTCAGTCCTGGCCAGGCTGGCAAAGGCATCAGAAAGGCAGGCAAAACAGCTGAGAAAAGGCTGAAGCAGAAACTCTCCTGATGAAATGCTGCACAGGCACAACCTCCGCCACAAACCGAAGTGTTCTGGAAAGTGGTCCTCAGAGGAAGAAACCCAAAATGGCACCTTGGACATCCCGTGCTGCTGCCAGGCATCCTGGGTTGCCTGTGGCAGGGCGAGGTGGAGCCTGGGGCGTTCCTGGGACTAGGAGGAGAGGAACAAGCAAACCAAGGTGTCCTCAAGCTCAAGGGCTTCTTCAGGTCCCCTGCAGAGAAGAGGTGCTTTTTAGGGCAGTCTCGTGTGCAGGCTGCACGGTTCATCCCCGAGGTCTGGCCCCAGCAGCCGAGCGACGCATCACCAGGGCAAAGGAAATAATATTGCATAAAACACTGAAATAGCAACATGTCTCAACAGTTGGCAACTGTTGGAAAGGTGACTTTATTTTGCTCTATGCCCAGGGACAAAGGACTGGCAATTTAATGACAGGGAACTGTTTGATTCCTGACTGGCAATAGAGAAACTAGCAGAAGCACCACCTGGCTTTTTGCAGCAAAGAAACAAGGTCAAGGACTTAGCTTATCCCATCTGTGATATTTTTACACTGTAATTTATATTACAGTGGGAACATGAGGCTTTGTCAGAAATCAAGACCCCATCATCCAGGAAAAACACAAGAGAGGCAGCGCGTATCTCAAAGCTGTTGTGCTCCAGCTCCCCAGAGTCCTCTTCAAGGAGCGCCACTCAATCGGTAGGACATCAGGGGGATGATGGACTTCAGATGGACCTGGCACTGCAGCTGCATGCAAAGACCTCGTGGCTCTGCTGAGGAACCGCTGGTGTGGCTGGAGCTCACCAGACAAGGGCTGGGGGAGAAGAGGGGTGCAGATGCATAGGGAGTCCAGCCCACAGGGTAGGAAATGAGATCTAGCTCTGCCATGGCTCACTGTGCTGGTATTTTGCAGGAATTTACTCCCTTTTTACTCCCTAGACACCTTTATACTTCACTGACAGTATCGTAATGCTAGCCTAAAGCCTTTTGGATGCTATAAGCATCCTCCTGCATGAATTATGTCCTCAGTAAAAAAACAATTTCCACTCCCAGTTACATCACTATAAGCCTTCAAATGATGATCTCGGCTTTTCATCAGTGCCTTTGACAGACATGGGCCCCTTGGGTCCGGTTTGGCTCCAGCTCACACGTTTTCAGTAAGGCTGCACTGGGAACATGGATTTCATTCCATCCTTCAATCTCCTAAAACCTCAAGTGGCTTGGGGAATGTTGGTGCTGAAGATGCAGAGAGTGGGGTTTGCAGCAGGAGCGAGGAGCGATGCCCTGTGGCATCCCTGCGCTGGCTGTCCTCGGGGAGGAGGGCTGGGGAGGGGAGGCATGGGGCTGGGATCCCTGTGAGGAAGGGATGGGCTTGAAGGGGGAACAGAGCACGTTTTCTGCTGAAACGTCATTCCACTTCTCCATAACTCTGTTGGTCCCTTTGTTTCCTTCACTCTCCTGCTTACTGTCTTCTCCTGCTCTGGGGAGGCATTTCCCATGGTGAGCACCCAGATATTTACCCTGGATATAGAATTTAGGCTCCTTAATGGAAACCCAGAACACCCTGTGATATTGAATTGCATCCTGAATAGAAAAAAATAAGGTTTGGAAGGTAAAGGCAAAGATGTTAACTACAAGCAGAATGAAGGAAGATTTTGGCTTACGGCTTTCCCAGGCTGGTTTATGAAGCCTGGTCACTCCGAGATGGATCACTGCAGAGACGTGTGTTACTAATGAGATATTTGATGTAGTGAGCTTACTAACACCAAACTCCCTCTGAAATGAAAAGGAGTTTGGCCTGGGCAACAAGGGTGCTCAGCTGGCCCCAGAAACTCAGAATATTTGTGACTGATAGTTAAAAATAAAAAAGGAAAAGAAAAAAAGTGAAAAAGGAAAACCCTCTCTGGATTTAGCGTGTAGTCGTTAACAAGGTATCCCGCAGGTAGAACTTGATTTATTGAAAACTAAAGAGACTGTCCTGGTTTTGCTAGAACAGAGGTTTTTGTTCTACTCAGGGCACTTCATATGAAACAGATGCACAGTCAATAAATCAGGTTGTCCTGCGGGAAGGATAGACTGCATTTTGTGTATAAATTATCATGCTCTTTGTAGGTAAATGCTATGGATGAAAACAGGGGTATTCTTGCTTCTTAAAAAGCATCGATTATTATTGTTGGAGAGAAGAAATCCTTTGGCCTATAGGATGTAGCAGTGGAGAGAACAGTCAAGGCAAATCTCCCTACAGAAATTGCTTCCAGAGTAAGAATTTTATTAAAAGATGAGACAATGGGAATACTTGAAATTTATGATTGGCAGGACATTCTGCTTTCTCAAGTTTCCCTTGGATTTTTTCAAATGGCTGCCCCAAAGAAACAAACACATTCACGTCTTCGAGCTGGTAGGAGCAGCAAAACCTTTTGCAAAACCTTTTTTTTTTTTTGGCAAGGACATTAATCAGTACTTGGGCAGCCTGCAACATGCCACGAGGTTTCCAGTGATGCCGTGAGGAGACACAGCAGAGAAAGCAGCAGGACTTAGCAGTCGAAGGAGTAATCATCTTTGTTTGAGAAATGCTAAAATATGTATACAAAAAGCCATAACGTGGGTGGCTTTTAGTCAGAATTTGGAATGAAAATGGGTATTACGGTTTCTCAATAAAACTGGTGAGGAGTGATGCCATGGGAGAGGATTTCCTGGAGTTTGGTGCTTATGAATGATAAATACATAAGACACAATGCAGAAGTTCACCAACTTCACATTCCTATGTGGCTGTATTTTTAAATGCAATGTTTCCTTGCCTTGCTCTCCACTACATTAAACGGTTTGCTGAAAATGGGTGTTGTTTTATTGAAAATGTCAACCACCTAAGCCAAGGCTTAGATGAAGGCAGCGTTTTCCTGCGTGGAGGCACTGAGGAATTCCCTGAATGGAGCAGAGCCGAGGGCGCATCCCCCACTAGCTCCGTCCTGGCTCTTTCCTTTTTTTCTTCGTTTAAACTGCATAAGCTGCAGATGAAAAATATATAAATAGTAATTCTATATATAGTCCTGGGATAAAACTGCAGTTCATTTATGACAGTCAACAAATCTAAAATGGGCAATGTAAGTGCATTACAAAATGATTAAACCTTAAGTTCTCTCCCCGCCGGCTACAAGGCCGCATTAACATTACATTACCCACTGAATAATGCAATCTGCTGCAGTTTTCTGCCACTACAAAAATATAGCCAAAATAGCCCCTTCCCTTCTATTTACAGATTGTGTCTCAAAAGCCATCTTCCTTGTGGTAGATACAGCTTCTGCTCACTTGCGTTTGCTCAGAGTCAATAAAATACGAATCCTATGGAGTTAAAGTTGGTTGGAAGCATATTCTTGGGTTTAAGCCATACAAATGGCATGTTTGCCGGGCTTAGGCCCCTGCTTGTGGGATTTCAGAGGTATCAGACTACATATCCCTGGGGTTGAGACTGAAATCAATACCAGGTACTTGTGAGAGCTGTAATGGATCCAATCTGACCAAAACTTTAATTACATTTTTCATTATGATACTGGCTTTTTTATCTCTGGATCTCCTTGTGCTTAGAAAGAGTATTTCAGAGCATTACATAAGGGGTTGTAAAATATTCCCATCGGTTTGTCTCTCGTTAAGGAAACAGTTCCCTGCAGCAGGCAGGTCGCAGGCAGATGAGGCAGAGGGAAATCAGGTGTCTTGAGCAGCCACTGTGTCCACCCACCCACCCTTTCCAAGGTGCAGGTTGCAGAGTTGACACAGCCACGCTGCCTTCGTGATTTACTGTCATAATGTGATTTCAGGACTCGTTGGTAGCAGCTCTTTCCTCACTGCAGTCTCATTGTGGCATGACATGAATGGCAGAAAGTTAAAAAAAGTAAGTATGATGAAGATAAAGGAGCCTGGAAGAGAAATTTAGGGTCATCAGTTTGTTTTCCCAGCATAAACAATTTCCTCTGTCCAAGGGACAGAAAACTGGTATTTAGGAAATGTACTTTGAGAGCCCAGGAAGGGGGAATGGTCCTTTTGGTGTTGCCATTGCACATGTGAAGGGCTGCTTCATCAACTTGCAGGTGAAATTCTGCTTTATGGCACTGACACCACTCAATATACCATGGTCCCCTTCAGCTCCAGAGGACACTTAATGAGAGCCACATTAAAAATGCAGTGACTTTCATCTTTTCTTGCCTGGGACCCTCAGGATTTAGCCAGGACCTGCTCAGGGCATACATTTCATTCAGCCTCCCAGAGAAGGCACCTGGGCAGTAACTCCAAGGGGACCCCCCTGAAATAGTGTGCCCTCAGATCCTATAACTAATACCTATTTTTCCAGAAAACTCAAAGCCATGACTGTAATGAAAGCCAGCTATCAGGCTTTCCTTTTAAGCAGCCTTAGTTCAGAAGGAAAAGAAACAGCATCATTCCATTACACATGGAGTCTATTTTCTCTGGGGAGAAAAAAAAATCACTTTTCTTTCAAAAAGTACCATTCTGTCAATACTGATCCTGTTCACAAAGAGGAGCTGTCAGACAATTCAAGCTAAAACTGGCATCGTGCTAAAAATCTCAGTATCAGGACTTGAATGAAACCGAGCTGGAAGCACTCACAGTATTACACTTTCACCCAAAGTTTTCCAACTGCTGGTTTTATCTGCATGGCATCGATCCCTGCTCCCTCGGAGAGGCTTGATGGCTTTTTCCCACTGCAGCAGCACGCAAAGTAATGAAGAGCAAATGAAGAGCAGGGAGGTTTCTGGGCTCCCCGAATCTCCCTCCCCAGGCAGTTCCCTGAAGTCGGTGCCTGCAGGGGAGCTGGCACACGTCTTAACATGTGCTGAGACTCAGACCCTCTGCAAAGCATCTCCGTCCATTAGCACCCCGCAGAGAGGGAATGGAGGTGTCCAAATTACCTAAATGAAGCAGCTGCTCTGGGAGAGAGGGATTCAGGAGGGGAATTTTCCTTCTGTTTGGAGTCACCTGACTTTGTGGAGGAATTGAGGGTTTTTTTCTATATTGGGTCTTAATTATAAAGCTCCACTGAAAACTGCACATTTGCACTGCCTTTATCGAGTGCCATCAGCAGCAGACTACTTTCAGGGGATAGTGTGTACCCCAAATTCCTGCCAAATCAATGCCTCCCATTTTGCTCCGTGCTCCTGGTGGCCAGGGATTTGTTTCTCGGGAGCTGCACACACTACACAGCGTTTGCCCATACAGATGTTTATCCCAGTGTAATACTTCCCGTGTGATCAAACCAGGAGTGAAATGTAACCCACCTCTACCCCTGCCACATTCAGACTTCTCCAGGATGTTCCTCCTCCCTTTGCTGTCTCGAGGATCTCCACTCCCCTTCCATGCTGTTGCTGCCATGGGTCCCCTCGCTCCCCCTGCGCCGCTGTGGCCCCTCACGGGTGGTGGTGCTTGGGGATCCGCAGCCACGCAAAATGTACCATCACGATTAGCATCCTGCGGCCCTCTCAGGGACGTGTGTGTTTTGACATCTGCTCTGTCTTGGGCTCACAAAACTCAGCTGCTGCATTGTGGCAAAGTTAATTAAGCTGTGATCCCCTGTCCCCAAATCCCTCATTATCCACCGTTTGCAACACGCAATTTGTTTGCTAGCAGCTTGGGGTGTTATTGCTATCATTAACACCGTTCACTGGTATATAAAGCAACTGTTTATTTATCAAATAAAAATAACAGCTTTAGGATTGAAAAAAATCCTGGGGTCTTCTTTAATCCCAGCCAGGTTGTGTGCTGTGGGAATGCCCTGCTTTGCGTAGATCAAGGATGGGCTGCGAATGCATTGTCACACATTGATGCTATTCCTTTTCCATGTGGTTTGAGGGTTCCTTGTTGCTGCTTTTTTGTACTTGCAAATAGAAAGGAAGCAATAAAGCCATTGAGAGAGCTTTTAAAGACAGAGGGAGTAGGATTTGATAGCCCCATTCAAATAATTCCCCAATCAAAATCCTGTTTTTCTGCTTCTGACATAGTCAATGTCCAGTCTGTCAGATGCAGGTGAATATCCCACAGGGTGAAGGACGGTTGTGTAATAGTGTGTGTGTTGGAAAGGGGCAAAAATTCCTCCCAGAACTGTGCCAACACTGATTATACCCAGAGCACCACATTTGAGTACCCTGTATTTTAGTACTGGCTGCAGATCTAGACGTGCAATGAAATGCCACCAGGCTTCATCTAAGTATGACTTTTAGAAAAGATTTACAGTAAATCTATCAGGACAAAATAAGCAGTGTTAGTTATGTCACTTCTTTAATCCAGCTACAGAAATCGACTCAAGAAAAACCTCCTTTAAATACCACCGCCTCTCTGCAGGCAGCCGGTGTGATGCACAGCTCTGATCGGGAGAGTGGGACAGACAGACTAATGCAGCCAGACTGGGCACAGCAAACTGCTGTAGTGCTGGTGCTAATGCGATCTAAAGTGGCTGAACATAAAAAACAGGTGCATGGATGGGTGAGAAACAGTAAATCACCAGGATTCAAAGCATATTTAAAGAACAGAATTTGTAGACATCTTCTCCTGTCTGAAGGATTGCATTTAAGTGTGTGATAAGCCATCTAATAAAGTTCACAATAGCAGAGATCGCTTACTTCACCGCTGCAGGAAAGCAGATTGGGAGAAATGAATCAAAGCTAAATTTCCCTTCGCCTTCCCTCAAAGAAAAATAATGATTAAAAAAAGCCAATTTGCTCAGTTATTAACCCAGTGCTCTGTCCCTTCTGTGTGCTGTGACTATATGAACACGCTCTGCAGGCGGGCACCCGTTACAGACTCACCCCTCCCAGGCTGCTGTTGCTCTAATTACCCAGACCAGTCTGCACCACCAAGCCTTGGCCCCCTGGGGGATCTGCACCATGCAGTGTGGGAGCACCTGAGAGCATCTTCTGACTCAGGGGGGACCTTATATATTCAAGTCCGCTCAGTGGCTTAATGCATTGGTACTATACTATCTGGAAAATTAATAGGTAGCATATGTGCCCAGCTAGGGGTCTCTTAATGGAGACTTCTCGCCTTTAGCATGATAATGATGTTAAGTATAATCTGACATACAGATGCAGAAAAGGTCTCCAAGAAAGCTCAGATGCACAAGTGCTGGGGAAAAAAAAAAAAACCAAACCACCCCTTCAATATGGTACTGAATGCCTGGTGATTTTTATACCTGAGGGGGGTGGTGTATTTGCTATATCACATTCTAAGAAATCACATCTCCCCCGAGCTCTCATTCAGTGTAAGAAGCCTGCCCGCTCTCCTGCTGCCTTTTACTATATTTGTATTGACTACAATAACAGTACCTTGTGGGCATCTTCACTGCACTGAACTTTCAGAGAGGTTCTCTGAGGATAAGAAGAACGGCTGGTAATAGATACAGAACTTGCTCAAACCCAGACAACCACTGAAACAGCACTGTAAAGCTAATCAATTTAGTGGAAAGCATAAATCCATCAATGCGAGTGCTGCCCAGACAGCCCAGCATGGATTAAGGGCTCAATTCCCCACCGCCTCGCATCAAGGGGGTTCGTAGTGTTTTGTACCTCGTTGTCTTTGAACTTCACTCTCACAAAATAACTATGAGGGGTCTGGTGGCGATGCATCTATCCTTGTATTGACCAAGGATTTTGGCTTTTGGGCTGCAATCTCTTTTCTTCCCCTGCAAAGGCAGGCACGCATCCTCGGTGTCTGGAGGGTGGGGATGGAAAGGCAAAGAAAAAGAAGTTGGAAAAGTGTTTAACTGTGTTTAACTGCTCCAATGTGCATTAGTAGGCATGCGGCAATGGATGCTGCGTGTACCCCTGAACACGCCTGCACCACCAGCGAGGGCACAAGCTGCCTCTTTATCTGTGGGGTTGTGCAGCTTAACAAAATATATTACCTGTAATAGTGTGTCTCTTATATACAACTGCCTTTCTGGACATATTTTGAAATGTTTAATGATGTGTGGCTGAAATGTAATGATATATTCCTAATGGAATGCAATAGAAGGAGAGCTCATGCACATTAAGACATCTTATCTGTATTGGCAATTAATAACCCAGGAATTAAAACAAAGTATAAAACCAAAGAGTTTCAGCTAAAGCCATGGGATACGAGCCTGCAATTGCAAATCCAGCATTTCCACAACGCTTCGCTTTAGTGAAATCCAGATGTCAGGGGAACTCCACCTATTAGTTATTCATTTCTTGTAGACTGTGGGCGTCTCAGTGTTTTTTGTGTCCCTTGCTGTCTTGAAGTTCATATATTCATATAATTGTATTGCTATAGTTTTTTCTCTCAAGGCTGTGGTCCTGTTTTAAATTAAAATAGTCAAGGACCAATGGCTTGAGTTACCAAATGTTATGGTGAAGACTAGTCTGGACGCAGCACAAACATTCGTTCCAGGACCCCAACCTCAGTGGTTCACCTACACTGTAACTCAGATCTTCATGGAATATCTAAATCAAGTTCTCTAATGCTTATAATCAATTTGACAGCCAATTAATGAGTTAAACCACTATCACCAATGTTTTTCCATAAAGAAATCCATTGCTTTAGGTGACAAGTGACACAAGACTGCACATTCTCCAAAAGTCTAAACCTAACTTGGCTAGCTACGATGAATTTGCTTTGACCAAAAGAAATCAGTAGAAAATCTGGATTGGATTAGATTATCCAGTCAGCAGGGCTGATGGGAAGAAGATGAGCAGGGCTTGTTAAAAGAGCTTTAAACTAGATTTGAAGGGGGAAAGGGATAAAACCAGGCTCACTAGAGATAAGCCTGGGGGCGGCACATCAAATGTTTAAGGGATGGTGTGCTAGTGAGGTCCTTCAGTCTGCTGTCTCAGTGGAGGTAGGGGATGGAGAGCCATGCAGCAGCAAAGATGCAAGGGTTAGAAACCACGGAAGTCCCTGAGAATGGTCACGTAGGAACTAGGGCTTCTCCCCCCAAAAAGGTAATGGGATCAATAGCCCAACTGAAGTGCATCTACACCAATGCACGCAGCATGGGCAACAAGCAGGAGGAGCTGGAGGCCATTGTGCAGCAGGAAAACTATGATAGAGTTGCCATCACGGAAACATGGTGGGATGACTTGCACAACTGGAATGCTGCAATGGATGGCTATAAACTCTTCAGAAGGAATAGGCAAGGAAGGAGAGGCGGTGGGGTAGCCCTGTATGTTAGTGAGTGTTTTGATTGCCTAGAGCTTAATGACGGTCATGATAGGGTTGAGTGTTTATGGTTAAGAATCAGGGGGAACGCCAACAAGACAGATACCATGGTGGGAGTCTGTTATAGACCATCCAAACAGGATGAAGAGGCAGACAAAATATTCTATAAGCAGCTGGGAGAAGTCTCACAATCGCTAGCCCTTGTTCTCGTGGGGGACTTCAACTTACCAGATGTCTGCTGGAAATAGAGTACAGTAGAGAGGAAACAGTCTGGGAGGTTCCTGGAGTGTGCGGAAGATAACTTCCTGACACAGCTCGTGAGTGAGCCGACTAGGGAAGGTGCCCTGCTGGACCTGTTGTCTTGAACATAGAAGGACTTGTGGGTGATGTGATGGTTGGAGGCCGTCTTGGGAACAGTGTTCACAAAATGATGGAGTTTTTGATTCTTGGAGAAGGAGGGTGGTCAGCAGAACCACTACCTTGGACTTCTGGAGGCCAGACTTTGGCCTGTTTAGGAGGCTGGTTGACAGAGTCCCTTGGGAAGCAGTCCTGAAGCGCAAAGGAGACCAGGAAGGCTGGACATTCTTCAAGAAGGAAATCTTAAAGGCGCAGGAGCATGCGCTGAAAAGGGACACATGTCCCCATGTGCCAAAAGATGAGCCGGTGGGGAAGACCACCGGCCTGGCTGAACAGAGAGCTTTGGCTGGAACTCAGGAAAAAAAAGGAGAGTTTATGACCTTCGGAATAAGGGGCAGGCAACTCGGGAGGACTACAGGGATGTTGTGAGGTTATGTAGGGAAGAAATTAGAAGGGCCAAAGCCCAACAAGAACTTAATCTGGCTACTGCCATAAGACAATGAAAAATGTTTCTGTAAATGCATTAGCAACAAAAGGAGGGCTAAGGAGAATCTTCATCCTTTATTGGATGCAGGGGGAAACATAGTGACAAAGGATGAAGAAAATGCTGAGCTACTTAATGTCTTTTTTGCCTCAGTCTTTAATAGTAAGACTAGTTGTTCTCCAGGTACCCAGCCCCCTGAGCTGGAAGACAGGGATGAGGAGCAGAATGAAGTCCCCATAATCCAAGGGGAAATGGTTAGTGACCTGCTATACGACTTAGACGCACACAAGCCTATAGGGCCAGATGGGATCCACCCAAGGGTACTGAGGGAGCTCGCAGAAGTGCTCACCAAGCCACTTTCCATCATTTACCAGCAGTCCTGGCTAACTGGGGAGGTCCCGGTTGACTGGAAGTTAGCAAATGTGATGCCAACCTACCAGAAGGGCCAGAAGGAGAATCCAGGGAACTACTGGCCTGTCAGTCTGACCTTGGTTATGGAGGGAATGTTACAGAGCAGATCATCTTGAGTGCCATCACATGGCACGTACAGGACAACCAGGCGATCAGGCCCAGTCAGCATGGTTTTATGAAAGGCAGGTCCTGCTTGACTAACCTGATCTCCTTCTCTGACAAGGTGACCTGCTTAGTGGATGAGGGAAAGGCTGTGGATGTTGTCTACCTAGACTTTGGTAAAGCCTTTGACATCATTTCCCGCACCATCCTCCTGAAGAAACTGGCTGCTCATGGCTTGGATGGACGTACCTCTCACTGGGTAAAAATCTGGCTGGATGGCTAGGCCCAAAGAGTTGTGATGAAGGGAGTTAAATCCAGCTGGTGGCCGGCCACAAGCAGTGTTCCCCAGGGCTCAGTGTTGGGGCCAGTATTGTTTAATATCTTTATCAATGATCTGGATGAGGGAATCAAGTGCACCGTCAGTAGGTTTGCAGATGACACCAAGTTGGGCGGGAGTGTCGACCTGATGAAGGGCAGGAAGGGTCTACAGAGGGATCTGGACAAGCTGGATTGATGGGCCGAGGCCAACTGTATGAGGTTCAACGAGGCTTAGTGCCAGGTCCTATACTTGGGTCACAACAACTCCATGAGACGCTACAGGCTTGGGGAAGAGTGGCTGGAAAGCTGCCCGGCAGAAAATGACCTGGGGGTGCTGGTCGACAGCCGGCTGAACATGACCCAGCAGTGTGCCCAGGTGGCCAAGAAGGCCAACAGCATCCTGGCTTGTATCAGCAATAGTGTGGCCAGCAGGAGCAGGGAAGTGATGATGCCCCTGTGCTCGGCACTGGTGAGGCCGCACTTCAAATCCTGTGTTCAGTTTTGGGCCCCTCAGGACAAGAAGGACATTGAGGTGCTGGAGCGTGTCCAGAGGAGGGCAACAAAGCTGGTGAAGGGTCTGGAGAGCAGGTCTTATGAGGAGTGGCTGAGGGAACTGGGGTTGTTTGAGCTGGAGAAAACAAGGCTCAAGGGAGACCTTATCGCTCTCTACAACTACCTGAAAGGAGGTTGTAGCGAGGTGGGTGTTGGTCTCTTCTCCCAAGTCACTAGTGATAGGATGAGAGGAAATGGCCTCAAGTTGCACCAGGGGAGGTTTAGATTGGATATTAGGAAAAATTTCTTCAGCGAAAGGGTTGTCAAACATTGGAACAGGCTGCCCAGGGAAGTGGTTGAGTCGCCACCCCTGGAAGTATATAAAAGATGTGTAGCTGTGGTGCTTAAGGACATGGTTTAGTGGGATTTGGTAGTGTTAGGTTTACAGTTGGACTCGATGATCTTAAAGATCTTTTCCAACCTAAATGATTCTATGATCCTATGATCCAGCCTGCCAGAGATGAAGAATATTGAAAATGCTGCTCTTTGATTTTGCAAAATTACTTTAGTGGATTCCCCTCATTGTAGAGAAAAAAAACCCCAGAGGCCAAAAGTAATTTAGTCTCGTCGGTTCCTTTTTAAACATAGAGATCTCCTCTTGATAACCCTTGGCATATTGCTCTTACATGACTGTAGTAAGTGAAAAGAAAGACTTCCAGCTTCTAGCAAAGTTAAACCTCTTCCACTGCTCTTGAATACAATGATAAATGGCTTTTCAGTAAGAAGTTCACAGCACGCCTTCACTAGGCAGAAATATTATTTGCATTCTTCCATAAAGAACTTTAAAATCATTAGCCACCTTACATAATCTAAGACACAAAGAAACCAATATATGATTAAAAGTAGGTCAGAGGAAAGTGACTGTAAAATTGAAATATAAATGAGTGATTTCAGAAGACTATCTTCATCTCACCATGCCTTGTGGTATGTATTTCACCCTCCCTAAAGTTTTAATAAAATTATTACACTGTCAGCGCTTAGTAAACATTAAAATAATAATATATGCCATAATTATTTTCCAGACATTATTAACGTGTTCTGATCTGCATAGAGCTTGACTCTCAAATTACACCAAAACTTTAAAGAGGAGGAAAATAGTTTCCTGTTCCTACACCATTTACAGGAGGAGCCAGGTTAACAAAAAGGTTTCATACTGTCGTGGGTCCTAGTCCTCATCCTGGGAGGCAGACTGAGACATGAACTGAGCAGTTGGTGCACACTTCACTTCAGCTGGCTTCTGCTTCCCAGGTCTGAAAGGTATCCCACCCCAGCCAACAACAAGCAACTGCATGTATAGATCTATAGGAGGTTTGTTTGCTTATGCATAAAAATGCTCATTATAGTATGAGAATGGCCCATTGTCTTAGCAGGGGGACCTCTGGAGAGAAACTCAAGGCTGTGTCCTTGAGCTGGCTGCTGCAATGCTGCAGGGAGAGCTGTGTCGTGCCGGGGAGGAGAGGGGCTGAGCTGATAGAGAGGGAATTTTGGAAGAGATAAGCAGTTGGAAGGGGAAAGGGTAATGGCACCACTGTTTATCAGCGCCCATCACCACAGGCACATGGACCAGTAATTAACTGGTCAACTGGGGCATATCAGGCAGTATCCTGATTTCACATTTGTTCTGTTATCACACAGAAGCTTTCAGAGAAGGAAACTAAAGGTAAGAGAAGAGACGATGAAGCCCTTAGTCAACAGGAAAAGGCTTCAGTGTCATGGGTGCTGCAGACTCTGGGTCAGCATCCTCCAGGCGAGCATATGCCGTGCTGCTGTGCACACCTGGAACGACGGCATGGCTGTGTTCAGCCAAACCCACAGCCGCTTCTCATCTGATAAATCCCAAGCACCTGGTATACACTTTGGGAATGACACCAAAAAGCCCTGCCTGCACAACTTCTGAAGGAAGGTGTTAGTGGAATAACGTTCTGTAATATCCAAGAGGACAAGAAAAGTATTTCTTCTGATTTCTTTTTTAAGCTACATATTATTTCCACACCATTGTCTTGGACATTTGCAATAGAATTGAAGCATGATTAGATTTAGCATTTTAGTCTAAAACCAGAGGTATGTGAAAACAGTATCTTCTTACGCAGCTCAGTAGCATTGCACATCTGCAGACGGGGCCACCAGGTCCACTGAGGCTGCGTGAGCAAGGTGAGCGAGGTGTTTCCTGGCCCCACTGAAGAGTACGTTGGGTGGTAGGAGACAGGAATCGGGCTGGACCAGAAACGCAAACTGACCTAAGGATGAGGAGGCACCAAAAAGGCCTTTTGGCCTGTGGGACAGCATAAAACCATGAGCACTGATATCCTTTTGCAGCCAGGATCGTTAACTGGGACAGCGAGCTCTCACTGTGATTAGCTTGTGGGACTGACCTGAAGACCTCAACATTAGATGGCTACATTTTAATTATGGATTTGCACCCTGGTGACATTCTGGGGTGGGATGAGGAGAGGGGTCAGTGTACAGGACTGTCTGAGTGTCTCTCCTAAGCAGAAGGAGTAGGTAGTCCTAGAAGTACGGAGGAGTTTTTCCTCAGTGCCTCCCTCTTGCTTGTGTCTGGGATGTGCACTTACACAGCCAAAGGAAGGAATCACCATTCCTGTTCACCTTTGCTAACCTGTCTGAGCAGTTTGCACTTTAATTTTGCCGACTTTAGCTCATGTTCGGTACCTAAGGCTGGACTGTTTCATTTTTAAAAAGATTTTTAAAAAAATGCATGCGTGCATGTATGACAACTGTAATAAAACAATAGTTCTAATGGGAAGAAAAGCCAACACATTTGCAATTTCCTTTCCCATAATACACAGTAATTCAGCAATCCCATCACGAGATAAGAATTACTTTGAGAATAATTTTCTTTTAATAGCTCTGTCTGAAACAGAGCAAATTTCTTTCCTAGTCATTACAGCTTCTGGCCTGCAGTAAACGGCTGGAGACTGAGTAAGAATTTAAAGGTAGCAGCCTGCCATCACCCACGTACATAAACAATGCGCACCACGACCATTGCTTCAGCAGTTTTAAAAAAGCATTTCACATCCTTGGCTACAACACTACTTGTGCACTGCCTACTTAAATGAAGGCACTAAAAGACTTGGAAGCATTAGTGCATTCAAAGAATCATTAATTAGTTTTGCTGATTTATGCCCTACACTGAGCATGGGAGCACAGGGTTGAAGCAAATGAGACATGCTGGTAGTGATACCAAAACCATTTACTTGCAGGGGACATACAGACAAAACATAACACATACGGCTAATAGAGCTAAGGATTTATGACTGCAGGGCCAGAAGGGTTAAACTGGGTATCTGGTGGGACATCTGATGCATATCTTAATATGAATTAACACTAGAAAAGCAGCATGGTGGACATGGTGGACGATCCCACCCAAAGCCAATCCCATGTTAATACTTGAGGCTACAATGATGAACCTCTGCTGATGGTAGGAAGCTGCTGAAGCATCCAGCGAGGCTCTAAGTAACAACCAGTTGTTTGAAATGCAGATCCTGAATGAGATGTGAGATCTCCCTAGCTGTGTTTGACCTTAGGGCTTCCAACGGCAGCTTCTTCAGTTTCGAGTTTCTGTACCTGTCACACCTAATATAGGCTTTCATTCTTTAAGTGTCTACAGCTCCTCAGCCCTTTTCAGTCCAAGAGATTGCTTTGGAAATATGTATCAAGCTGCTGGGTGGGAAGTTTGGCTCAGCTACTTTTCCAAAATCCAGGAGTTTAGTCCTTATCTGCACTGCTAGCTGGGACCATTGCTGTCCTTGGGCACGTCCCAGCTAACCACGCACACTGTGGCTCTCTGCTCTCCCTGTGGCCACCCAGCCTGCCTCCATGAGTTTCTAACTGCATCCTTGGCACAGGATGTCCAACAATATACAGCTGCCTGTTCGTGACTCTCCTCTCTCAGTGCACCCCAAAGAACGTAAATCACATGCAAAATATGACAAAAAGGCAGGGAATCTGTAAATCTCTGAAGGTCACTGGCAGTGGAGGCACATTCAATCAGAGAGCGTCTAGAAGTGTTTTAGCTCTATAGAATATGATGCATGGATTTTGCAGTCCTTGTTCTGAAAAGAAAAGGCTGCAAAATCAAGCTGACAGCAAAAGTTCGCTATGTTACCCCCAGGTTTCTGCAGCTCTGTGACCACGCACAGATCCTGATGCACACCTAGGTATGGGGCTGGTTAAAATGGCATTTTACACAGGCAATTAATTGTGCTTAATGTTTAGCAGAAACAGCACAGAAGTCTCAGCAGACAACTTATCCAATTGTTGCTTATCAAGTTCCTCTCTTCTGCTCCTAAGTGCAAATTGGTTTCATTACATCATCTAAATGTGATGGATATTTTTAGAACTACAATTTATCATGTGGAGCTTGTATCTAATGAGACCACTTTTATCCTACCCAATGCAACACAACAACAAGGGCATCGAACTTTCCCAGACACCGCTGGGACAACAAGTGAGACCACAGGACTCCTTCACTATGGAAATGCCTAATTTTAAAGTCAGTTCTTTTTGCTTAGTACAAAGATTTACAGCTTTTACTTTGGCATTCAACAGCCACAATCCAGTTTTCAGCCATGATCTCCAAATAAACTGGATTAAAGCCTGAAACTGTTGCTCCCATTTGAAGACAGAAGGAAAGCCATCCTTCTGTGTTCAGTACTTTCAATCCTTATCTTTGAAAAGATCAAGCAAAAAATACCACTTTGTCATCCTAGCCAGGACATAGAAGGGAGCTAAACAATTTAAACAGTAAAATAATGTAAATAATCAACATATCTTGATCTAAGACCGCTTGACTTCCTTAGTGTTTGTGATAAAAGGAAAAAAGTGAGAGCATGTAAAATTCCCTCTAATTTAGGAGCCCGGGTTAGCTCCAGCTCTGCAGGATGCTGGTCTCAAGAGACACAGGTGTAACCAGCCTGTTTTCAGGGCACCGGGTTTGGCAGCAAGGGGACTGACTGCACAGCCCATACGATGGTTTCTTTACTCAGAATGTTAAAGCAGATTATCATGTCTTTTGTGGTCTAATAAGGACAAATAAAACAGGCATTTTCAAAGTAAAGCTGATACCCATGCTGGCAGAAAGCAGTTTATTACCCATGAGCAGCCTTTAGAAGCAAAAATCGTTACAGCAGACAAAATACCTGCAATATCAGAAGTTTGGCTGAGACCCAGAAAATGAAGGGAGGTCTCAAGGAAGGCTCAGGTGTTTTGGAGGTAGCATAATGCCTTTCCAATGCCTAACATTTCACTCCAGACCAGTCCAAACCAGAACTCAGACCATAGTGTGTCAAACTTGGGAGTTGCATCACACCCAAAATAGGTCCAAGCTCTGCAAGCCTTCCTGAACTGGACCAAAGGCTTATGAATGGGACTAAAATGTCTCTGACCTGGATGGGAGGGCAGGGAACAACACCTGAAGAGAGCTGGCACCCAGCCCTGCAGCATGCTGCCCAGGGCTCTCACAGCCCCTCCGGCTGCATCTTGCCTGGGGAGCAGGGATTGCCACCCCAGCGTTGTTGCTGCAGCTGCTGGCAGCTCCTGCAGCCCCAGCAGCCTCCAAGACCCCCTTATCTCTCCCCAGAGCTCAGACTAAGGCTGAGCCAAAAATAAGGAGTGCCAAGAGGGTGACCTAAAACCAGTTCAACCACTCTGCTCTCAGAGCTGGGCTAGGAGCAGCTAGGTTAGACTGGAGAACTTGACCTGTCATGTTTAACCATGCAATCCTACATGGGGTGAGAAAGCAGCTAGCCCTGTTCCCACCCGCAGGAGAGAGAAAAGAGGACACAGCTTAACCCCTTCAAAACTTAACTCCCCATCACCCACCTGCTGTGAAAAACCAGCCTGGCAAACATAGAGCTGCTTGAAAAGGCAAAGGAAGGCAGGCACACAGCAAGGACACACTCAGGAGAGGGGAAACAAGATGCTGAGAAAGAGGAGCCATGCTCAGCCAAGCCCATCATGGGCTGAGCAGTGACAGAATGGCATATGCTAAGATGTAAGGGGGCTGTTCTCGTGGTGGCAAGTAGCCGAGGGCATTTGTTTGTCTCCTCCACATCCCCAAGTTTGTTCCATGCACACTGGAAAGTGTTCATTGTTCACAGCCAAGGCAAAGAAATTCATTAAAAAACAAAAGCAGCCCAGCCACTATACTAAATTTAATGGCCATGGTAGCCCCAAGAAACTCTGGGCATGTATTTCATTGATCCGAGAGTTTGAGGATCAATGGATTAATTTAATGACAATGAGTCAATAAAACGAATCCATATGTTATTTCAGAAAACAGAAGAATCTCTTCATTTACATTAGGCCCATTCATTTTCCTGGGGACCATGGGAAGGGCATTTTAGAAGTGCAGAACACCCACAACATCTGTTATCTCTAACTAGGACTGCGGTTACTCAGAAGTCCTAAAACCAGAGCATATATTTCTTTCTTGCTTTAATTGCTGTTTAGTTTCTGCATTATTAATGACCAACATAAAGTGTCCAAATATGTCTTCAGAAAAAATACTACGTTTAGCTGAAGAACCAGAAGTTAGTGTTCACGTGAGCAACGATTTACATCCCCGGAGTAATGTGCTAGATTAGCAGCTTCAATAACACAGTGTTCAACCTGCCCATTCAGAAGAGTGTAACATTTAAAGGGTATCATTGATTATTATATTAGTTGAAATACACATTTTGATGGCCAAAGTTGACCACCGTGGTCTAACAAAACTTCCTGACAAATGACAGCAATTAGCAGAATTTGCAGCTGTTACAACCGATATAATACCAAATTCTCTCTTGATCTGTTAATCCCCCTGCTTGTCAGAATGGCTTTCTCGTGGTGAAGTATGCAATGCAATTCACACCCTTTGGTGACTGAGCATGACTTAAATGATCTGTCAGCTTTGCTAACAGTAAATGACCATCCTCTCTTCACCACATGAGCGCCCCAGCTCTGGATTCATGTGGTGCTGACAAGGGGTTTGGGGGGCTCATTGCTCACCCCGTCCCAAAGGGTGGTGCTGCAGTGGGGCTCAGCCAGGATCGCATCCCGGAGCTCCTCCTGCTTCCATATTTCTGGCCTGTCCGGGGCTCCAGCCTCCAGAGGGGCTGCTGCAGCTCTCCAAACTGGTGTGCAGTAAATTACTTCCTGGGGCATAATCCATGAATATAAGCAGGGCCATTACTTTTCAGATCCCGATTTCTTTTGAAAAACTTCATCTCCAATCAGGCCAATGCAGTAAATAACCCCAAGCACACTAAACTAAAGATCCAACCTGTTTTCTGGCTAAACCCCCAGATGCATCTTTCAAAGAAATCAATAAGCACACCGCTCGCTAGGATCAGTGGCCAAGAGCTGGAGGAGGACACGTGAGCAGGCATTGCATAGTCACTCAGCTCTTTGCTAAAGGGTTTTTGCTTTTTTGAGGAGAACAAAGCCCCTGCAGAGGCAAGCTGCAAGCTCTCCCATGGGCTCTGGCGGATATTTCATGTGATATCTGAAGGATATCTAATAAAATGACCGAACTCTGAAACAATGCAAAGAAACATCAGCCACAAATTGATCAGAAACCTCTGCACATTCTCTGATCTGTTACTGACACAAACCTTCTTTCTAAAGCAGGGAAGAAGAAATGGAGGTTATTAATTTGCTCCTGACAAAAAGCAGAACCCAACTTCTTAAAGATTGCTTGATTGTGGGAAAAAATAAATACAGCAAAATGTTTCCTAGATGAAAGATTTGGATTTTTTTACGCTCACTAATTGGTTTTCATATCTAGCACATGCTTTCATTTTCAGAGGAGTTCTGTCAGAGACATGTAACAAGGAGAAAACTTTGCAAACTCTTTCTGGCTTCAGTGGGTCCCTGTTTACCCAAAGGCTCTAATTCAGCCAGTGGATTACTACTTTTATTCCATTCCTGTTCACAGAACTTGCTTTCTAAAGAGAAATAGAGAGTAATGTGCACTGATACATCCATGCACATGCACATAAAGGAAACCAAGCATTGTTATGCTATTTTACATTATGTTATGCTGTACAAACGTAAGTGGCTGATCCCACATTGCAGTGATTTTTATGACATTTGTAGTGGAAGGGTCTGTGCTACATGTTACACTGAGGTTTGTGGGAAGCTTCCTTGAAATTGGTGTCACGGCACACTACCCAACTTCAGGATAAATATAAGAGCATTTAGCTCCTTATGGAAAACGAACCACTGCCCAAATATTACACATGAGGCAGGAAGGCAACTGTGTGAGCAGAGGAGATCTGGCAGGTATTGCTTGTCTGATTGTGAGAGATCACACAGGTAATGTCACAGTGGGGAAAAAATGAAGAGAAGGAGGATTTGGGCTGTATCTTTGCTAGAAAGAGGCTTACAACTACTAGCAGACAATGTTTTCTAGTGTCTGAAACGTGGGAGTTAAGGGAGGCGTAAGTTTGCATTAGTTCTTTTTTTTTATATGTATATAAGCAAGATATTTTGGCATCTACAGGAAGAGATACCCAGTTTCTTCCTCATCCAGACAGCTCGATGGCCCCAGCCTCTGTACTGCCCATGATCTCAAGAGCAGCTCTGGATGGGATCCTTCAGCCACGAGCCCCCTCCATCCCATTGCTGCCACTTGGAAATGGGGAGGCAGAGGAAAGGCAGCTTTTGGGAAGGGCTTTGTATGTGAAATTGTTACCCAGTCCTTGGGCCCGAGGGAGAGAAGCGTCTCAGTTGGCATGTAATGGTAATGGAAACAAGGAGTCAAGTCTGTCTAATGAGAAGAAAAGCACCACACAATTTATTAATTTTGGCTTCTGGAAATTAGTTTGCTGAACATACTTAAGGACTAAATACAGGTGTTAAGCCCAGCCATCCCACACTAAATTACATGCTCTTACTTACATACATAATCACTGTCTATTTAAGGTTTTCCCACATTGCCTGCTATTATGGTATCTAGGCAATGATTCCCATACTAGTAACTTGATATCTATTTTTACAGTACTGTTGAAGTACTAAGTAGTACTGCTGTAGTCTGTCCTAAAATCAATTCCTAATGTTACTGTAGGAGCAAATGTAAAACTTGATGTATTTTTCCCCAAAGGTTAATATCATATGTTTCTGATTGAGCAAGAAAAAAAAGTAATTTCCTTACAGGATGGATTTTGTTATGTCTCTTGTACAGGCATGGAGGAGGGGAAAACCCTTAGAGGACCAAGACCCCACATTACTGTGTCAAACCCAGCCTAGGGGAGTCGTTTCAGAAAGCTGCTCAAGAAACTGAGACAATTTGGTCTTTTCTGTCCATAGCCCAGTTGGGCAGGTGTCCACATTGCAGGTGACAGCACGGCCAGCACCAGTGGAGAGATCGGAACCTGAGATGACGATACCAGATCACCCAGAGGGACAGGCTATCCCTTGGTGACCACCGAAGTGTATGACTGAAGCTTTCCTTACTTTTTCTCCTTCTGCTTGGATGGAAGAGAGCTTTTCAGTCTACCTTGAGGTAGGTAGATACACCTAGCAGGAACACTCTTCCAGCTTTGCAACCGAAGTGCATCCAAGTCCGTCCAACCTCCAGGATATTTCACTGTGAACAAGCAGGCAACTGTGCTGTGCTCTGATATTGTTACATGAATCAGCCAGTGCTTCTTTTCAGTATGCTCTAAATTGCATGATCGAGCATGGGTCTTAATAGCTAAGTGATGATTCATTTATGATGGCACCAGGACAATCCAAGTGAGTTTTTACCTTTTATCCTAAATGTAATGCACTCCATCTATTACAATTTCAGCAAGGTCTGAGCAAATTCAATAATCAGACCAGTATTCAGCACTCTTTATGCACAGATCTAAAACCAACTGCTACTAAAAGTTTAACAAGACCAGCCTTTTGCATTACTTTATAACAAGAAACACAAGGCTGCCTCAGTTCTGGGGGTGTTTTCTCTCTATTGGCTGTAAAGGGCTTTAGTCTTAGGTTATGGAGCACCACCTAATTCAGTGTGCTTTAACAGCTGCAAGAGGAGATGAAGAGATTCAGGGGGTCCCCAGTTGTGGCTGGCAAAGCTACTGCTAGCCGTGTGCTGGAGACAGTGAGCTGCAACGCCCTTCTCATCTCCAGCTGCTCAGCCTCATTAAAACAAAACTCCAATGCATTAAGTACATTCCTCATATTGCTTTTCTGTGTAAGCAAACACAAGTGGGGAGAGAAGTTATGTGATGGGGAGTGGGACATGAGACAATCTTTCAGCGAAGATGTTGTCCGTGATACGAAGATTTAGGGAATGCTTGAGTTATACAAACATTCCTGAAATAACAGGAAAACTTTAACAGATGTTTCCTCAGTCTACTTTTCCCTCCTTCTCCACTTTTTGTGTGTGGCTTTGCAGATCTCTCTGCTTTCTAAAACTCCTTTTGTATGAAGGGTCCACATTAAAACGTCAGATTTTATTTTTCCAGAAGACAACTGCCAGAAATGAAACCCTAAATGCTCATTTCATAGCCAGGCAAGGATCTCTCAGAAACCGCTGGGAATCCCACCCCTATTTCTGATTAGATTTTTGTCAGCAGCGTAGGAGCCAAATTCTCAGTTGCCCAAAGGCTTTAATCTCGATGAGAATCAGACTTGGAGGAGCTCTAAGGTATCAAATCGTATTTACTGTCTCTGTTAGTTATTGGCAAGGCATCTGGAAATACCTTGGGGTTAGTGTTTTGATTAGAATTTGATCATAACTTTATAAAACACAGATAGAAATTATCTTGTTTTTGAGCCAAGAACTCAGCAGATTTGAGGAAGGAATAACTTTTAGCAACAGTTTATACAAAGAGCTTTGGAAAGCATTAAAATCTTCTGCTGTGCAGAGCAAGGCAATCCCTGACAATTTAGGATTAGGACAAGGCCTTTTGTAGACTAATTACTCAGCACGCTCCTAACACAATTTGCTTGAGCATCCTCTAATGCTCTTGGTCATAGCTGGATCTGGGATACTGAGGTAGATGAATTGTAGCCCAATTCCTACACTTTTATGGTGAGCGGGACGTCATTTGCTCCTGTTGATCTCAACAGCGACAGTGGGTCAGCCTGGCCGTAGAAAGTTTCACCCTGAAAACTCCCCTTTCAGTCAGCAGACACAGTGATCGTGAGCTATTAATGTATGGAAATATATAGATGGTGACTGGGGTGGGAGGGTAAGCAATAAAGAGCCGTAAAATGAGGGGTATTGTAAGGGGGCAGATTACGGCAGAGGGGCTGAAACATGCCGCTCGTCCTTGGGTGGACCTTTGGCCATTCTCTTCCCCATGCTTTCCCCCTTTACCTGCTCTACTCACAGCTCATGCTCTTTTCAGCAAGAGCCATCTCTGTTTCCTGCTCCCACAGCAGAAAGGGTCCTTAATCTCACACTTTATGAAATGCAACACACAGAGAAAAGGTTAATAAATGACAGATGATGAAAACACCCTGCCCAGTCACCGAGAGTGCTGGCCTGTCCCGTGTGTGCAGGAACCCATCTATGAAAGGGACCTGTCTTCCAAACTGCATTTTCCATACGCCATCCTTAGGGTCTGGGGATGTTTCATTTTGTTTTTAAGAGAAACAGTGGTGTGAAGCCAGGAAGGGGCTCCTGGACAGCCCAGGCTGCTGGCGGGTGGCTTTGCCCTCTGCTGGATAAAGCCAGACCTGCTGAAATTTTTTTGATTCCAGATATTCAGGAGTCAGCAGATAGTTTTGCCCAGAGGAACACTGCATTTAGAAAACAGTTCCAGCCAAACAAACATTTTCAAACTGATTATCTTGTTCTGTAAGACAGCTGCAAATTTGCATTCAAGATCTGAATAAGCTGGGAAGGAGGAGGGCTAGTAGCAGTCATGGAAGCTAAAGAACTGGGAGATACAGACACTGCATTGAACAATAAAAAAAGGGGAAGAGGAAAGTAGCAGGTTGTGTCTGGTGTCCTTTGTTGTGACCGTCCTTGCTTCTTTGCAACCTAATATACTCACACCAATTTCAAGTGAGCATATCAAAATGGCAAATCCAAAGTACATTTGAGAGTTATTGGTTTAAACAAAGCAAATCAAATACATCTTACTTTGAAACCTATTTGTGGTAACAGGATATGCCATCTGCTTCTTGCAAGGGTAAAGGCCAGAGACTTCAGTTCCAGAGACGTACAGAAAACGTGAGAGTTCCTACCCATTTCTCTCGATTGTGAAGCTTCAGAAGCAGAGACCACTGCCTTCAAAAACCCATGGAGGATGAGATGCTGGGAGCTGCTGCCTGACAGCCCTCATGGGCTGGCTCTGGCCAGGCACTGGATTGAGTTGGTCCTACCAGGGGTGGGCATGGAGGAGAGGGTGCTGGGGCTGTCTGAAGCCACCCGGCGGTTTGGCACGGGGGCAGGAGACCATATGCAATGGCAATGGCCACTCGCGGTTGTGCTGCTGTTTTGGGGAATCGTTAGAAGACCCAGTGGCTGGGACCAGCACCGGGGCTTTAAGGAGAATTTTTGGCTGGGAAAGGAGGAGAGCAGCTCTCCAGAGACCGAAGCTTTCTCCTTCTCCTCTAATGCATGTGATTTTGGTTGGGTTCAGAGAGGAGTGCTCTTTCCCCCAGTCACAGAGAACACCCCTGTGTCCTCCCCTTGCACAGAGGCTCAGGTTGGCCAATGTCACTCTCCACCACGGTGCCACTGGAGGGAAGAGAAATGCATTGACTCACGGCCTGGCAGTTTCCAGCCCATCATAAGACCAGGCTTCTGCTGCAAATAACGTCAAGGACTAATTACAATATATGTGTAAACAATTTTTGTCCCCCTTTCATTTATAGTTTAAAAGCCCTTCCTTAATTTTGGGTTCAATCTGACAAGTTCCTGAAGGGTAAACGAAGTCCTAAGAGAGTAAATGATTTATCTAAGGTCATCCATAGTGGCACTCCCAGAGTGAGAGATGAAACAAAGTGGTTCGGACCACCCATTTACCCCCATCAAAAGAAAACTGCAGTAACTGTGTTTTCTTATCATTCATCAACTCAAAAAGACATAAACACAAATGCATCTAGGGTATCATCGCCTTTTGACTGACTCCAGCCCAGTGCCATTTCAGACAGCTGCAGCGTGAAATTCAGTTATTTCATATTGGCTCTACTGCACTTGGGAAGACAATAACATTAATTTTTATTGTAACAAACAGCTTTAATTAAACTTGCAAAATAAATACATAGTCGTGCAGCCTTTTTCTGTGTCGGAGCTTAGCATTAATCTTTATTATTGTTATTAAGTGTTAGGAGACGAGAACATTTTGATGAATAATAACGGTGCATACCCGATCAATGCATATTTAAAATGTATGTTTACAAAAGACAGTGGCATGAAGGTATGACTTGTGAGCTCTGAGGCTGTTATGGCCAGATAGATTAATGCCAGTAATTCATCATGTGCTGTGGGGATTAGAGAGATGAATAAGAATATTTTTCATGGCTCTCTGGCAAGCAGGCAGCAGTGATGTGCCTGGTCCATGTCCCAACCTCTCTGCTCTCACACTTCATCCTCAGAGTCGTGAGCTGAAGTTCAAAGACAAAGTAAGCCTGAACTTTGCTGTCTGCTTATGGTCACTTACAATAATTGTTTCACAGGGAATAAAAACAGGAAAAAATTCTACATTCTTTTGCCTGGTTCTCAAAAGAGATGAAGTCTTAGAAAGTTTCAGCTTTCTTTCCTTTTTCAGTGATTTACAATTGGAAAAATGGGAGTTTATACCCATTTAGTTCAAGTTACAGTTAGCAATGGCCCTGGCCTGAAGTCAAAGATCTGAACTTTCTTTAAAATGGAAGTTCAGACAGCCCCTGGTTGGGGTCTTGCACAGGACTGAGAAGAACCCCCAGGTTCATAGATCTGAGGGCCATGAGGTACCATCACCGTCACCCAGCTCAAGCTCTCACGTAACAAAGACCTCTGAAATGTACCCAGCACTTCCCAGTTATAATCCAGGAATTTGTGGATAATGCAGAGCTTGTCTAAGAGAAAGAAATCCAACCTTAATTCAGAGACTACAATGAGCACAGAATTCACCACATCCCATCATTAGCTGATCCAGAGCTTAATTAACTGTTAATTTACCACATCCATTGAAAATTGTTTGGATGATTGGCTAACTTTGTAGTAAAAAATGAGACTATTTTAAGCTAAGCTCAGTTGAACAATCTTGCCATCCTTAAGACCTGATTTCAGTCCCCAGCTCTGCCACAGACCTCCTCTGTCACCCTGGGCAAGTGACTCCCTCCGTACCTCCATTCCCATCTGCCCCAACAATGCATCCTTTGTCCATCTTGTCTTCTTTGACTATGGCCCTCTTCCAGCTAGGGATTTTCCTGCAGATACACAGCACTAGCATGCTAGCAATCTGCTATCAACTATGGCTTCTAGTTGCTATAGAAATATTTAATAACAATTAAAATGCTGGACTTGATGCTGAACTTAATCTCCTCAACAGACTAGATCAAATCCACCCAGCTGTGAGATAATTCAAATCTGATATGTTAGTTCAGACTCACTTCTTTATCTTTTACAAATAAAAATAATATATCAATTACAATATATTTGCATTCAAAATTATTCTCATTTCAGTTAACTAATTCAAGAGTCAACACTCTGAGTTTTATTACGCACCATCTGAAATGGCTGGGAGATGGCTGTATGCCCTATTAGCTCTACAAAAATATTCACTGGCACTTCCCCAGCAAGTAATGATAAGAGCAGGAGTCATATGAGGACTTCAACTGTGCACACCCAGCACCTCTAAGTTTCCACGCTGCTCATGGCTTACACCAAATTTACACAACCATGGCATGGGAAAGTAAAGATGCCCTCTGTAGCCTCTCAGTGCATTTTATGTATGTATACTTGCCAACACCTAGGACCCTGATGGGGGCTTCACCTGCCCTGGCACTGCTGGTGGCACACTGCAGCTGGGCTCTCACAAAACTCCAATTTCAAAGCACTGGCAGGACACACCTGTGGTGAGTGGTGGCATGGAGAGTAGGTGTCCTGCAGGTCTTTCCAAACTAGACACCATTGCACAGCTGCTCCTGTGTGTGCAGAGAATTTCCCTTAATTATACAGGGCTCACTTTGAGTTCAGTGCACGTATTGCGCAGCTGGACATGACGAGCAAGACCCAGGAGTACAGGCTGCAGAGGTGTCCTCATGCTGCCCTTTTGAACCCCCATGCACAACTGCAACATGCTGGCTGATGAGAGCATCTCTTTTTTTAGGCTCTCTGCCCTTCCTGCTCAGCAGTGAACTTTCTCCACACATGTAGCATTATTTAAGGTACAAATAGGATGTTATCCTCTCTCCCCTCTTCCCTCTATCACAGCCAGTTTGGCTTTGCAGTAGCATCATTCAAACACTTGTGTAGTTGGGACAGGCTACAAGTGTATTTATGCACATCAACACAAGAAACCCCCCTGCAGCTGCAGCATATGGTAGTCATACCATTGCCTGCCCTTTTGAAAAGGGATTAAGTCCCCTCATACAAGGGATAGCCTGACCTTGCCAACATTTTCCTAAAAAAATGGCTAAATGTACTTCTAATGCAGAACGCCTCTCTCAGTGAGAAGCCCCACTGCCCAAAAACAGTGATTCATAGTGAAGTTAAAGTCACTGTGCATTTTATCCTCCCTCGTACCAGTTAATATGAAGCGGTTACACTGATGAATCTCAGGAAGAATCTCCTAGCCATGATATAAATCAGTGTAGCTCCACTGAAGTGATAGAACTGCACATATTTATATCAGCTGTGGCCCCAGCCCTATATATTTTCTGGAGAAATAGCAAACTTAAGACAATGAAGTGGGATCTAAATGACTGAACCAGAACCAAACCCCAAAATGTAGGGGACACAGAAACCATGAACCAAAAAAATGCATGTGGTTCTGATACCTGATCATACCTTTTGACACAGACAGGTCATTGCCACTAATTAATAACAACGACACTCTACACTCACTGATATACACAGGGATTTTGCCACAGATATCACTGTGGTCAACCCAGTAAGATTGAGTCTCAGTAGGAAATAACAAATCCAGCTAAATCACACCTACAGTTTTCTTATGGGATCTATGTATGTATTTTACACCACAGGCATCCTCCCCTAGAAATACACAGTTTACATGCCTCTGGTATTTTTCGTGGTTCATTATTCAAGGTAATTTATGACAAGTTTATGCTGCTACAGTACATCATTTTGTGATTTTCTGCAATAAAACCATTGCACTGACTAGTCTTGGTTCTTTATTACATTTGAGGTCACTTGAAAGGGTAATTTCATCTACTGAACATTAAATACTGCAATAATTCAATACTTCCAAGATATTTGAAAGCAGTACTCTCCTTCTCTTTTGCAGGATCATGTGCCTAGCACTGAGCATAGCCATGGCCAGGTATGGCACACAGTTTTGGCTGGAAGAAACTACTATCACAGTTGCAAAACATACCTTGGTGGCCATCTCTGAAATGCTAAACATGGTTGAGGTAGCTTATACGGATTAAGTTGAATGCCTAATCTTTTATTAACAGACATACATGCTCAAGGCCACCACAGTGGACAGACTCACATTTATAGAAGGGGCGTTGGGACTGAAGGACCAGACCATGGGCCAATCTCAATGGAATTTCCTTCCCAACTTTGGTGGGAGCTAACCAGGCTTTTAAGCATTTTCTTCATGACTGTTTGCACAGCCAAACCATTGTGATCCTTCCAAGATTCTCTAAACTTGATGAATTTGCCACTAAAATCCTCAAGGAAGTGTAGTTGCACAGGAACTGGTTAAATAATAACACTAGAATAGCTTTAATATTGCACCACATCCTCCAGCTTTACCTCAGACCTCCAAGGACTCCAGGTTTTGCCCACACTAGTGAAGAGCAATACTTTGCATTCAGGGTGGTCAGTGTGAAGTAACAACTGTTGTGCTGAAGGAAGTGATCCTGAAGATCAGCATACCAATATTTTTTCTCTACAGAAGCCACAAGCAAGTTCTCCCATCCCTGCCATGAGATCAGAGCCCTCAATGCCATTTTTAAATTGTGTCACTATAAACCTTTAAAAACAATGTTTAAGTCATCCCCCATCTTAGGACGACTTGAGAGAGATGAGAATGGGGAAAAAAAAATCAAAAACCTCTGAGAGGTCTGAGCTACAGACAAGTCAAGCAGGAAAATGGGATGTCCTGAACAACCCAGTGCCAAGGGCAGCGATGCTCTCTGCCGAAGCGCTGTTGAGCGATGTCCCATCAAAGCGAGGCCATGCAAGCCACGGCCACCAAACACACCACTAATGTAACACCCACCTTGGGCATCAGGGCTGCTCAGGAAATGAGACAGCTGTATTACTGCTCTAAGGACTGCCATGCTCTGGGTGCTAAAAATAGTTGCCATGAGCAGGTGACAGATTGAGGCACAGAGTTGACCATCAGTGGATATGGAGGTTGAAACGCTACCCGGAGAGAAAGCAGCTGCTGCCACAACTGAAAGAGCGAGCAAGGCAGGGACAGGCAGGGGCTGCCTGATCCAGGGCGGCTGATGAGGTGCAGGAAATTATGAACTACCCAGCTGAAATACGCAGACTGCCAGATAATATCTCCCTCTCTTTCTAAGGCAAAATATGACTTGTAAGACTTGGCTACCAGTCCATCATCTTTGAAGGGATCTCTGCAAATGAGACCCTGCATTAATAGCCCAGCTCCGCACTGCCTTCCTACACCCATTGCTCTTTGGGGACTTTCTAGGATGCAGGGCTCTTCCTAGGTCTTCAGCTGTCACCTGTCCCACCTGCACCTCTCCTATTCTCTTCCACATCACATAGGTGGTACATGGAAACACACCTTGAGGACAAGGTGGTTCAGTGCTGCTACTGACGGAATAATCTTTGCTTGTTTGTACGTTTGTGCAGTGGTGGTGCAGCTAGAGGGGACGAGAAAGAAGGAAAAACTCTTCCATCCCTCTACTTGGCAGGTGTATTGCTTCACCAAGCTTCTCTGGACATGAAAACTTCATTTTTCCCTACACTGCCTTAAAGAAAAGCAGTAAAAACTGGCATCAACTTTGTTTAAAGCAAAGTGAGCCTGGTCCAAATATTACACTAAGTGCCTTCCTTACTGACAACCTTTATTTTGGGGGTGATCTTAAAAGTAGCTAGGTATGGAGCAGCGGTGATGAAATCACTGTCAGATCCTTCTTCATTGGAGGAGCTGTAGTTGTCCCACCTTTCTTCTGGCTGGAGAAAAATTCTTCTTTAGCAGGTATTGCAAGGACAGGCCACCTTCACAGGACCTCCTAAAACCAGTGGGGCCATGCCCGGCCTGGGTTGGATGGTGGAAGTGGTGCCATAGGCTGGCATGCAGCTGGAAAGAGGAGAAGGCTCCAGCAGAGGCTCCTTATCCTTGACTATGCACATCCTAAATGAGAGCCAGTGAGAGATTTCTGCCTACCTCTACCCGTTGGCACGATTTTTCACCACCCTGTGCTGAGAAGCCTAGGCTACCTTATTTCAGAGTTCAGCCACATCCAGTTCAGAGAGGAAAATGATAATGAGCAGAAAGCTGGAACATCTCCAGTGTCTTGAAGATGCTGTAATACACAGAAATGTGCTGATGGCAATGGTTGATGTCTGGGACATGCTGAGGCTGGAAGCTGTGTGCTTCTGCCTTATTAAGGAGATATTTTTTCCTAGTTATACCCCAGAAGCAGTCTCTTCTTATACCCTCCTCTACTTCTTCTGCCCTCTAGGATTTTCCACTACCTGCATTTCTCCGTCACTTTTCTTCTTTCTCTACAGCTAACTCTTTTGTTTTCCTACTAACACCTGTATTTCACTGTTGCCTCTCTCCAGCCTTTCTTTAGCACAGAACGGGAGGAGAGAGGGTACTGGTTGTTTGCAGGGAATATTTTGGTAGCTCACCTTTGCCATCTCACTCCCTGGCTACTTAACTGTAGGGGTGTTCACAAGGGGTGAGGGTAATTACAGGAGTACTTGGACAGCAAAGAGGTTGGAATAAATGGATGACTCGGGTACTCTGCAGAAATAACAGGCATGTCCTCTACTCTTTGGTTTTACCAGCCCAGTGTTTTGCTTTGCTATTTCATCCCTGCACTTGCCCTAACTGTAAACCTGTGGCGGAAGAAACTGTGAGTGCTTGCACAGGAGAACTTGGGTGTGAGATTTCATGGGGGATCTTAACTTCTCACCTATAGCTCCTCACTTTAGGGGGAAAAAATAGCCTTGAACATAGACTTTTGATTCATGAAAGAATCCAAACACACTCTGCTTGTTTCAGCTGAGTTGTTAGTCATCTAAATAATTTGTGCTCAGCCTCTAGTGATTCTCAGCTTTTGCTGTAAAAGCCTGCATTGCTGTTTCCTTCGGAATTTCAATCAGGTGTCATTACTGTGCGTTGCCCACCTTTTGCTCAGGATAGATGCTTCTCATAACATACTGGAATTGCTCAATGCAGTGAACTTATTCTCTTTAAGAACCTGAATCACACTAAGTGGCTTTACTTACTGTCTGCTTTTTTGATTTGCTTACTCTTCTGCTCCCACTGTCTGCAAGAGCCATTTGTTTTCTTGCCTATAAATTAGCAGTCCAGAAGAAACTGCAGTGTTGTCAACAGATTACTGAAATACAGTTCTGAGAATGGACCTACAAAAGAGGTTGGAAGCAAAACTTATGACAGAGCCAAACTATATCTGTAATTGGATTTTAAGACCAAAACCTTATAATGAACAGAATGAAAGAAATAAACAGGATCATTTATTTTATTTGATCATTAGCAAAACTCCTCAGTTATATGTGATAATTACTGGTGGAGATTTACATACAGAAAGTATGCCTGAAAATGTTTAAGCCCATTTCTTTATAGCAGATCCACTACAGCATACCAACTGCATGACATAAAATGCATTGAGCTCGGAGAAATCCCACAAGGCTTTCAACAGCATAACCTGCTAGCCTTTCCTTGCTCTGTGCTTGGGATTGCTTGCCGGATGTACTGACTTAAGCAATGAATACACATTCTCAGTAATCTGTCATGTATGTTTACAAAATTATCTCTAGAGAAGCTTATAGGTTAGCCTGGAAATGAGAGGTGACACAAGATCAAGATCTTCAGTCCTCACTCTGGTAACGTACTAATGGATCATAATGGGTGATTTTTGTGTAAGTAAGGTATGTGGGTACATCTCCATTAAGAACTTTTCTTATCATGCTGTGTTTTAAAAAAGCAAAGTTTAGAAATTTGCTAGAGTTTACATCCATTAAAATAAAGAAAGAAGATCGAACTTGTTTCTGTGAGACTGTACCATCATAGGGGCTGATTTGAAGGCCACTGATAGAAATTTACTGACTTCAGAATTGGACTCCAGTAGGTGAAGAGCCAAAATGCAATAAGGTAGATGCAAGGAGGGAAGGAAACAGCCATGCGCATAAGTATATAGATATTCACCTTTGGAGGAAGGATCTGCAGATGAGAAAGGTGTCTGGTGGTTCATTTGGTGGACTGGGTTTTGATATTAAGGGGGCTAGAAATAGGAAAATACACGTACTTTGCACTGCCCCCACCTGTTTCTAGGCTGGCCTTCCTATCTCATGTAGAAAAAAGCATCAAGATTTCAGCTATGCAGCCTTTGCCAAAAAATCCCTTCCTCATTTGAGCACCCCTGGTTCTCCTGCAGTGCAGGGAAATGGAGCGGCAAGAGGAAGATGGACATGACAGATGTCCAAACTTGAGCCAGTCAACTCAGCTTTTGCATGAAGTATCTGGGTTAGAGAGCCCATTGCCCTCTTTGCAGCTCTGGTTATCACTCCAGCTCCCGAGGCAGTTTCCAGTGACCCAGAAAGAGAACGTGTTAAGGACACCAGTGCATCTCCTTTCCTCCAGACAGGCATGGTGGGAGCGGACCCACCCAGCAGTACTTTGAATACCAGCAGGGCAAGGTTAGGGATGGTGTTGGGTAGGGACAGGGTGGGCAATGCTGCAGTTTAAGGGTAGCTGGGAAGTACCTCTTCCTGGAGTGGCAGATGGCAATGCAAGCCATAAATCACCCAGTATTTACAGTTCAACAGATAGCAAAGGAGATGGCCAGATGAGCAAATCAAAGGAAAGTCTTGTTCAATTTTCCTAGTGTTTCCTCACTGAATTCTGTGGACTTGCACCAGCTGATGAGGCAGCACAAAGCAGAAAGCAGCAAGGGAGCACGATCAACAGCCACTGTTCCCAGAGCTGAAGGTCTTTTAATCTCCAGGGCTAAAGACCCCAACCCAGTCACAGAAGAACATCTGGGCTGAATTTGGATCTGATGCTGCAGTTTAGGGCTGCCCACACATGAGTTTCTCAGCCACGCTTATCTCTAGCTCAGACATCGCATATTGCAATGCAATGGCATTACTCATTGTCTGTTACAAAAGTTGTTTTTTCCCTACAAATATAGTGTAATAATCTATAATTTGACAGCAACATTATTCCCTAATTACTGTTTATAAAAGCAGCAGGAGAGAGACATGGATACTGCAGTGTGACTGAATGAGTGGGCAGAAAGACCTTCAGAGGGAAGTGAGTCTTTTACTGTTTAGGGTGTTAGAGTCCATACCTTAACTCTTTCTGGACTTCAGGAGGGGGACCGAAGATCTCCTGGATCACATATCTTCTGATATGAGCCCTAAGGCTTAAAAAACCCTCTTCTTCAAAAGTTTACAGTCCCCCTATTTATTAGAATCAACATCTTGTGTATTTAGAGGAATGATTTAGAAGTGACCTGTGAGATCAGAAAGACGAGAAGAACTGGGTACCATCAGGAAGCTAATGTGTCAGGCTGGTAACAGCTGAATGACATTTTATAGCTCCAAGACTCTTTGCTGCGAACTTCACAGGGAGAGGGTGTGCTGACAATAGTTGACACATCCTGCTTTGCCTAAGCCTCATCCCAGCCCCTGCTGACAGCCTGCTGAACACGTCTGACCTTTTTGGAGGAGGCATGAAGGCAGATGGACGTGATGTTCGCTGAGGATTCTGTAACATAGCTTTTGTCTACTTCATCCATGTGCCTTAAACATAACAGATTGGTGAAGCGCCTAAATAGGGGTTCTGGCTGAAATGCTTCTTGTGTTGCAAAGGCGCTGCACTTTCATGCCATACTTTCTTGTTTTATGATATCCTGGAAGAGATGGAAGTGAGGAAACACAGATAACCTTGCTAAAAATGGCACAGAAGGTCCCTGGTGGAAGGGGGGAAGGAAGGACACAATCTGTAGGTACACATCCTTCAAACCCTGCCATAAGTCATTTTACAGCTGTGCTAGATCCTACAGCCCCATTGAGTCACAGGCATACCTGCTTAGACATATTAGCCTGGATCTATTTTCAGCATTTAGAGTGCAGTTGCAGCTTGGGCGCAGCCTGGATTGGTGCCCCATCATGCTGGACATGGTACAAGAACTACAGAGCCAAGACGGCAAACAATGGACCCAAATGGCAGGGCTATAGGTGAACACAGCATGGTATGGATTGCTTGGGTTTTACCTCCCAGCCAAACTTTGGTTCTTTTTGAGTCCTTTAATTCCCTCATGCTGCTATCTTTGTTCACTGGAGAGGCACATCTTGTGCCATTTCCCCCGTTCCATTTTAGTCCGAATATTGCCAGTGGAATGGATTAATGGCATGCTATTTTCTAGTCTAGTAATCTTTGTCACAAAAGTGAGTGAAAGCATACAGTGAAAATGAAGATCTATCAGCACTGCCGTCTGACTGATGGCTTACTGATAGCTAATGCTAAGATGAGAACAGAAGATGAAAAAAAAAAGATCCCTTTCTTATTTTAATATCAAGAACAATACACAGCGCCTGTATCCATCTTTTTGACAAAGACTCTAATGAAAATGGCAGCATGCTGGAATGTCATTGTACCTCTGTGATGGGCTGTAATTTCACACCCCTCCGTGGGCACCACGGACAGTCAGCACTCTGTCTGCAGGTACTCAGGTTAAAAACGCCCATCACTCACTCTGTGTATTGCATCTTGGCATCACCTAGATGGTATTTCAAGCCCCTCATGCCACACAAGCTATCACACATCCTATTTTCTACTAGTTAATTGGGCAGGAACACAAAGTGCAGCATGCTGTGTTTTCTCAGAGTCAGTAACTAGCCTCATTTGAAGCATGTATTTTTAATACCCAACACCAGCTAGAAAACAGTGTATTGAAATGAAATTCATTGCGTGCATCTTCAGCCTTCATGCTGCAGGCATGTTCTTCACTGACCTTTTCCTCCATTCCACCTTTTAGGCACACCACAAGCCTCCCTGAACCTTCACAGGAGCAAAAAGAAGACTGCACTTGTTTTTTGTATCCCCTGGCAAATCTTGTCTTAGTATTGCCTTTCTTCAAGCCAAAGGCACAGCTGGATACTACACAGTTAGGATGTTGTTATCATAGGAACAACCTAGGAAAACTTGGTTTAGACTTTAGCTCTGGTGGTTCAATTTTTTGTGAATCTTGAAGACATTGCTTGTGTTCAGATCCATCCTGGGAGCAGGAGCAGCCTTCATCTGAAAGAGGAGCTGTGTGACTAATGCGATACAGGAACAAACAAGGCTGCGTGATGCTGGGGTGAAGGACAAAGTGTTCATCTGCTTCCTTCCCTCCAGTAACCCAGCTTTCCTCATCAGTGGGAACCCTTACCTTGATGGGTGTCAGGCCAAGCCTTGTGAGCTGAGCATTCTTCCTTTCCACCAGTATGTGACGGGGGACCATATTCCCTTTCTTTCCAGGGGAATGCCATGGTTACTCATTGGGGATGGGCGTTGCCAAGGGGTTGGATACAGGCAGGAGGAGAAGAGGAATTGGGTAGTCTGGGGATTGCCCTCCTGACTTCTGAACTCAGCAGTTTCAGCAAGGGATGAGGCTGGCCCAGGACACCTTCTCCTCCAGCTTTGGCAAAGGCAGTATGAGCCCATCAAGAGTCTGGCACTGATGGGCAGTGACAGGGATGCAGGACTCACTCCTTCCAATACGATGGGGCATTTGGTCAGGTCCCTTTGTAAGGGATTTGTCCCAACCTTTCAAAAGCCCTGGGTTTACTAATCCTCACTTGATTATTTCCTGCTTTGAGCAATTTACATAGTTATTAGGCCCAGCTCTCCTCCTCTTCTCTAAAACATGCAGATGACAGGGCTGAATGAGAGGGGAAATTTGATTGCTTAGTATTTTGTCTGCCTGTTACTATCGGTAGGGAGCAGCTACAGAGCCTGGCAACACTCTGCAGAGAACCCGAAATGCTCCAAAATTAAAAAGACCCAGATTCACACTTCTCCTGAATCCTCATTCTCACAGGCCAAAAAGAAAAATGGGAAAGAAAGAAAGAAAGACAGAAAGAAAAGAGAAGATCATTTGTTTGCAGACTATTTCTGTATGTGTATATTTTGCAGAAGGTTAATTGGAAAGGGTGTTTCTATGCCAACAAGGGCTGAACAGACAGCTGAACTTGGAGAAGCATCCGCCCCCGAGCAGACGTTTTGGATGCATGGATGATGTGGCCCAGTGGCTAGCACGTGGAGCGGGCCAGTAGGAGAGGGGACTTCTGGACCACAAGTCTCCCTGCCTGCAAGGCTGGAGGAATTATTTGACTTGTCCCCTGCCCTAACTCAGCCTGGCAGATCCAGCGAGAGGGTGGTCTGACTGCTTCTCTGGCGGGCTTCAGTCTTTGTTTTTTGGCCCTTCCCCTTACAAGACATGGCAGAAGTTGGCAGCACTGGGCTGAACTGGGCACCCGCAGAGGGCAAGGCAGGTCCTTCCCATCCTATGCAGACCTGTTACCTCCTTGGGAGGGGTGAGCAGGAGAAGCCGCAGAGCAGTTCAACAGCCAAGTCAGGGGCTGCTGGAATGGCTGCTCCCCCTCTCCAGTGAGGAAAAGGCACCCGGGGATTGAAGCGGCCACTCAGCTGCGTAGCTGCCAGGCGCTGGTGTGATGTTTGCCTTGGACAGTGGAGCCCTGGTTTTGACTGCAGACTTTAGAAGCAAATGCCACATAAAGATACCAAGTCATTAGCACTTCATTAACCTCTGAGGTATTCAGATCACAGTTATCTGCTCCAACCCTCTCCCCTCAAACATATTTAAAGTCTGGGGATGAGCACAATCTGCGTTTTAAAGGGAAATCATTTTAATTAGTGCATATCAAATCTCCAGATGAAGTTAAAAAAAATACTATGAAAACTTGGCTTAAAACTACTCAAAGAAGGCAGAGTATGCTGTGGTTCTTAGTGACTCATTTTTCATGCAAGGACCATAATTTAAGATGGCTTTCAGGACTGTCTTGGGAGGAAGATCCTGCTCCACACACTTTTGCATTCTGAGACATTTGAAGTGCAGATGGGGAAGGAGGCGGCTTCGGCATGCCTCTGGATAAGAAGCTACAAATAGGCTCTAAATGGAAGTGTAAATCATTTCTCCTGGTTTTCTGAGGTGAGTTACATAATCATAGTGGTAGATGGGTCTCTAGGACATTCAGATCATTCTCTCCTGGTTGAGTTCAGCACCTTTGCACAGGTCTTCAAAGCAAAAAAAGAAGTGCCCTATCAGCCCAGCTGAGGTCTTGCAGCTGGACTGACCAACATCCCTTGGATCAATGCACATCTCTGAACTGTTAGGTGTATATTAGTGGGAAAAAGATGACCTTCCTCATTGCAAATTCAGGTGGTGAAAACAGCTTTGAAACATGCATCAAGTGTGTCCTATTATAATGCCAGAAAGAAAATCAAACCTTTAGAGTAGCTGAATGACACGTACCCCAGCTAACTACAACCTCACTGCAGCACCACATCTTGCTGATTTGTAGCTGAATTAGTTTGAATCATCAGATGAACAGATTTTCATCTAGTTTGCTCACCCAGGCTTTCCCATGTGACCACGCTGTGCCTCCAGAGCCCGCTGGGAATGAGGGACTATAGCAAGTACACACATGCCAGCCAGGCACCCTATGTATGAGCTGCCACAGATCTGTGTGCAAGAGACGCTTAGGAAGAGAGCAACACGAGCATATACAATGCAGAAGCAACAAGCTGTCTTGGTAATAACATCTCGGACACCTTCATCTCACTGAAAACCATAGGAATATTTCCCCTGAACAGAGTGGGTAGGATCAGGCTATCACAAACTTGCAGCCAGCCCCTACCTTATATCCATATTCCTCAGGCTGCTTTTGGAGTTTGAAAAGCACCTTGCCTTTGCTCAAAGCCATTTCTGTTTTAGCTCATGTTTGCAGGGGTTGCATCAATTTTTCATTTTCCCCAAGTTAATATCAAAAGAACCAATGTCACTTCAATAAGTCATTTCTTTAAACCAGCCTTGGAAATAATTACCAAGAGACAGAAGAACTCCAAATCTGTACCCTGTTTAATGGCTGAGCCACTTTCCATATGGGACAACGCAGCACTTCGCTGCATGCCATGGTCAGTAATGAAAGCCACTGAACAACTCTGTTCCCTCCTTTGATCTGCAACATCTGCTCAGATACCTGCCTGGGAGCAGGGTCAGCACACTTCACAGCTTTAACATTTGCCAGCAGAGAGTTAATCAGTATCTTTAGCGTTCCTCACAAAAATACCTTTCTAACGCTTGTGTTATGTGCCCGTGTATCTGTTCTTAATCAACACATAGGTCCTGTCTGCACTGAAAAGCTTTGCCAAGGTAACTCTAAAATGATGGTTTAGTTTATTCAAAGAAATGACATAAGCTACACCAGCAAAAATACACTGACTCTAGTTACAGTCACAAATTATCTCCAGGACTGAGTTATAGATAAAAGTTTTGCCAGCACAGCAATGCTCCTTAGGGATACCATTTTTTCATGACAATTCTACACCAGCAAAAGTCATGTGAATGCAGCTATGCCAGCATAAAATTTCTTTTGCCAGCAAAGAAGTGTTGGCCAAAAAATTTAAACTCTTAACTCTTACTGCTTTCCCAGGAAGAGTTTCTAGTGTAGACTCAGCTGTAATTTGAGCACTGGGGAGAGAGTAAACTACTACATTTGAAATCACTTCTCTCAGCAAGGTAGGGAAGGATCCTCCAAAAGCTTTTATTCTGTGCAAGTTCGTGCTATAGACAGTGCTCTGACATCACATAATTTTCTTCTTTGCTTATATAGGTAAAGCCTCTCCACCGGAGCTCTGCACCGAAGAAAATGTTCCAAACAAATAATTTAGGAGATGAGCAACTTAATTTGTGTGTGAGGAAACAACGTGTCAGAGAGCCACGAGGCAGCTAACGTCACCAGCCTCTTCCAGAGCCTCACCAGGCTCGTTCCCCACGGCGGGACAGTGCTCGGTGCAGGTCATACATGGCGCTTTGTGCCCGAACTCAGGAGCTGCAGTAGCTACAGCTGATTCTGCTACAGCAGAGACGTATATGAGAGACGGCCTGCCCTATTGCTGTAACCTGGACTCTAAGCAAGTGCCACAGGAATTCCCAAAAATACCTAAACTGTGGGATCGCACCACCCAAGACTACTGATTCTTCATTACTGGTTAACTCTGACTCTGCCAGGCAGGACCTGCTCGCCTCCATCAGCTCTGGAGCAGCTGACTGGGGAGGGAGGGAGGAGACAGCGCTTGTGTCCTGCTTGAAATTCCTCAGGAACGCACTAGGACATGGTGTCTGTGCTTTTGGCCATGCTATCTGGATTGCAATGTTTGTGTTTCTGCTATCCTCTAGATGCAGGGCAATAAAATTAGCATTCACATTCAGATTTATAACCCAGTAAAGGCAAGTTCCCTCTAATAAAAACAAGCTCATTTATGAGACCAGATTTCAGGCTTGACTTGCAAGAGGGAGAATAACATCCTGTGTAATTCTAATGGCTCACACCTCAGTGGGTAGATGCGGCAGATATTTTTCTGCAGCTCTGCTTCTGCTCTCAGCCTCCTCTCATCTGTGCAGTGTCTGTGGGTCATTTGCGAAGTCCTCTGGTGTCACTCCAAGCTGCAGGCTTGGCACCGACCCTCCACAGCGATCCCAGTCCCATGGTCTCTGCATATACAACCCTGGGGGAATGGGAACAACTACGGACCCTCCCTCTGCTTCCCATCACACATCGATAAACACCCTGGGCCAAGCTTTCTGGCTGAGGTGCCAAACGATGGCCACAGAGGCTGGGCAGGGAGAAAAGCCCATATGCTGCTGCGTTGCTGTTAGTGTTCTCATGGTCATTTAATACTAGCAGGCGGCACTCCCGGGACTGCGTGTGATGCACACTTGCTGTGGTACGTTGTGCCTGGGTACACCCCCACGCAGCAAGGCATCTTCTTGTCACCTGTGGATAAATGCAGTTGAAAGACGGAGCCCTCACCCACCCACCCACAAAGCAAAATGAAGCAAGAAGACATGAGTTTAAACCCTGCTGTTGCATGTGCCTCTCTAGAGGCACTCGGGAAAGGATTGCCTCTGCCTGTTACTGCAGCATTTCTCGTGCTCCCTCTGGCTCCCATCTAAGAGACTGCTGTGTGAGATTTCACTGCTTTCATGTGTTTCACAGTTTCCATTGCAGCCCTTCTGCTCTCACGAGCCACCCCCTGTCCCTCAGCCACCTGCCCAGAATCAGAAGACCCTGGAAACAGGTGGGAGGGAAGCGCCCAAGGGTGGTTTTAGTCTGGCCAAGTGGGGGGAACAAGGGGACACCTCAGAGCATACACCGGGATAGATTTTAGCCTCTGTCACAAATGGTTGTGAATTATGGGGCAGGAAAGCACAAGCAACCAGAAGACTAAAAGCCACCGTTCCTCCCTCTGTATTTACTATACCAATAAAATATCTTCATAGCAGCTGGCTGTAATGTAAATCCTCTTTAAGAACTAATGGCTGTGCAGGGGACCATTAAAAAACCGGCTCCATCATTAAGGCTTTTGGTTGGGAGACTGCCTGTACTGATATTCTGCAGGGAGGACTACTCTGCAAGGCTGTGCAGTCACTCAGAGACTGCTTTGCTCTGGGCTTCACTGCTGCGCAGCAAACTGGCTCCTTGGCCCATGCACCAGATAATTGCTGGATTTCAGGGGGGATTTTCTGTCCCCAAATCCATGCTACTCACTAGAAAACAGCTAAATGAGCTCCGCTTTCCTGCAAGCACCTACTGTGCTCTCCGGCCACAAGCTGCTTGCTGGCTGTGGAGCTGGTGGTCTGCCACTAAATACAACCCCTCTGTAGACTGGGAGGAAGCTCAAGGCACACAGATGGGTCTGAACACCGCTCCGAGCCCAAAGCCCTTCTTGTGCTGCAGCACAGGGCCAGCACCGACTGCAGCAGCGCAGTGCCCTGCTGCATTTCTTTGCAGCAGTTGTGATATGCCGTTCACCAGCAAACCCCACCTTGGGCAGCCTTTTCTCTGCCAGCTCAGGAACCCTGGATTTATTTTCAGGGCCTTTGCAATGTAACGCTTTCATAGGTATATTAAAAAAAATCATCTATCACCTGAAAAACAGTTAATTAGTTGCAGAATCAGCTCCTTTTGAAGTAGCAATATAATCGTTTGCCTTTCTCTCTGTTCCTGGGGCATCTGCCTTTAATCTAACATCTTGCAGGCTTTCCAAAGAGCGCCTGGCACTGCGGTGCTAAGTTCCCAGGATGCTGCACTTGGAGGATGCTCTTCCACACTGACAGAAACGGAGAGGCCCCTGTCCATCTCACCACATCCCGGGGTAAGACTCGACTTCTTAGTGCCGTATGTCTTGACAGCTGTGAAGGGGTAAGCACAGGGCACGCCAAGGAGCATGACAGAAGTGATCAGAGCAGAAAACCAAACAGTGATGCTGCCCTGCTTGACGGCCTCAGTCTGATTTCACTCGCGTAGGAAGGTATCGGGAGAAACAACAACGAAACCAAAGCACACTGCAGGGATGACAGCCTGGGGCATTGCACTGATCAAACAGCAATTGCCTTTCTCTTTCTTCCAGCACAGCATCCTTCCTCAGCTGTTACTCTGAGCAAAGAGTTTCAGGATTACCTTGTTGCACGCTGGGTCACGCTGCATGTTGGTATGGTTCTCAGCCAAGCCCTGGGGTACATCAGCCCACAAGCAGTGGGACCGATGCAGCCTCTGCCCAGCACCCCTGCACCCCGGTAACCCTCAGCTCCTCCCATCTTTTAACTTCCAGCAGGTCGGGCTGGGGGGGTTGTGCCAGCTGTGACGTGCTCCCTGCCTGGCCGGCAGCCTGCACTCATTTGCTTGTGTCCAAGCCAAATTAAGCAGAAAATTGCTGGCCTCCTGCTGCGGTCGCTCCTGTTGCAGTAATCTGGGTCATTCTGCTCTGCCTAAGACCTAAATTCTTTAACATCTCCGAGGTCTCCTCACTGCTCTTCAACTTGGCTGATGCTGGGGTGGGTTCAGCAGGTACTGGGGAGGAGCAGGGGAGGGACAGACACACTACAGTCCCCTCAATCTTGATTTCTACCTTCACCAGCCACAGATGAGGCTCCCACCATAAGGTTATGGATGCTGTGGAGCCGTGGGCTGCCAGCCTTTGCAATGCTATGGGCTGCACTAGTAACAGTCTGTTATTTTTCAGGCGATGGCACAGATGGTGAGCCCAGCACCCTGTAACTGCAACCTCTCCCAGCGGCTGGAACTGAACCCCATGAAATGGGCTGAATCTATCATAGAGCTGTGGGTTCAGATTTATGCTTTGCAATCTGCTTTCAAGCCAAGAAGTTGGCACAAGGAGCATCCTCTTGCAGGATTCTGGCTGGCGGCTGCCTGGCAGGATTTAATCAGTTATGTTCATGAAATCTGCCCCAACCTGCACCTGCTGACCTTGGCCCCAAGACTTGCAACATGTCAAATGGACGCAGGCTTGGAGATCCATTATGATCTTTTCCTAAGAGCCGGTATATCATCCAGCCAGTGCATCTTGATAATCTTCATGTAATCAGCATACAGATTCCCATTTGCATTTCTCAGATATTCATCGAGAAAGAGCATCCTGTATGAAAAGTGAAAAGATCATCCATGGAACAAGCAAATGAAAAGTAGATGCATCTTTGCACAAAAGCTTTCCCCCGCTCCTTGTCTGGCCATGTATACAGGTAATTACTGCATAGTTTATATCTCCCTGCTCCTCCATAGGGGTAATGGAGAAGACAAAAGCCTGGGTTGCTCATTATGAACCAACAACCCCTGATTCCTTCCTCTGAAGCCTGGGTGGCCTCAATCCTCCAAGGCCAAATCATCTCAGTGACCACCTTAAAAGGAACCATAATGATGAGCTCACCTCCGGTGAGAAGTCGCAGTGAGAGCAACCGTTTCGAAATGGAGCTCTTTGTAAAAAAAAAAGCATCTTCTTCTGAGTTGGCACAGATGACAAGGAAAATATCCTTGAGGAGGAAAAGTAAAGAAAACATTGTCTGTGAAGCCTTCTAAAATGGGAGCGTGAAGGTAGCCACCCAAAGAGGTTTCACTGAATTTTAATTAGATGAGGAGTTTGATGGGCTCATATTATTCTGTTACTGAGATATCTGAGATAAATAAAATGAGCCAGCAAAGAGTGGGTGGCCACATAAAGGACCCGCTCCAAATGAAAGTTCATTTACTAATGTATGTAAAGATTAGCAGAAAGCACATGGCAAGCTCCAGGGCTCTGCGGGTTTATTCAGAGGAGGATAGTTTTCACACTAACATAGGGGATTCTCCCTTCCTTTGAAAATTCATCAGATCTTCACTACAGAGCCCTACTTGGTGCATCCACAAATAATAATGTCTCCTGGCTGAACGTCCCACCTTGGCTATCAGGTGTTCACGGTTGTTCAGGTTACAGCTGAACTCATCAGTAATTCCAGCGTGTATTATCTCCTATTGACTATGCTTAAAGTGTTTACTGCAGGGAAAGTGGATGTTGTAACTCTCTATTTTTACAGCCTACCAAAGTTTTCACCTTGATCACTAGAAACCACAGCGCACAACAGATGGCTGATTGACGCCATATAATTTGGCTTTATCACAGCATTTCTTCTGTCTTTTTTTTTGGGGGGTGTGTGTGAATCTTTTAGCATTTCAAATATAAACTTCATTACAAATCATGTAGTAATTTTGTGACTGAAAATCCACAACCGCATCACCAGCAACTGACCCTGGAATTAAATCTTTTCCTCCGAAGTTCTGACTTGATAAAATGTTCCTGCATTTCCGTGCTTGGTGAAACTCATCATGTGAGTAGGCAGCCATGAGATTTTGTGGGTCTGCTTTCCAAGCTTGGCTAATCACACAATTTTAATAGCAATAAATCACTATTTCAACAAAGGGCTGTCTCTTTGGCAGAGATGTGCACCTTTTACTCACAAAGGTGTGGATTTATCATGTTTATTAACAGACATGCTCTACAGCTTTGTCCCGCTTTGTGTACTGCAAGCAGTGACTCAGCCCCGTGCCATGGGCACGCAAACATTATTAATAAAACTTTATTCTGCTGCAACTAGGCAGATTATGGACAAATGATAAGGAGGGATTTGCATACAAGCAGCCCCATCAAAAGTATGCCATTTCTTTTGGGAAAAAAAATCTAAAATTCAGGTGGTCTATCAGAAAGTGTATTATACTCTCAAACGGGGTAAACACTAGCTGCTAGTATTCACCGCGGTACTTCATTTTGTCAGTAACTGGGGCATGTCAAGACACTTCCAGAGGAAGATTTGCGGGGCTGCGTGAGAGCTCTGCCCGCTGCAGGGGATGCACTGGGTTACACGATGGGCGAGCAGGGCCATCCCTGGCAGGAGCTGTGCTCCATCTAGTCCCACTACATGCCGCAGAATTAAGAAAGCAGGGATTTGCACATCAGTTCTGTGCTGAAAACACATGCAATGGCAGCTATTAACTGCAGGCAGCAAATTACCCCTTGGAATTAAACTGCAATCATTCATGAGTGTCCCCCGACCTCCTCAGGGATCAGGTCTTTCTAGGAGACCCACTGCCACCTCGCTCTTCCCAGGGCACTGCTGGGGGAGCGGCAGTGGGGATGAGTCATTGCACAGTGAAACATTTCGCTTTGAAGCTTTCATCTGTGCTTCGTGGCAACAGGACGCCCCGATCAACCCCCAGACCACGCTGCCAGCGTGGGAACCCTGTGTGAAGACATCTGGCTCCATTGATATTTCTGTATTGCAGGGCTCTGCTGCAAAAAGGAAACCAGCCAGCACTGCCGATGGTTGTCAGGTCCCCAAAAAATCCTAGTATAGGGGTGCTCTCGCTACCTCTTTGTAAGCCTGATAAGCACCACCAGAATAAGAAAACCTACAAAATACTAGTAAACAAGGCTTCCCGGGAGGGAGATAGATTCTCCTCCTTTTCACTCCTACTCTCTCTCTGCGTGCATGCAAATTTAGCAGTGAGCCTAAATTTACAGCTTTAATTATGAACTTTAGCCCAAGCAGTCATTCTGGAAATATCCTCACTGGGGAAATGGAGAGTGGGACCTGGGCGTGCGCAGTGAGGCGTACAGCTGTGCCTCCGGTTAATTGTACTGATTCTGGTCCTTCATTAAGATGATTTCACGTGAAGGGATTTTATCTGCCCCCCTACTGATGGTGACAAGGAAAAGAAAATGGGAAAAAGGAGTCTCAATCTGTCTTTTACTGTATTATCTAATAAACCAGCAAAAATTAGCCTCAGCAGCAAAGATTAACCTCCTTCAAGCTCACACACCTTAATTAAACATGCTCAGCTCCAGCTGGCAGCAAACTCAAAATGTTTTACACTGTTAAAAACTGTTCATTTGTTTTACCATCCAGTCATCCTAATTTTTACACCCAAAGCTGATCAGGGCTCCTAGCAAGAACCTGACCACGACAGTGGGACACAGGGTAGAAACCTCCTTGCTCATTTCAGAGAGAAGATTTCAGCTAAGAAGGTAGGGAGATTTTTATAAAGAAATAACTTGTGAACCACTTTGCAGAGAAGCAGTGCAGACCACTGCCACAGTGACCGGTGGTCTTTGTATTGAAATATAATCTGGTTTGGATACACATCTCCAATAAACAGCATAGCTAATGCAGGTTCACCAGTGCAGTGATAAACTAGGTCTGACTCCATACCGACAGTGTAGCTACATCACGACGTGCTCCCTTGTTGCTGAGCCTATAACTCAGCCATGGTCAGGGCTGTACTGAGACCGTGGTTCTGCAGAAGGGTCAAAGCAGGAACTCAAGCCATGTAGAAGATCTTTGTGGCACTGCCCATGTAGGTTTTTTTAATGAAATAAGCTTTCTGTGTAAGACTAGCATGATTCCATAAAGGCATCAAGGTATCAGGAGCTTTGTATGAACTCACACAAATTAATGGCAAGATCCTGTAATTCCCTTTTGCAAAAGGTTCGAGATATCTTGAAAACCAAAGTACAGGGAAAGAGGAGCAGCTCAGAGGCACAAAAATTCACCTGCAGTGTCCCACCTGCCCGAGGCAGAGAGTGTCAGAGGATGCCCTGCTGGCAGTCAAACAAACAGGTAAAACAGCTGAACCCAACCTCTGGGCTGGCCACCCCGAAGTGCAGAGCATGGTCATGATCAGCTTTTGAAACATGTTTTTCATCATATCTATTATTCATTAGACACTATGGAAAGGGGACTTGCTGCTCCCTGAGGAGTTGAGATTGGCCGACACCATCTCCGAATACATTACAGGAGCACCGTCCCTGCCGGGCACACCACCGCGTGTCTGATCCCTGGCACAGAAGCAGAAAGAAGCATTATGGCTGCAAAAAGATGACATGCTGGGAGGTTTTCATTATGTCACATTTGACCTTCCCAGCTTTCCTAATAGATTGTTCTTGTCATCAGGGCCTAACAAAATGCATTACCTTGCTGGCATTTGCTGCTCAGCAGTCAGTACAAATCTTAGCTCCACTAGCTTCATTTGGAGGTCCAGTACTCTGATTTAGAAAGTAACTAAAAAGTGGCTAAAAAGCTTAATTTTTTTTCCTCCAAAAAGATTAAATTTTAAATCTCTTTGTAAGAAGACATTTGCAGCTGAGCAGTCCTTTTAAACTACATTTCTTTCCTGATAGGAAAGAAATTGAAGTGCATTAGAAAATGTTCAACCAAATCAGTATTCTTAAAATATTGGTGTGCAGGAGACAGAAGTGCCTTTTCTTCTCTATGCGGTCCAAGAAAGGCCCTCCAAGGACTTCTGAAGCCCTTGCTCTGTACCTATTGTGCACTTGCACATCCCAAATGTCCTCTTCATTATTCTTTGAAGACACTCAGTTTTATGTTTTAATTTTCAATTCCATACCATAGCTAGCTCCTAGCTGGTGTTTGTGGCCTGTCTCACCAAAGTTCAGTAGTCAGCAAGAGATGTCATTTTTTCAACAATATAGTTTAAGTATTCTATCACTTCTTAATGTCCCTTTTGATCGCAGTTTAATTACACTGAAGATAGCTGTGAATAAGGTTACTAATCTTGAACTAATTCTGTTTTCTGAAGGTCACACAACCCTGTCCTTCTCTCAGTTTCTCCTACACTCTGTTAGACATAAGATCATCCTCATGGTTTCATCCTGCAGTGGTTACATCTCAGAAAAGAGCATATGAGCACCACTACCATTGACATTGATGGAGAATTATTTTCAGCCCAGTTACACAGCCATGGTCTTTAATCCACTGGTCCTTGACCACGAGCAAGCAGAGGCATTGCTGGGGGAATGCCTCTAAAGGCTCTCCAAATATTCACCTTCACCTCCTTTGTAGATAAACATATACATATACTTTCACTCTCAACCCCTCTTTCAAGACCTGCCATGAAATTGCATATAAATGCTGTATTTCCTTTACTAGGAGAATTATCTGGAAGAAATATTGTATCAACTGGAGTTCACTAATGCACAGCCAAAAGCTGTCATTAAGTGATACATCATGCATTAAAGATAAAGTTATGGGCTCTAAAACAGATTTGGTAAAGGAAAATTTAACTTACACTAAATTACCTATGGAAATAACTCACCTAAACACTGACTTAATTCATTATGATCGGTGCCATTATAATGAATATCAGATATATTCATAATTGCATGGCATTTATCTTCAGTTAATGACCTGTATGAAGGTTATTATATAGGTTTCATCCTCTGCTTACTGTAAATGGAAGTATTCACTGAGCTGGCTTGCAATCTCACTCTTCATCCTGAAGAACAGGTATGGCTGAGCCCTCCTGCAGCATGACTAAGGTGTGGATCACCTGGTAGCTCAGCATTCACCCAGTGCTGACATATGCTGCCTGAGGGAAGAAACAGCTCATTTTTGGTTGCTCTGGCCAGGAGCTACAAGGAGAGGCTATGATTCTACTCCACCCACCTGGTACTGCTGATGTTGGTCCCTTCAGCATGGTTTACTTGTGAAGAGCAGGCCAGCAACAAGCTTTATCTCATGTTCATTCATATAGCCCAAAACTTCAGTGGTATCTGAGGAAAACACAGGACAAACACGTCCTACCCCTAATTAATGGTTAGATATAAGTCTACTGATGCTTCCAGAAACTGGAATTAATGCTGACCCTGGTGGCAAATGTCCATGCAGGGTAAGAGCAGTGAATAATCAGCTCTTCTCCCTGTTTCCAGTCTGGCCAAAATAATAAATTAGTAGAAGATGACAGCAGTCCATCCATTTCCCTTGTGACACACGAATCACTCATCTGGTGCTCCTTACCCATGTTGCTTTTACTGGAAGCAGCTGCGTTGCCAAATTCTAGAAGAATAGTGTGAGCTTATCTCATGGCCAGTTTTTGGGAATCATGGTCCAAGCAGGTACTTGGCTGAATGCTGTGCAAAAGAGCTCATCTTCCATGGCTGCGTCTTTAATCTTAATTGTAAGTGTCCTTGATTTTCCTAAGCCTCATCAAAGCAGTAGGTGGCCCAGCAGGCTGAAGGACATTTTGTTGCTATTAATTCACCTCCAGGTCTTTTGGTTCTCCTGGGATCTCAGTTCAAGGATGGTGGTTCACATCATCTCTGGTACCCTTAATCCAGCTCTTCCTGTCTCTAACCACAGTTAACGTTTGCAGTGCAGAGAAAGCAGCCGCCTGTCCTGGCAATTAACGGCTTTTCCTTGGCTGGTATTTTATCGATCAGTCTTTCCTCTCTGGACTAATTTTAGAAGCTAGATTCAGTGCCAGCTTCACAGATGATCTTTTCATTTTGTAAAGGTGTTTGGCTTTGTTCACCAATAACTTAATTAGAGGTACTCTCCAAATTCCTGCTCTGCTTACACAGCCCTCGCACTTTTTCTTTTCCTTGTTTTCTCTTCCTGTCAGACAGGTATGACAGAGCTCAGAGGACCCAGGGTGATGAAATGTGGGAACACTGATGAGTCCGTGGGAGGAACAAGGGCTGCAGCACCTGAGAAATGCTTTGTTGAAAGCCTCTTCCAATCGCAGCCACATTAAGAATGCTCCCCCTTGATGAAAAATGAGGGTGCTTGGGATGCTGGGAGCTTCAGGGAAGAGAGGAGACAGGCATTTCACAGGCAATACAAAACTGGGAGGAGCAGTAGTACACCAGATGGTTGTGCTGCTCTTCAGAGAGACCTTGGCAAGCGGGAGAAATGGGCCAAGAAATGCAAAGTCCCATGCCTAGGGAGGAATAACCCCCGGCACCAGGACAGGCTGGGTGCTGACCGGCTGGAAAGCAGCTCTGCAGAGAAGGTCCTGGGGGTCCTGGTGGACACCACGTAGAACATGAGCCAGCAGTGTGCCCCTTGGGGCAAAGAAGGCTACTGGTCTCCTGCACTGCTTTAGACAGAGCATTGCCAGCAGATCATGGGAGGTGCTCCTGCCTCTCTGTTCACACTGGTGAGACACATCTGGAGGGCTGGGTCCAGTGCTGGGCTCCCCAGTACGAGAGAGACATGGACATGCTGGAGTGAGTCCAGTGAAGAGCCAGAAAGATGAGGAAGGAACTGGAGCATCTGATATATGGGGAGAGGCTGAGAGAGCTGGGACTACTCAGCCTGGAGAAGAGGAGGCTCGGGGGATCCTATCAGTGTGTATGAATACCTGATGGAGGAAGTAAAGAAGACACAACCAGACTCTTCTCAGTGGTGCCCAGTGAAAGAACAAGAGACAATGGGTACAAAATGAAATACAAGAAATTCCACTTAAACGTAAGAAACAACTTTCTTCTCGTGAGGGTGGCTGAACACTGAAACAGGTTGCCCAGAGAGACTGTGGTGTCTCCATCCTCGCAGATGTTCAAAACCCTACGGGACATGGTCCTGGGCAACCTGCCGTAGGTGACCCTGCTTTGAGCAGGGACTAGGCAATCTCCAGGGCTGCCTCCCAGCCTCAGCCACTCTCCGATTCTGTGATTTTTGCTATCTCTAAGGCAAAACTTCTATTACTTTCAGCAGGGTAAATTTTGTCTGCAAATGTTTCTGACATTATCTGAATTTCTACCGGGAACTGGTGTTCCTTCTTTCTTTTAGGACCAATAACCATCTGTCCCGATTCCCTGAATGAAAGCTTTTACCTCCTATCAGCAGCCATTGTAAGAAAGAAAGCAAAGACTGAAAACAGCTTATTGTTTATTAATGTTTGACTGAGTTTATATCCTTTCTAGAAGTCTGCAGTCTTGTGTATGCTGACTATTCTCCTGGATATCCTTCCTATGGGTATAAATGTCTCCTTTTTTAAACTCCTTAATAAATTCTTGGCCTCAACGAGAATTCCTGGGGGCAAGAAGTCCCCAAAAATGTGTTATATTAATACCAAATATATTCCTTACAAAAAGTCTGAGTCCGGGTGTGATGGATTGTGCAAAGATTTGCCCGGATTTTTCCAAAAATGTGACCTGAGGCCTTGGGATGGAGGAGGACTGTGATTTGACTGGCTTGGTTACCTGACCCTTGACAGAAGAGTGCGATCCAGGGAGACCGACAGCAGCAGCCTTTCATTCCAGCGTCGCTGTTGTTCTGGTTTTATTTAAATTGGAAAGGCGAGAGGGCTTGGGAAGCTGCCAATGTTAATGCTATAGTCACTGACAAGGTAAAATGTGCCTCAAAAAGATATACAGCTCTCCTTTCACAGCCGCATTTGCTTTAAAGTTGGAGCTAAACCTCTCCACAGAGCAGATATGGGGAGCGTGGATTGCATTGATTCCTGGCCCTACAAGGCTGAGAAGAGATTCAGCATCTAACACCGGGCCTAGCCCTGCTGCAGGAGAGAGTGGCAAAGGGATTGACTGCTTTGCATGGCTTAATTGCCCTCAGCATTGCAATCTGCAGCAGTTTGCTAAATTATGGTTAATGTTCAGCTTTATTCCTTTGTGAGAAATGGCAGCCAGTAATGAAGTAGAGCATTTAGTCAATGGTAATAAATAAAAATAATTTCTTTCTTAACCAGAAAAATAGAAAAGGAGCCATAGCTGGGTGATCAGGTTTTTCTTTTTTCTTCTTAGATAACATCATCAACAAAAAACCCAGCAGCTTTAAGGAGTCAAATACCCAGCCAGAAGTTTATTTGTGTGACAGAGCAGGTTCTTCCCTGACTTGACTCTGCCATCTTATGTTTAAACCTTAAGCCTATTCTCTATCATGCATGCATTATAATAGACATTTTAGTTCTCTGCCCAGATAACACTTTCTTCCCTCCTGCTTGAGCCTCCTGCTCTTGGCAAGAGTGGAGTCTCCTACAGAAACAGATGTTTCCCTCTTGCCTATCAAGGACACATTGCTCTTGGGCTGAGGATTTCCGCTTGCCGGTACTTCCAAGCCCCACGGGTAACACCTGCTCCCCACTGGAGCCCCCTTCTTTCCCTCGGGAAACCCCTGCCCCTCCAGAACATCCCTGGGAGAAGAGGCTGAAGTGAGCAGAAGTTTCCTAGAGTATGTCAAGGCTTTTGCTGTATGTCTGCTCTCAAAAGCAAGGGGGGGGTGTCCTGGGATGTGTTAATCCCCCTGTATCAGTGACTGATTTGGCTCCCTGTGAATGCTTTGGCCATTTGCACTGTCCTTAATATTTCCACAAACAAAGGGACCTGCTGGCACCCCGTGGCAGGGCCAAGGAAAGGTTGAGAAGAAAAGGACCCAGGCTGACAGCAGAAACCTGCTCATGGCCCCACCAGCTCTCTTTGGGATTGGGGACCCTCAAGGTCCAGTCTTTGATTGTTTAGAAAAACCTTAAATTTTATGTAAAAATTAAAACAGGTGACTGAGATGCCACGTAAGCTCTTACTGACTGTACAACAGCAGTTTGTGGGGTCTGTTAAGAATAGACCAAATGTCTAGGGATGCTGCTGGCTCTGCCTGGTTCCTGTGTATTTACTCATTAGTTCTTTGTGTGCTCTTCCCTGCAAGGTACTGCTATCAGTGTTTGGAGAGATGGTACGTACCAGTTACTACACTTGGCTTCCTCTGTTCTGTGCCTCATTAGTTGTAGCTCTTGGCATGTTGATAAAATGTTATCTCCTAGATAAGTCGAACACACTGTGCGGTTGTCTTGACTTGTGCAGTAACACTTGCACTCTGTTTCTATGGGAAATAACAGTGTGGAAAGGGTGCCTTCTGAGACACGATTAAATTATCTCCTTGGAGGTATTGCCTGTGTATTACCACCCCTAACAGTGGTGTCTCAGAGGGGATCCAAAGATGAGGACCTGACAGGTGTCCCCTTCCCTGCCATGCACCATTGCTATGTGGCCATCTGACGCAGGAGCACATGTGCCACATCCTGGACTAGCGGCTGAGCAATGGCAGGGACAGCACGAGACCTGATTTAATAACCAGGTGTGCTGCGTAAGACTGGGAAAGGCAAGGACCAGCTAGGGAGGGTCATGCTGCAATGGGCTGTAAGACACTGGGCATGAAACAAAGGATCTCCCTGTGCCAGAGACGTACTTTTTCTTCTTGTGACTTGGGGGAATTTGGTACCCTCTGGGGCCACCCAACCACTGCCTTTCTGCAACACTTGGCCACTGCCCACTTTGCATTTGAGAGGATGCCTGGGACTACATTTGGGCTTGTCCAGTATCTGAGCGGTGGGGGCAACTGGGGTTTCGGTCAGGTCCAGAGCACATCATGGGCTAAGCTGAGGCTCACCACCGAGCTTTGAAACTACGTTCTTGGTATCCGTATGTATATGTGTGCCAGTAAAGCAAGCCCTTCATGTGCTTTCTCTGCTGTTCCTGCATTGGTTCCCCAGTGCAAACACACATGTGGGATCTTTTCTGCAAGCCTCTCGGCAATACATGACTGTCAGCATTAATACAGCAGGAGAAGCAGCAAAACCATCTGCAGCACTGACAGGAACCCAGCTTGATCCATAAGAGCACTGTGTATTTTCATCAAGGATCAGAAAACCGGCTTACCAAGGAGTAAAACAAAAAAGCTCATCATTTAATACCCTTGTCTTTTCACCTCCTTCCCAGGATATGAATCTGGACTCTGTGATGTTCTGGCTTTTATTTTATTCAGCTCTCTAGAGGATGAGATGACTGGGATCCCCACTCCAGTGAGATAAACATGGCTAATATGCAGGTAGTGCCACTGCCAGCAAAGGGCCCAACCTGCTCTAAGGCCTCCGAGTGATCTGTGTTCAGCGATCTCTGCAGATGGTTGAAGTGGCTCATCTCCTCTCTAGCAGAAGTGTTTTATGTTCTCCATAGGGGGAAAAAGAGGAGAATAACTGCATAAATTACCAGTGGAAGCAATCTCTTCCCTGACAGTCTTCCCTGTCTGCTTTGCTCCTGAAGGACCAGTATATACTGACTCTAATCAGGCTTGTCTGCTCGTGCCGGGAATTTCAACAGGACGAGGGAGAGGAGAGACTCTGCTTTCCAACCAGCAGAAAATCTTCTGCAGCAGAGATTGCTCCCGGGGGCTCTGGCCCTTTGCCCTCATTGACCAGAGGAAAAAGTTGCTTCTAGGCATTACCTAGTTACCTTGGCCTTTGTTTTCAGGAATAACAAGACCGCAACTGCCTCCGCTGAGTGTCCAGCTTACATTTTAAAAAGGCTGATTTTCAGCGGGGAGGTGCTTGGTGCTGCCTGGATATTGTCCTGCTTTTCCTGTTGCCCAGGCAGGGCTGAGTGCGACCATCTTCATATCACGCAGGCCGGTGCAACCACAGCAAAGCAGCAGAGCTTCACTCTATTTTCAGTGCAGGGAAGCAGGATCATGAAAGTGCCCTTTACAGGTTTCCTGTCCTAATCCAGAGAGAAATCACTCTCATTTTTCACTGAAGTTAAGGAATTGCAGGGGGTTGTAGATTCCTTTAAGGAGCTTGCAAGCCCTGCAGAGGCAGTGCCTGTGTTCTGTGTTTTAGCACCTGCAAAACCCACTCAGATCAGCAACTTGCCAGAGGTACAAAATATAAAAAAAACTTTTGCATCTGCTTAGTATGTGCTGTTAGTGAGAACCAGCTGAGTAGGTTCATGTTTTTTTTGCAGGAGCAAGTGGATGACACAAAATCCTTTTCCTTGTATTTTGAAAAGGAGGCCAAGAGAAGCCACCTCTCTCTCTCCTGCATACAACATTCAACAGGGCCCAAGCTCATTATTTCCCACAACTTTGGCATAAATCTCTAGAAGCAGTGATCGCAGCTGGGAAAAACTGCAGCCTACCAACCATGAGACACTCATCTGGACTGATCTGTCCCCTCCCGCAGTTTCAACTGAGGTGGAACCAAGCGGCCCCTTTGGACTGGGTGTGCATGTAAAACTGTTTTCCTTAGTATCCACTGGTATTTCCCAGCCCTCTCACAAGCCATGAGGATTTGGGGGCTGCCTGGGGAGATGGGATGAGACGGGGAAGAAGTAAACGCCAATATTGAGTTGTTAAATGTTGTCTGAACGGCTGGAGCATGACTTGAGCAGGGCAGGAAACGCCACTCACAACTGCACATCGGGTGAGAATACTTTATTAAATTGTTTCCTTTTTCTACTTGGGCACCACCTGCTGGCATGTAATTAAATTAGCATCATCAGCCAGATATTAAACCCTCTGCAGTCACTGAGAATATGCCAGGTTTTTTCCAGATTATTAAGCAAGGTAGAGAGAAGAATTTTTGTAATCACCTTGCGCACTCCCTGTACCAGCACTTAGTCACTATAAATATATTTCCTTGTATATCCCTCGGGTTTTTAAGATTGCAGTGGAGAGCTCTTATGGAGAAAGTTTTTCTGGGCATTGCTTGCTCCTGGTAGCAGCCAAAGCCAGGCGCGTGCACGGCACAGGCACCCAGCCGTGGTGCTCAGCCTGCTGCTCAGCGCTTCCCGTCCGGCTCACGGAGCCCCCCTGCACCTGCCAAAACACAGCCAGGACAAACACGGTACTAGGATGACGCTCCTGGGAGCCAAGGCTACTTAACTCGCTATAACCTCAAAATATTAAATCATGTAGCTGAGAAATACTGGCCCAGCTCACTCGGGCATCCCAGAAGGGGCTGAAGTAAGAGCAGAGCCCGGGAGCCAGCGAGCTGCTCCTGGCAGGGGAGGGCTGCAAGGGCGATACCAGGAGAGGACTGTGGTCACGTCCTAAGAGCTGCTAATAGATTTCTGGGAGTTTTGACTTCATGTCTGACATGGATTCAGCTTTCTTTGCAATGTTCCATGCAGGAATAGGAGTAATCCCCATGCTCTGCAGTGTACACTTGTTCAAGCTGGACTGGCACCGTAGAGCTCACGGGCCGTGTTTAGCAACGGTTCGCCTCGGGTTCTCCCTCCTCTGCCCTCAGCAGAACAACTCCCTGTAGCCAGGGCTGGTTTTGCACACGTATGAGTGGCTTCCTACCAGCTTCTCCCAGCTCCACAATATGTAGCATGCAGGCAGTTGCCAGGAGGGAAAGGAGACGGGGCAGAAGGAAGGGCGAGGGAGAATGCACCTAGGGAGTGAAGCAGTAAGTAACCATGCCATGGTTTCAGACCGGCCAGCTAAAAAGCACAGTAATCCACTGCACTGAAGGGGACACAGCGCTAGCCCACAGATGAAGACAGGGACGTATCCACAACATGGGGGCCAGGCCTGGTCCAGCAAGCCTTCCTCTGTAAGAAGAAGGGGAGGGATGAGTTTACTGGCTGGTGGCGCCTCCCTGGCAGTGCAACAAAAAGGGAAAGAAAGGGCAGCTAACACAGCCGGCTTCTTGTCCCCTGGGCACCCAAAATCATCTGCTGGTGCATACGCTGGCAGTGAGGTAAGAGACAGCACATAGTACCCAGTGTTCATCCCAAGGTATTTCCTACGCAGCTTTTGGCTGAGAGCTTCCCAGCTTGTCCCAAACATGCTGTTCTGTTTCTCCACGTCGAGGGAAAAAGGATAACCAGGACTTGGATCAGGACGGCTGAGGGGAAATGAGAAGTGACATCCAAATTCCTCATTGCTTACAAGATGTGTGTACACCACAGGAGGAAACAAGCCAAAAAGAAATCAAATTAAAAGCTATGCTTGTGAGAAATTGTGCTGAGAGTGAAAAACCTCCAAACAATCATTTTTGCTGCAATCTGCTGTTGAAGGCTTGTGGTCTCACTGGACCCCCGGTGCTGTGGGAGAGCTGTGTCAGGTGGCTCTGTGAAGGGGCAAGGAAAGCCCTGTGAGATATATGGGAGGATTTATAGTATATCTGCCTTTAGCTGGCTGCAGAATAGTGCAAATTCTATAAAATGGAGCCTTAGTCTTGCTGCAGGGCAGATCTCTGTCCATTTTCCTGGCTATGGTGGCAGGGAGACACAAGAATAACTCACTGAACCCAACATGCGTGCAAAGCTCCCCAGGACCCAGGGGACAGGCTCCCATGGGCTGAGGCAAACTCAGGACCTTATTCCAGGGTAAGAACCAGCCTGCCTGACCAGCTGGCTCCCCTGCGCTTTGCATGGGATGCACAGAGCATAAAAATTAATGATGCCGAGAGAAGGGTGTATGGCCAAGCATAACCCTGCCACGTGCCAGCCCCATGGCATGCACACCATCTGGGGGGCCCCTGAGCCAAACACAGCCCCTTCCCCAGGGAGCAGGAAGCACCCGGCAGAGCCAGAGCAGGTGGAAAAGCAGCTTTTTGGACTCCGGTCCCTGGTGTGTCATGCTGCTGGGGTGGCCATGGAGAGGAAGGCCATCCTGGAACCGAACTTTTCAACCCCAACACTCCAGCTGGCTTATTAGGGATACAGGGCTTTCAGCAGAGCCTACACTGCTTCACTCACTAGCTCACTGATAAAGAGCTTGACCAAAAGCCCTGCTTTCAGATACCATCACAGTGCCTACTGGCCTCCTCAGAGGAGATAAGAAAATGGCAGTCAGCTCCCCAAACAGAGAGGTGTCGCTCCGGGGATGGGTTATCCTGAGTGTGCTTCAAAAGGAGAAGGGCCTGAGCCGAGCGGCTTCCCTTTCCTTGCCCTACACCACTCTCCAGAGCAGTGGCTGCCTGGTGAGACCCAGCTGCAGAGGGGCTGCTCCCCAGGAAAGGCTTCTCCTTGCATCAGGTGCTGGGAGATGAAGTGTGGTGAGAAATTATGAGAAAGGAGGATGGCCAGGAGACAGTAATTTAAAGAGTCACTTGTGTTTTCCTCTGCTGATATGTCTGTTGGGGTAGGGCCCCAAGTCTGGGTAAGGAAACAGGCAGGTTAACAATATCCCCATTTTAGAGATGGCAAACAGAGGCACAGTGGTGGCATCTACCACGCCAGGCACTAGGCCAGGTTCACAGCTCATCCACACTACCCTTTTCAGCAGCATCCTTCCCAGGAGCCTTCTCAGAAGGCAGAGAGCATGGTACAAAGACTCTAGAAAAGAAATAAAGATGCTCAGTTTGGAGAGAATTTCTGTGATTAAAGAATAAAATTCACTCAGAAGGCACCTTTGCAAAAAATACCATTTCCTAGAGAATTCTTTGCAAGAAATGGAAGCGTAAGGCAATCGAAGTAGAAATGTTTCCTCCTTATCAGGCACGGAAAGAGAAAACCAGGCATTTAAAAGCAAATTCTGGGAAGGCCCCTGCAATGTGCATGATGTGTAGAGCTGCAGGTGGGATTTGTGCAGAAGGGACAGAGGAGTGATCTGAAGTTGATGAAAGGATTTCCCTATGGTTGTGCATCTCTGCTCGTGCACAGTGATGGAGTTGTTACTTGGCAGTCCTATACCTGCTCTCTGTCATTCAAAGCTGGCTCACATCTCCATATGGGTAGGAGAAAAGTTCTCAAAATGGTCAAAAAAAGGGATTTTTCAAACACAAACCTGAAAGATTTCCTGGACTACTTCAGCATGCAGAGAAATATATGTCTTCATGTCCTCCCTGCAGTAACAACAGTCCTCCAGAGACAGAACAACCCCCCAAAACAGAGCTATACCAGCAATTGCATTTAGGATGAAAATTGCAGTCACCTCCAGAGGAACATGGACTTCCCTTGGTCACTGCAATGTCCTGTGGGTCTGAAGATGATGGTTAAAGTGCAGATGGAAGCACCAAGATGCAGTACCTGGTAGAGCTGCAATTTCTCTGCCAGATTCAGCTGAGGGGGAGCAGTGAGGATCCCAGTGGGCACTGGGCAGAGCTCAGTACTGCCCGACCCATGGCAGGGAACAAGCCCTCTGCCAGCCCTCCTTGCTTTGCCCAGGAGCTGACCATGCCTCCAAGGCAGCACATTAAAAAAAAAATAGTGAAAAGGATTTTAAATGTGGTTTGTGAGCAATAAGGCTTTCCCCATGTTGGCTCAGTCTGACAATCTCTCCTCATACAAATTTCAAAGAAGGTTTTGCCCTAGTGAATATACAGTGAAAGGCTCTCTTTTATATGTTTTTTTAAAGCCTATGCAATCAAAAAGCTCTTTGAAGCTCCAGGAGCCCTAGACATTGTCTAAAAACATCTGCTTCTATTTTTCTGCTGTATTTTTCCTTGATGGGAAATGAAACCAATCAAACTCTTGTTAGGGAGGAGAGGCAGGACGGCCCTGTGCCGACAGCCTGGGTGCTGGGCTGGGACCCAGCTCTGCCAGGAGGGACCAGTAGCACCTGCACAAACCAGCACTGCTGGATTCCCAAAAGCCAGGCTCTGCTTTCCCTACTGCAATGGAGAGGGTTTGATCCAGCGCGCTCAGGAAGACCGATCCAGGTGCAGCCACTTCCCCAGTTATTTGCTGTCCCCAGCCCTGAAGCTCAGCTCCCCAAAAGCTGGCGGCATTTGCTGCTCACCCTCCCTTCCTGCGGGTCTGGATGGGGAAGTCTCTCCAAACAGGTAACACTGGAGGGCATGTTTGCCCTCTCCTTCCCAAAGTTCAGTCTCCGGAAGCTTTTCCCTCGGCTCAGCCCCATCTGTGATGGAAAGGAGAGCTTGACGGACAGCAACCCTGGCCTCAGAGAGGCCCCAAGGAGCTGCCCGCACCATCCCCAAGCCCATAGCAGGGGAGATGCTGGCCAGCCCGCAGCCATCACAGACATCAACTTGAGTTTACCACGTTCAAGCAAGCTGGAGAGAACATCTGTGGATTTGTCATTTAAAAGCATCTTAATGGGAAGAAGCCCATTTTTCAGTGCAAAGCAGAAGCTCAAAGAAATATTACAAACTGTGAGCATTACTTTCTGCTTCTTTCACAGCAGGTCTGAGCCATCTCATCTGGTGCATTATGAAGTTATTTTAGATTTCCTAAAAAAAAAAAACCCAAAACCAGGAGTAATAGCACAGCTACCTTGCTGCTTCTCCCAGGAGGTAATTGCTTAATAGGGACATCTCACTGCCTTCAAAGAAAAATAAAATCACCACACCTGTAGGTCTTCCTCCCCAGCTGTTCTCTGTAAGTGCCCACAGCAACTGCTGGTAATTTCTAGCACCCTGGCTGCTTACATGTCACATCTACAAAGAAACCATCATTGTGAACAACCTCATTGTGTAAGAAAATAGTATTTACTAAGCTGAAATCGATCCCACAGTGACAGCCAGGGCAGCATGTCCTGTGTCCCAGGACAGTCAGAGCTGATCCAGCCTCAACAGTGGCCAAGGCTGGCACCCATCCGTCACCTGGGCATGATGGGGTCTCTTCCGTGCAGGTACCGTTCAGCTAAAGACCTAGCAAGCAAAGCAAGCTGGGCTCAGATGTGCAAGGGGAAAGAGCACAGAATTCCTCAGGCTGTTGTTTCTCCTCTTGCACCCCTGGGCAAAGCAGAAAGCGAAGTGCAAGGAAGGACTGTCCAGACCGAGAGGGCGTGGGGGAGAAGCAGAGAAGATCCTCAAGAAGAAAACCGTGTTTAGGCAGAGGATAATAGGGAATATTTTATGCAATTCTGGAAAACCTGCTCAGAGGCAGTGCTAGGGCAGGTGAGGAGGGAATGACCCTCCTCCCTCACCACAGCCCCTGTGTTCCCACAGAAATCAGCCAGGGCAGAGCTGGCATTTCACAGCCTCAGCCAGCTTTTCACCAGCACTGCTACCCCTGCACCATGTGTGAATTCTGAGCTTAGAAGCTATTGGAAGGGAAGGGACCACTTGCAGCTTCGCTCCTTTGGTTCCTCAGCCCTTTTGCCTTTCTCAAATCCAGCCCCAACATTCAGTGATTCTGATTTGTGCAATGGCAGCCTGATTTCTGCTCTCTTCCAGCTCTTCTCAGACAACTTCAAACAGCCTTTAATCACAGCTCTGACTGCTGCAGCTGATGGCTGCGACTCCCTGTTTCTCCAAGGACACTCGCTCTCATCCTGCTGTGTTAGGCAGGATGGGACTTAAAACCAGAACAGAGCTCTTAGTCCTTCCCTGTCCCTATGGCTTGCTCCTGGGCCCTACGCTGAGGTTTCCCTCCTGTTGGAGGTGGGAGCTGGAGGCTCCTTCCCCTGGATGTCTGTTGACTGAGAGGCAGCATTGACATGCAACACCTGCAGCATGAAAACTATTTGGGAAAATTAAATTGCAGGGAGTGGAAAGCTCAGTATAAAATTTTGTACTCAGCTTGAGGCTGAAAATCAGTGTGTTCCCCATTCTCTCACCTGATTTCTTCCCTCCCCATTAGCTCTGAGAGGGCCATCAAAGCATCGCAGCTGAATATATTTCCATATAGAGACAGGAGGAGTGATGATTTGGCATTCAAAATGGATACAGTTTATGCAGCAGGGAAGAAATTTGGGGGAGAGAGACTTGGCAGTGAAACAGGAAGGTTATAAGATAAAGATTCAAACCCACCCCCCCACCAAACACACACACACACACACAGAAACAAGGGAAATAATTTTCAACAGCAAGGCCCAGCAAAAAAACCAGAATGATGCCAAACCAGATCGCAGTGCAGCGTGAGCTGCATCTGGTGGCCAAGGAAAGTAGTGCTTTTGTTTAGGAGAGCAGTTCAGCTTGGTAGGAAAAGTAATGACCAAGTCCAGGAGTGGAACTAGCACTTCTCTCCTTGCTGCTCAAGTTTGGAGCCCGAACTGCCATCATCCTGCCTTAGGGAAAACAGCGGCTGCAATGAAAAATCACACGTCTCAGCATTTCAAACAGCGCTAGTTTGGGAGATGCCACAGTTGCCCTCCCGATGCAGGTTTGCAGCAGCCCTCATAGCCCGCAGGCTACCGTGGCCATCTCTTTGGGGTCAGCCGTGACAATAAAAAGGCAGCTGCTGCCTGCACCACTCGCAAACAAGGTGGCATGGGCAGAGGATTTGGGGCAGAAAGGCAGCAAATGCAGAGCAGAGCAAGGTGGTTGCATGCATTAGCCAAGGCACCCATATGGCCGACAGCACAGACTAAGTGAGCCTCTGCAGCTTTGTATTCTGCTCAGGGCTACGTAATCCCTGGCTGCACCTTATTAGGATCCTCAGCATTTCTTCTTCTAAATCTTGTCAGTATACTGACAACTCAATTTGAAAGCCAAGGTGTTTCCTTGATGCAGGACTTTTTCTAAACAGGAGGCAAAGTACATCAACCCACAGCACGATTCATTACCCTCACCTCAGAATATATGGCGTGTCAGGGATAAAGCCATGAAGTTTTGATTTATACAGGCTAATCAAGGAGAAAGCTATTAACCGAGGGGCAATGGATTATTAAATAAAATTACAGAAGAAACATAATGTCAGAACACCTAGTTCTGACCCTTGGAACATATAATTGCTCTTCTTATCTATCCCAAGTCTTTGCTATGAAAGTTAAAGCAATCCTTCCAGTGCAGATACAATTTTAAACAGGTTGAGGAACCAATACAGCTCCCATTTAAGCATTTAGAGCGTGGCAAAGTGTTTGAAACTCTGAATAATGCCACTGAAGGGCTTTCTCAAGAGTACCCAGTAATAGTGAGCTCAAAGATCAACACCTGGGTGCTACCTGCTTCAGTAATTTTCAGTAAATTGCCCTTAACTGACAGCAGAGTTAGTTTTGGAGGGCACAGTCTGGAGGGATGTGCCACAGCACATTGCCAGAGCGCAAGAGCAATATCCATGGTTGTAAATATTACACTTCTGGCATCTCCATCCAATCAAAACTAGTCCATCCAAAAGCGGTGCACCACTGTGAAGAGAAGGAAGACAAGGAAAGCTGAAACCAAAGAGAAAAGAGAAATTCACAGCAGCATAGAAAGCCACCAAGAGCCATATATATCTCTATAGATCCGCTGTAACAACTACATTCCTGTGTGCTGGTTTTGGCTGGTGTAGAGTAATTTTCTTCACAGTAGCTGGTATGGGGCTGTGTTTTGGATTTGTGCTGGAAACAGTGTTGATAACCCAGGGATGTGTTAGTTCCTGCTGAGCAGGGCTTACACGGAGCCAAGGCATTTTCTGCTCCTCACCCCACCCCACCAGTGAGGGGCTGGGGGGGCACAAGGGGTGGGGAGGGGACACGGCTGGGGCAGCTGACCCCAACTGACCCCAGGGATGTCCCACACCATATGGCGTCATGCTCAGCACATAGAGCTGGGGGAAGGAGGAGGGAGGGGGGAATGTTCGGAGTGATGGTGTTTGTCTTCCCCAGTAACTGTTACGTGTGATGGAGCCCTGCTTTCCTGGAGATGGCTGAACACCTGCCTGCCCATGGGAAGGAGTGAATGAATTCATTGTTCTGCTTTGCTTGCATGTGCAGCTTTTGCTTTACCTATTAAACTGTCTTTATCTCAGCCCATGAGTTTTCTCACTTTTCCTCTTCCAATTCTCTCCCCCATCCCACCGGTGGGGAGCAAGCAGCTGTGTGGGGTGCAGTTGCCGGCTGAGGTTAAACAACGACACCCTGTTACAGCACAGATGGAGCAAATACAGAAAAATCCTAACCCATGGACAACTACCATCCCCACGCCCCATATTAGGGCTAGCTTTAGGGTCCCCCTCTCTCCAGGGCCACCTAACACCTTTCGTTATCACCTAGCCTGCTCTCAGCCCTCACCCCTGACAGAAAGGTGTCCTACTCACGCTGCTCCTGCTCCACCCCTGAAGCTCCTTCCCGCTCTGGTCCCATCCTGCCCAGCACCACTGAAGCCTCTATGCCTCCTCCCACAGTGTGTGCCCAGTTCCTCCCCACCAAGATGGAGACAGCAGGTGCTGCAACTTGATTTTCCTATCCCACTACATTCACGGCAGGAACTTTCTGAGCAGGGCCATTGGCTGCCTGCCCAAGCCCTGTTGTTCAGCAGGGATCCACTTAAAAAAGCAAAATGATGGGGACTCAAGTAGAGCTCAGTGTTGTCCTATAGAAGCTTTTAGGAATCTGGCATTGGTGTGTGGCAGATCCTCTCTTGGTCCCAATTAACATGGTTTGCTACAGCTATTTGTCCAGGGCTTCCCCCCGCTTTTGTGCTTAGCTTACCTGTTTTGCTTTTCCACATCTGTTCGTCCTGCGCGAGGCAGGCAGAAAGCAGAGCCTGGAGAGCACTCACCACCAAGAGAGCGAACGCAAAGTCACTCCCCAGAAATGCACACAGAGGTTTAGCCTTAACACCAGCCCTCCAGCTGCCAATTCACAGAAAGGCACTTCTGAATCCCTTTTGGCAGTACAAGTCAATCAACACAGACAGCTTGTTCTGAACCATATTTGCAGTGTAGTGAGCAACTGTACATGGAGCAGAAATAGCAATATCATCCAGCCTGCCCTTCCCGGTGCTTTCAGTTTGTCACTGAGGCCAAGGACTCTGGGCTGTCCTGACCCCAGCCCAGGACTGCCTGCCCTGCTCCAGCTTTCATCCTCTGGGGCGTTCTCAGGCTGAAATAGCTCCTGAGGTTCTGCTAGGGACCTGTATTTCTGAGCTCTCCACACCACCAATATCTTTTTTTGGAGAACTTGAAAACCATCTTACAGTTCTTCCTCTCAACTCTATATTATCAGCTCTGCTAATGGTGGTCCAACTGGCTGTATATCCAGTAAGTGCACTGTTGAAGTCTAAACAGATGGATTTCAGTAATCTTCTTGCCTAGACTGGGTGCTAACTTAGCAGAGATTAGGTGTGATAGGAATCCCTACAGACACCTCACCTTCACTTACAGTGGTTCTAGTCCGGCAACATCCTATAGCACTTCTTAAGTAAAATACATAACAAATGTGACTATAAAGCCTTCTATTTTTCTATTCTACCCTTCATCCTATTTTCTCATGGGGTCCTCCCCAGCTTTCCCTTCCCTTCAGCCTAGATCATATTGCTCTTCTAACTCAGCATCTATTTCTCAGTAACCATCTAGCTTCTAAGCCATTTTTTTCCTCTCCTGCCCTATTCCCCTTTCAGAATATGAAAAGACACAACCCTTCACCCACAAGGCTCTCCTACCTGCCTTTTTAAGGGTTTGTCATTCCTAGCCAACTCAGTGATTGACTTTGATTCCTGGATGATTGGGATCAGCTGAGGAAGGGAGGGATCAGTGATCCATCACAGATAAAGCTTGAGCCCAGTTACCCTAGGTGAGGGAGTTGGGTTTTTTTTTCCTTGCACAGTAAGTTGATCTTAAGACTTTTCTAAGTAAGTGTGTTTTTTTTTAAGCTGAAAAGTTGCCCATGTTCTAATAGGCTGCTAATAATTAGGCTTCCAATTTAAGTTCTGGATTGTGCTTTTTTTTGTTCATGTAAGATAACTTTGTTTCTTAATTCTCATGGGTGCCTAAGCACAAAGATGAATACAAGTATGGTTTGGTCTTAGTGATTTTGGAGTTACACTGCAATACAAACACTGGTCATCTCAGGCTTCCTACAGGGTGTTCAAGGCTCTGAAAAAACCTCTAGCACATATTTCTATGTATTGAGAAGTAGTTTCCACATAATATAGCACATGCCCACTTGTCCTCTTTGTTTCATAGAGGGGGTCTGCTGTCACAGGTGGATTAGTGCTCTATCTCTCCTTTGTATCAATTTGCTTAAATTATCAGTCTGAGATCTGTTGGTTTTAAGCTCTGAAGTAATCTCCTGGCAAGCCTAACCTGAGGAGCTGTGTGGCTTTTAGGGGCCCTGGGAGCTGCAGGAGTGGGGTCTCATTGGGTCTGTGTAACAAGGGCACTAACAGGTGGAAGGAAGAAGAGAGAAAGGACAGGAAAAAGTCTGCTGATATCAACCCCAGGCTGGTGGAAATAGTCTGTGAATGGTCTCTCAGGTTCCTCTGATTGCTAGATAACTGTGTCAAGGGAAAAGGTTGGTGACAAATCTGTCAAACAAGGTTTTCTTTTAAACCAATAAAACTATTTTCTGAAAGGGATTTCTTGGTGCTGCCGTACAGCTAGCATTGAGAGAGAAAAGAGCCATCAGGTTTAGATGTCAACAGTGGCAATTTAATGTTAGAGCAAAGGACTTGCCTACATGTCAGTCCTGAGTCATTTTTCCCTGTTGTCACATTTCTGACCAGACTAGAAGTGAGAGGGGCCATTGCTTCTGCCCCTCTTTGCTTTGAAAAGCCTCTTCAACATTAGCTGACTGGAGAGTTTTGCTGCTCTCTGACACTGTGATCTTGGCTGGCATTTGGCTTCCTCAGGGCTGTGGTGAGATTTGGGCATGCATCTCATTAAGAAAGCAACAGGACAAGTCTGGGGACAGGCTGTCCCCCCTGCGGAAGCACCAGGATACTTGTTGTACGGCCTCTCCTGTTGTCTTTGCTGTGACAAAATTTGAGCAGGTGCTGTGGTAATCCTGGAGTTGCATTAAACCAAACATAATAGCATTCACAGAAACCAGCCAGGTCTTTTCATACATTCTTTCTTTTTAATAGGAATCTGTGACAACCTCTTTATAGCACTACCTACCCAGGACTCTGTGTCCTTTACAGAAGGACATTCCCATTCTCCAGGTGGGTTCAGCTGAGGCAGGGGCACTACTTCCCTCTGCAGGGCCAGGAAACAAGCCTGAGCCTCCCATGACCCAACTTCCTCCATATATGCCAGCCCTGGCTCTAGCATAGGGAACAGGCAGAGGGTTTCTGCCAGGAATGATGTCCTTCCTCTCTCCCACTGCAAAGGAGCAGAGGGATGTGCTCTACCCTGACCTCTTCATGGCAGGAACGGTTCAGCTGTCATCCTGGGGTAGCAAAATTCTCTTTGACCTGTATTACTGAGTAGTTCTAATTTTCAAATGGCTTTATCAGTCTGACAAGGACGATTAGGTGTGCTGAGGATTACAGCTTGGATGTCTGAGCTGCAAGAGAAATTTTATGTTTGCTCTCAGTCCACTGGAGAACATAATTTAAGTATGCTGAAAATGAAAGGCAAGCGCTCTAAAAATGGTTCAAGAGCATTGATACAGCAGCCCGAGGATGTCCAGACCCCTTACAACATTGTGAAGTTGTATCAATAATTTGAAGAAATAAGATACCATTATGGCTTCAGCATCAAAAGCAATGTAATGGCTCGTCTTTGCTGTCAGTGGGTTAAAGGCTTTCTCTGAACTACAGTGTTTTCAGTAGAAGACGTGTATAATGAGCCTGGCATGGTGCGGTCTGTCACAGCTCATTCAATATCTGCAATAAAGCAGAGCTGCCTCAATGGTCCCTAATGCAATATTTTTTCTAGTTGAAAATGCTGCTACAGCACATTGAAACTGTAAGTGGGGCAATGGGAGGATTTTAAGGCAACTTCACTTGGAAAGTCACAAGAGTTTTCGTAGGTCAAAGGGGAACTTCTCATTGTGTTTTTTGTTTTGAAATTATTTTGGAAAGTATAATAGAAAGTGATGGTAATTCAATAAAAGTAAAAAGCTGGAAAAAGCGTTTCATTTTTTTTAAAGCATTCAGTGTTTTCCAGTCTCCCCTGCAGCAACTTGGCCAGAACGGCATCCTCTTCCCCTTCAGACAGCTTTGTAGGGCTCGAGGATCACTTGCTATCTCTTTGGACTCAATTTTGCAGGGTGGGCACAGCAGGTAAAGACTGTCACCTAATTAGGTTAATATTGCTGAAGTCACCTGCTCCTTGCTGAAGCAGCCAGGGCAGCTGAGCAGCACGGCTGGGGCTCCAAGAAGGCTCTTGGTTTGGGAGACTCATCTTACAGGAAAACTAACTCTGCCGGCAACCTGGAGAGGTTCTAAAAGTGCTCATTGCTCCCACACCTGGAACTGTGAAGTGTTCCGAAGTGTGGCTGGTCTGGCAGAGCTGTCATGAGCTTCTCCAGGGAGAGTTGAAGATGCAAGAGATGCCCTGTGAAGCACTGAGCTTTCACATTTGATCTGTGCCAGCTCTGTTGAATACCCCCACGTGTGCTAATAAGGGCATTAATGTGTTAATTATTTTACTGGACCTTTGGAAGAAAAAGATGGAAACAAAACATACCACTTAGGCTTCCTGTGAGAGCTATTATTATACCAGCTCAGTGCTTTTTTTCCAAGATCATAAGCCTATTTGACTTTTCTACTCTAATTCAAGTGGGAAAGTACGATAAGATGGCACTGTGTGGCCTTCAGACTCTCTCCTATTTGTACATGCATCTCAGGAGATGAATTATTTATGATAATGTAATTATAGAAGTACACAAACAAGTGCACTGTACATTTCCCCCCCCAAGAAGCCGCAGGTCTGTCATCAGGACACTAGATGGTAGTCTCAGTCCAGAAACATTTCAGTGGATGTTTGACATTGCAGTGACAGTAAATTGTGGCTGTTTCAGTGGGGTTTGCTCCTTGTAACACAAGACTTGAGGTGAATCAGTTGTGATGTGGAAATGTTATTCAAAGCTGAACTCTTGGCAGTTAGGTTTGGAAGCTGGTAACCAATTCCCAGGTGATTTCCAGAAAAGGAGATCTTGAGTCTGAGAATTTTGCAGTTAACCATTACTGATCTACCTGAAAACCAGTGAAATGTCTGTTTCTGATGGTGTGAGCACAAATTCTGATCAAAAGAGAAACGCAGTCCCTAAGTATCTCAATGACTGGAGTCAATGGGATGTCGAAGACATGTTAGTCCCCTCTTAGTTCGGAGCAGATGTATGAGCAAGTGTCACTTGAGACCATGGAAATATCCTAGCTTTGTAGGCTATTATGTGAAGTTGTTCTATTTCATGTTTGGAATGGACAAATTGTGACCCGTGAAGCCACGGTAAGTTTATCATATGTGACTATGTTGGTATCTTCTACTTTGCATAAATCATGAAGTACGCACTGACTTGCATTCTTTGTTGTTAGGGTTCCAGTATGCTTTCAGTTCAAGCCTATTCTTTGAAGGAGGTGGGCTGGAAACTTTAATTTGTATCTTGCATAGTCAAGCCCTGACACGCTGTAAGACAATCCCTTTCACCTGCTTCTCTTCCCTTGAAAAGTCAACAATTTTAAGGCTTATTTTACAGTTACTGCAGGTATATTTATAAAAAATAAAATCCACATGTCATTAAACTGTTGAGAACAGAAGAGTACAGAAGAATTCAATAGCAGCACTGAAGCAGAAGAGACTTAGTTGGCTTCGCTCCCCAGTGATCAATATTCAGGCTATTTCAGATGTGCAGGCTGGGAAGGGAGCTTCCTCCAGCTTTCCCTGAATCAAAGGAAGGATTCCTTTTGACATCAGTGATGTTAAGGAAGACTCAAAGCCATGTTCCTGCTTGCTTTTCTCAGTTATGTTTCACGGTGAGGTTAATAAAAAAATGTGTGTGGGATGTGGAAATAACCGGTTTTAATTATTAGATCATAGATTGACTGAGAAATGAATCCAATTCTCACTCTGCTGGGGGACTGGGAATAGAATGTAAGGAGAAGTCAGGCATATGTTACTCCTAACGTGACCATTTCAGTTTCAACAAATTGCAAACTAGTATTGATTTCTATACATAAGCTATGAACAAAAAAGAATTACAAAACTTCTCAGCAGCCTGAAAAGCCAATATCGACCAAACTAGAATGGCATTTAGGACAGCAATGCTTAGCTGATGAAAATAAATAGCAGTAAAATAGCTTCTCACTTGTAATTTTTATCTAATACTGTATCAGGTCTGTAATCCTTTGTAAGTGTCATCTAATGCATTGCCAGTGACTGCAGAAATGTGCAGAATTAATAAAGAAGGTGCCTGGATGTGGAATAGCTACTCACCCCCAATCTTCCTGAAAGGTTTCAGTTTGATGTATGATATTCCTCTGTTGAAGGTATAAAATCTATTAGTTCACAAAGTGAGTCTTATTCTTGAGTTCCAGCGAAAGAAGACTTTTGCTTGAGGCCTCAGTTTCATACCATCGATTTGTCTTTATCCCAACACACATCTTCAGCCATGAAACTGTGTGGTCATGCTATAGCACTTCTGGCAGGAGCGGCTATGGGGTTGCAGACATGTGGATTAGCATCAAATCTGGTTTAATACTTTGCTACCTTTAAACACCTGAAGCAGAGGAACGGACTAATGGATAGTAGATGAGTGTGAATTGTCAGGCTGCACATGAAGGCAACTCTAGTAGGAAGGGGGGCTAGAGCATGGATATAGGTGACTGCAATGCTATGAAATAAACGGACATGTTGAAAAGCCAAAAATATGACAAACATTCCCCAGAAGAGTGTTGGATTAGTTCCTCTGGAGATCCCTTCCCGTTGTCGTCCTGCCCCTAGAATGTCACTGTCCCAGCATGAGACAAGCATCAATAGTTTTTAAGGAACAGAAGGAGAAAGTCTTTCTCACTAACACAGGCCAATTATCATTTTGCATTTAACAACCTTCCTTGATTATGTTTTGATTTCTCCTCTGTTTTAGAGCAGGGGAAGCAGGGCGGGTGGATGGGGGAGCCTAGGGAAGTGGACATCAGCAGAGCACAGCATGTGGGACAGGTCCATTGAAACATGCAGGTGCAAAGACAACTTCCCACTATCATCCCGGTGCCAGAAGGAAAGAGCCTGTGGAGCAGGTATTAGGTCTCTGAATGCATCTGCCCAATGTTTAACACCTGTAATGTTCTGGTTAAAACTGGGGCTTCTGGTCCCTCCTCCCTTTGACAGGTCCCAGGTCTCCCTCAGGTTCAGCAGAAAGTGAGACCCAGCAGGATGTTCCTTGTCTCTCTGGAGCACTCTCCGCAATACTAGGCTCTTTTTAAACAGAATTTAGGCCAGCAATCCTTAGTTCCTTCAGTAACCTACTCTGCTGAGATGAGAAATCCCTACTAGGCAAGTGCCACTGTAATTTTTAGGCTCAACAGGTATAGAGCAGTTTGTTGTACTGATTCTGAAAGGATGTAAGCTCTTGCTAAGTATGGGAGGTTGTTGCTTGCAGGAGACTGGTGTTTCAACACGCACTTTGCCAGCCTGGAGCTCAAACCTTTATCTACTTGTGGCCAACTGCAAGCAAAAGTGGCTGTGTCCCACAGGTTACAAATATTACTGTTTGACTGGTATCATAGTTTGAAAAGAAACTGAGAAGCAGGTGTTGCGTACAACCAGACAAAGAAAAAGTTCAGGAAGCCTCTCTCTGTATCTTCAGATCAAGATGAACTTTGATAAACTTGGTTATTAAAAACAAGCAACATTTTTCTTCCTCTTCTGACTTGCAAATTAAGCTAAACTCATATTATCAAGTCTGATTGGAATTTATTTTCAGCTGAAGAGTTCTCCACAGAGTTAAAAGACTAAAGCCAAGATCATAATTGCATATTGTGGACTGCCCCTGCTGCAGAAGTTTTCCTGATTTCAGAGCAAAAATCTACTTAGTGAAAGGGTTTTTTGTACTAGATGAACAGTTAGAAATGCAGAAGTTGATGTTTCTCATTCAAATGCAGAAAGGATTTTGATTCAGATCCCTCCTCCCTCCCTTTGAAATGCTATTTACCTACATCAGAGTCTAATAAGGTTAATGTGTTAGATGTTCCCCCAGTGTAAATTGTATCAGTGGGAAGAATACTGCCTGAATAGAGTCCTCCAGCTCTATTCATTTGCTTTCAATGTGCCAAATTAATTTTGCCACATGGGTAATAAAAGCTGTGCTTCTGTGTATTTCTGTAAACATTTTACAATTTAGAAAGTGTTTATGATTTCTTTCAACAATGAAACTTAAACTGCGCAGTCCAATATCAGCAAGTAATTTCAGAAGTGACTGAGGCATGTAATTGAGTTTGTCACTGTAATTGTGTTTTGGAATAGATAGTGGTGTGGTTTTTTTGGTCGTTAGTAAGCCTCAAATTTAGTGTTCTGATTAATTCTATTAGAGGAGTTAATTAGACTGAGAAGGTGGGGGTGAGAATGGATACAAATCACTTTAAAGCACTGCATTTAACTCAGAGTTGATTATTCTGTGCACAGAGAAATGCCGCCTCTCCCTATTTTGGACACACGTGTGTGATTAGAGCTCATCAGTGCAGCCCTGCGCCTGCCGACAAGGACAGACAATGAGTATGGATGCAATTCACTCTCCTTTGAAGTGTGAACTTCCAAATTGAGGCACTGCAGGGTACGGAGTTGACCTGACTTAAAAATAATAAGCTCCTGTGCGTACTCCGTAATAATAAAAACAATAAATGCAATATCTGTATTTCTGGCACAGCCTCCCCATATTGTTTCCTGTAAAAAAAAACAGAAGGCAATAAGGAATAAACAGGCACCAATTAAGGGCACTCTCTGGCTTTGCAGACTTCAGAAGAGCTTGGGCTCAAGTCTTGGCATGGGAAATTCAGATTTTCCCCTGCAAAAAGAGATGAGACTTGGATGCTGGAGGTCTGACAGCTGCACTATCTGCCCTGGAGGCTTGAGTCGGGAGCTGAACGCAGAGCTCTGTTGGCATCTCCAGGCAGGAGCCGGCACATCTTGCCCGCAGGCAACTGCATGGGCCCTGCCTGCAGCAGCAGGGTAGATGCTCTGCGGAGGAGTTGGCTTGTCTAGAAGAGGGAGTTGAACTTGCAGCTGCACTGAAAGAGATTCATAGATCTGAGCCGGAGCCTGGGCTAGTGGTAGAGATGAACCATTTTTTGAGAGCATCACTAGCCCTGGGATGGCAAATGGAGGAGGATGGACAGACATTAATTCTCCCTACATGTTGACCAGGTGCTGTGCACCAAAAAGTACAGCCTTAGGAGCAGCCATGGAGAAGCTGATGTGGCTCTTAGGCTTCTGCATCTGACCTAGTGTGGACCAAGCCACATCAAAGTGTGGGCAGGCTGAGCTCAAGCCCTTCTACACCTCTCCATCCCCACAGCATGCCCAAAAGCACTTTTGGGTGTGAGATAGGAGGGACTGAGGAAAGGGGGGATGGAGAATTGAAAAAGCCTCCTCTAAACTCAAAATATGTGAAATAAATACATGCAGAATAGATTTTTAAGCAGCAGTGTGTTATTTTTTAATCACCTGGAATATTTCCAACTGGACAAACACAAGACACTGTCAGAAGAGCATTAAAACTTGCCTTGAGGCATCACCTGAGCTGGACAAAAGTCAGATCCCTTTATAAACCAAGCGTACATATTGGCAGCTGGTATAATTTTCTGGAGAACAGTCTCAGTCTGAATAGATGTGAAAGAAGGATCCTGTCGAATGAAGCAGTGGTCGGAACTACACAAAACCCAGTTCAACAGCCTGTACATTTTCAAGAAATTGTGATGCCATGTCAGGGAATTGCTCCCAGGCTGCCTGGTCAGGCCATTATAGCGCTGTCAGTAAAAATGCCTCTTATCTTCCAACTCCTTTCATGTACAGATAAAGCAGCCGTGGTCAGTACAGGGTATATTTTAATAAGATTCGGAGTGGTAACATCTGGCAAATTCACATGTCATATGCTTCTCCTTCCCCGTGTACAAACAGCCTGTGTTCCCATGCTTTTGTGTTTCCCTTAGATAATGGCTTTTCTGCAACAGAATACGAATGATAGGTTATCGGCTGGGAATGGCACTGCGTCTCACGATGGCATGATATGAAGAAACGATCAGAAACTTTCACTGTTGGGAAACTTCACATCGGAAGCCAGCTCTGATAATCCTATCGAGAGGAGAAGAGCTGGCAAGTCTCTCTCGCTGCAAAACAGAAGGAAAAGGAAGAGGGCCCTGGAAAGTCACAGGAGGGTGAACAAGAATTTCTTGTCATCATCCTCCTGCTGCTCCTGGGAAGGACCTCTCAGCTGCCTCTCACCAAAGGGTTGTGCTCCACAATGTCAACAAAAACACCAAAGATGTCTTGCAGCCAGGGCGAGATGAGACTGAAGTATCTCGGTAAAGTTTTAGAGGTGCACGGAGGAAGAAGGCAATGGGAGCCTCATGCAGAAGAGCAGCAGTGAGGCTGCCCAGAGGTGTCGTGTGCTCTTGGGATAAACCAACGTCTTTCTGCAATGGCAAATCACCTCCTGACTATCGGGCTTGGCTGCTGGATTCAGTGGCTATTACAGCAACAGTCCAGGACTTTTGGGTGTCTACAGGTGCACATAGATGCTTCTAGGGATAGTCTATAATGCCCAAGAGGGTTAAGTCTCTGCAGTTGACCGGATTTATGAACCTGAAAATATTTAGGCACTACTGAGACTCCCAGGATCCTGTTTCATCTCACTTTTGTATCACTGTAATCCCCAGCCCTGTTTGACTATTAACACCTTAGCCCAACATTTAGGGCCACAATTGTTTGTCACCTCTTGTGCTTGATTATAATCCAATTTGCACTTGTCCAGGTTGAGATATAATCCATGCTGGACTGATGCTGCTCTAATGTAAGACATCAGGTGAGCATCCAACAGAAGTACAGGGCACCCAGTCCCTCAACATCTCTATGCAGAGCTTTCCAACCCCCTTCAGTGCATGGACCTCTGCAGCTTTTCCAGGTCTTGTGTTTTTAAACCTGCTATCCACAACCCTGTTTGTCTTAGTTTCTTCTGACAGACCACTCAAACACCGGTGCTGCTGGCTGAAAACCTCGTGCAACTGCAGCCCTGCAAAATACCCAGTCCCTGAGTAAAAGAGCTACTTTTGCCTCTGTCAGCAACAGCAGCGTTTTGACAGTGGAAGTGATGAGCCACAGTACGGCAGTAAGGAGGAGAGCTGGGTCTGCAGGATGCTGATAGCTCGGTTGGCCAATGCTGACCCATTGGGTCTCAGCTGGTGGAAGAGCTATGTGTGTCCCCACAGAGACCTCGGCTTGCTGGAGACACGGTGAGTCTTCTGGAAAGAGGAAGTGCATCTACCAAGCTGTCAAAGCCACTCACCCATAGGGTAATGCTGCATAGTTTGGGTTTTGTGAGCAGACCCCTGTGGCGCATGGACAACCTGTCGAATGGAGCTGGGTGTGGACAGAGCCCCATTCCCTGCTCTTCTGGAGCTGCTGTTTCACTTCCCTCCAGGGGCATCGCTGCGGGTTTGACTTGCAATCGGTGACTCAGTTACTATAAAATGCAAAAGGAAGGCTGAGGTTAGGCAGCTTTCCTCCCTCACTGCTGACCTCCTCCTTTGGGACAGGGCAGCACACACACTCTGTCTCTGTTTTGGATTTAGAGATGGGACTCTCCATGGAGCAGTCACCTCCACCCACTCCACTGCTGTCCCTGGCCCTCCAGAAGGGGAAAATGAAGCAGGAATTCATGTGGTCATGCAGGACACAGGTGGCAGTGTGGAGTAGTGGCAAAAAGGCATGTGCAAGAGTTTTGGGGCAGGCAACGTGCCCCAGCAGCTAGGCCTTATGAGAGTCTGTACTCCCTTCAGCGCTCTGCTCCCTGTCCCTACGCTGTCATCCACATACTTTGATTTCTTTGTCCTTCTCTGAGTAGCTAAAACAGATTGAGAAAGACTTTTCTTTGAATTAAATGATACTAAAAATTAATTACATCAAGTACACAGCACCAAACACACAGCACTTTTTTTTAAAGCAAACTGTATTATTTTTACAGTTTACATTTAAAAAATAGCTGTAGTTTACATGCCAAACTTCAGCTGTTCAAATAAACCCTTAAGCTCCTTTCTTCAGTGGCATCTCCCAATAGGTGTATCGTTTCGGCCACAGTAGCTGCTCTATGTGTCATTACAAGCACTTCCCATCTGCCACGCTCCCTGGGAGCCGGAGAAAGAATTTAGCTGATAAGAACTCTGAGCTGAGCAAACAGCTGGCAGTGAACTAATTTTCTAAAATATTGCTCCTTGTCTGTACAGAAACAATTGCAATTTATTTCTGCCAGGAGGCTGACGGAGCTGAGCAGTGGAGGTGAGGGTCACCCTTGAGCCGGAGCCACGCACCTCTCCCAGAGCCCCGGGCCACCGTCGCTGCAGGGCGCTGCTGGGCCACGACATCAGGACGGAGGATCCATCCATCCCTACGGAGCAGGGAGGGGTCAATGTCCAGCTCTCCAAAACCATGAAATTCAAGGAAATGCAATTTTAATTGAGTCTTTCCTTACAGAGGTCCAGCAAAATAGCCCTAGGGGTCATGCTGGGCCTCCACCAGGATGGCCTTGGTCTCCTGCTGGTCCATACTGGTTGGAAGGGGAGGTACAGTGGGTCCAGCACTAATGTTGCGCCCACTCCTTCTCCTAGGAGGGGACAACCCACCCTGTGTTTCCTTAACACTGGCTGCAGCCTTTGGAAGAGACCAAGCCTGCTAATCCTCTTTTTCAAACAGAGGAAGGCACTAAATCACCAGGAGAATGACTCAAAGCAATTCATCGGCTGAAGGAACCCGGTGTCCCAGTTCCAGCCGCTCTGTGGGAATGTCAGGGATGCTCCTCTGGGACCATTTGGTAATGCACAACTGTCTGGGCAGCTTAGGGCCATCCTGTTGCAAACTTTTTCTTAACTGTGCTTCCTGAGTTAACTAAGTCATTGCATCAACCCACAAAATGAGCTGAGAACAGATGTGAGTGATTCCAGTGTCAGGGGTTTGGACTATAACCACAAATGCAGGCGTAATTAAGATTTTCCTCCATTTCTCTTATGTGCTAAATGGAAATATTAGATTAACACAGCTGTGCTGTAAGACTAACTGCAGAGAGTCTCTGGAAGACGTGCTCACATGGAAAAGGTCACTACATTGCCACTGAATCATTATTTCACTTACTTTACTCAGTAGTTAAAATGCATGTTTTCTCTCTTTCCCAGACCATTCATCTTCAGTTGTCCAGGCAGCCAATAAGGCAGAATAAATGACGATCATCAGAAAGTTGTACAGTTTAAGGCTTTCTATCATTATGCAAAATCTATATCTTCATTAGTCACTTTTTTCCTTAATGAATTTGGGGACTAGTGTTTCTGCTGCTAAGTACTCAAAGGAGTTATTAGATTTCTGTCTGTCTGGTTCCCCCATCTGTTTCCATAAAAATTTACTGCAATTAGTATTTCAGCAAAATTTCTAAAAACTGCCAGATTTCTTAAGAACAGGGAACGCTACTGTAAGCTTATGGTGTCTGAGTGGCAAAAAAAGATCTAAAATTCGCATTAAACCAGCCTTCCCTGTAGTGTGCAGGAGGGTTAAGGCAGCAAATGGGAGGCAGACAAAATGAGGGGAGGCTGGAAAAACCACCGCCCGTCCAGGTCCAGCCATCCACTGCTGGCTAGATATAAGGATAATATTTAATTCATTTTCATTTTTCTGAAGGAGGCAGCTCCAGAAGCACATACAACAGACAGGGAGGTGGGTAGAGGTCTGCAGCGCAGCTACTGAGCGCACAGAGGGGCTATGGGGCACCAGGCAATGGGGTGGCAGCTGGGGCTAAGTACCAGTCCTGGGGGGTAAGTACTGGGCACGGGATTCCGCTTCCTTGCACCAGAGCCCCTGGCCACTTGGTGTCAGGGGGTCTCTGAGATTTTACTACGCTAAAGCTGTGGCCAAGAGCATTGCTGCCCTATCCCTGGCAGAAATAAACTGCAGAATATAAGCCTGTGCTTCTGCAAGAGTATGGCAGGAGCCCTCGCCTTAGTACGTGCGCATGTCAGGTGTTATGGGGGGCTGGTGACAACGCCATCTCCTGGAGGAGGAAGGACCATTGTCGCACCTTTCCAGTGCACGGAACCACGCCGCTCTCCTATGCACTGATGGGGTCTTGGGGAAGGCCCTTTGCTCTGCATTAATTTCACAGCTCTGCAGCTGTTTGTAATAAAACGGGTCAAACAAGTTTTTTATGGCCAAAAGGTTGTTTTGTTCCTAGACTCTGGATTAACAGGCCCCCTCTGCCACACTGTGCTCCCGTGGTGCATCACAGCCTCTTGGGTGCTTTATGTGGCCACATCATTGAAATTCCCCCTCCAGATGGCCTCCCTGGCCCCATTATGTACCTGCTTATTATCAAATTAAAGGGATCCATGAGCCTTTATTTTCACTATGTTTATGTCAGGATAAATTTTTGCAGCTGATAAATTTCCATCTGCTTTTCACAACAGTGGGACGGGCCTGGTTTCTCAGGAAGGAAGAGTTGTAGGGTGTTGTCTGAGCTGAAGCAAAAATGATGATCCAAGAAGGGCTGACTGACTGGAAGGGGTTGGCTCCGAGGTGCCAGAATTGCCCAGGAGAAAGATAATAAACAGAATGAGGAGAGCAATTGCTTTAATAAATAAACTGGAACACGTGTGCGACTGATACTGCCAGGGGCTGATACATGCCAAGAAGTCTGTTTTTAACATCTGCTCTTCAGCAGCCTTAATATGTTATGATCAGATCAACGTATCTTCTGCTGCTGGTGTCAGATGTCCTACAGGAGCTAGAGACTGGGGAGGGAAACACACACGAACAGCACATAGACATGCACACATATGCATATACAGGCATTTTTGTACATGTGCATTGTTGTACCGGTGGAAGGACTAATAATGTGAAATCGATTTAAAATAGTGCTGAAGTAGAGCTGACAAAGAGGACCCATCAGTGGCTGATATTCGTTCCCTATGACCTCTCTTTTTTGCAGAGTATAAGCTAGAGGATTGCTACGTTGTTGGCAGCTTATATTCCACTCAGTGCATCCATAGATGCAGTATGTTCTTTATCATACTGTAGTTAAAAGGCTTTTCATCTCTTGCCAAGGCTTTTATGTGCTGCAAAGGCTGAGGGAAGCAGGTGAGGTGCTGTAGGCACAATGGTCATTTGAAAAAGCACTCTTACCAGCCTACAGCCGTGGGCAGGAAAGGGCAGAGAAAGAGAGGAGCAGGGAAGCAAAAAGGAGATGAAAGGAGGGGCTGAGCAAAAACCCAGCAGCCACCAAGCTGCTTCAGTGCTGGCAGTCAGCAGTGGCAGCAGCGTGGACACAAGCATCTACTCTCTCCTCTGCTGCAGGGTATCGCACCCACAGTGCCTGGGAAAAGCACCACGTGGCTGTTCCTCAGCCTCCCCATCTTGCCCTTCAGCCCCTGAGCTTCAGCCACAGTTGAAAGCGGGTTTGGGAGAAGGTACAGGACTGCAAATGAGCTGAAAACAGGGTTGAGTGAAAGTATGGGACCATGAACATCTGTTGTTCAGGCATAATCAGGCATAATTATAACCTTTGCCTGTGTTAGGTTTTTCTGCTCAGCCCATCTTCTTCACTTGCAGTGGAGGTGTGGGGGAACACCAGTGGTGTTTTCTTGCAAGGAAGAAAGGATGTGAGAAAATGGATCTTTTTTTTTTCACTCCACTTACTCTGCAAGCTTGGGGGGAGTCCACTGAAGGACTCAGCACAAAGATTAATGTTTGGCCTGTGGCATTAAGCAGAACTTGTTCATTTAAGACAGGACAGTGGCTTGGAAGAATAGGAGGTTGTGACCTCTCTGAAGCAGCAGCAGTTCTTCTGACAGAAGGTGATAAATAAAAGACTCCCTGCCACAGAGTATATCTGAAAGCTTTGCACTGAACAATGTGAAAAATGCTTGCTGTGACCCCAAGAACCTTTACATCAAGAGACCTCCTGGGCACACGTAGGGAATAAGGTCTCGTTTTAAGTGCTGCCATCAGTGGGTTGTATGGGGATAGCAGTAACTCTAAAAGCATGCTTCATTTACCGCAGATGTCTGATTTTTCCCTCAATATCGCTCCGAAGTACCTAATTTAATGACAGACGTAGACTTGGAAACTGAGGAACTTTCAGCTTTTGTGTTTATTTAGCCACTTACCAGAACTCCAGCTGGAAACGGTATATTTCAGATCATTTTTATTTCTGTCTAAATAGCAGGGATCTTTCTGAAAGCCAGGTACTCTGCTGGGTGTTATTATAATAACTGCTTACAGTCCAGTCTTTGCTATATTACAGCTGAAATACGTAACTGTGGCTACTGCTTCTTCCAAGAATGAGAACCAAAGTTTTCAGGAATTAATTCCTAGGACAGCAGACTGGCCTGCCTTAGGCTTCATGCACATCGGAAGCTTTGGAGGAAAGGTGGTCAGACAGCCGTACTGGGGACAGGTGTGCTAGTAATGTCAAAGACCTCCACTTGTTTGATCATGTCCTGATATGAAATCAAGAAGTGATCCTCGATAAACACAACAAAGGCCAAATTAAAATAAAGTACTGGTAACTCACCATGTTATCGTAAAAATAGTACGTTAGGACCAGAAAACTAAGGAGCCACCTTAAAAATCAAAGAAAGTGCAGAAATATACATTCAGTTTCTTTCTATTTTTGCCTGCAGAGCTTTGAGCTTCTCACTCAAATGAAAATGAAGACTAAATTAAACGAAGACTACTCTAACATCGCCTGTCTCTGGGGACCGAGGCAGTTCAGAAAAAAATCACGGTGTTGCAGCAGAGCTGTAATAAATTTGCTGGAGTTGGCAACTCCACTTTGATGCCAATCACTACGCTGCTGAGGGCAGATGTTACAGGGCAGGACAGTGTGGTGCTTCCCACCTGCAAACACCCTTAGCGGTTTGATGTAAGAGGTGAGCTGCCTGAAAGTGGTTATCGATGCTGAGAACGTGAGGCATCACCACATCCTCTGCTGCTACGTCCAAAGTCTTCCCAAGTGATGTGTTCGCATCCAAGGAAATCTTGAACTGAACTCAGCCGATCTTCCGGCTCTGCGTGCACTATAGTGCTCTCCAACATTCATATCCCTCCCCTAGAATCGTGTTTCCTGTAATTTCAAGTGTGGTTCCCTGCTGGGTGAAGATTATGTGAGGACTCTGTGCCAAAATCCTCTTTGCAACTTTTTGAAACCACTGTGGATTTGAATGCCCTTTGTAGAGAGGGGTAGAGGCCTCCGAGACACAAATACAAAATACCAAAGCGTTTCTGATGGGATGGGAGTGAAAAATGGCATTTTCCCTGCTAGGGAGAGCTAACACACCTCCTGGGAACAGGCAGGAGAGATGACCCCAGCCAGTAGGATTTATTCATAGAATCATAGAAGGGTTTGGGTTGGAAGGGACCTTTAGAATTCATCTAGTCCAAACCCCCTGCAATGAGCAGGGACATCTCCAACCAGATCAGGTTGCTCGGAGCCCCGTCCAACCTGACCCTGAATGTTTCTAGGGATGGGGCATCTCCCACCTCTCTGGGCAACCTGTTCCAGTGTTTCACCACCCTCACTGTAAAAAATTTTTTTCTCATATCTAGTCTAAATCTACCCTCCTTTAGTTTAAAACCATTGGCCCTTGTCCTGTCACAACAGGCCTTGCTAAAGAGATTGCCCCCATCCTTCCCATAGTCCCCCTTTAAGTACTGAAAGGCCGCAATAAGGTCTCCCCGCAGCCTTCTCTTCTCCAGGCTGAACAACCCCAACTCTCTCAGCCTGTCCTCATAGCAGAGGTGCTCTGGCCCTCAGATCATTTCTGTGGCCCTCCTCTGGACCCGCTCCAACAGGTCTATGTCCTTGTGCTGAGGGCTCCAGAGCTGGATGCAGCACTCCAGGTGAGGTCTCACCAGAGCAGAGTAGAGGGGCAGAATCACCTCCCTCGATCTGCTGGCCACGCTGCTTTTGATGCAGCCCAGGATACAGTTGGTTTTCTGGGCTGCAAGCACACATTGCTGACTCATGTCCAGCTTTTTGTCCCCCAGTACCCCCAAGTCCTTCTCCACAGGGCTGCTCTCAATCCCTTCATCCCCCAGCCTGTATTGATATCGGGGGTTGGCCCGACCCAGGTGCAGGACCTTGCACTTGGCCTTGTTGAACCTCGTGAGGTTCTCACAGGCCCACCTCTCCAGCTTGTCCAGGTCTCTTTGGATGACATCCCATCCTTCTGGTGTGTCAACTGCACCGCTCAGCTTGGTGTCATCTGCAAACTTGCTGAGGGTGGACACGATCCCGCTAAGTCATTGATGAAGATATTAAAGAGCACTGGTCCCATTACAGACCCCTGAGGGACACCACTTGTCACCGGTCTCCACCTGGACATCGAGCCATTGACCACTACCCTCTGGATGTGACCATCCAACCAATTCCTTATCCACTGAACAGTCCACCCATCAAATGCATATCTCCCCACTTTCTTTTTTATTCATTCATTTCCCCACACATTGCTCTGATCTGCTGTTCGCAGGAACGGCCCACAAGAAGTCAGTGCAGGACAGCGTCTGCAGCACCACGCATGGGGTGTGCGTGCTGCAGAGGTGAACTGAGGTAAAACCCCAAGTGACCCCATGTTTTCCCCTCAGAATGCCTTTTTTTTTCCCCCAGTGGAGTTGTCTGCTTTCCGAGCAGCTCCCAGCCGCAGGTGGGAGGCTCTGCGGTGGCCACCAGCACCTCAGGGCCGCCTGGGCCCAGCCACGCCTCAGGAGCGGGGGCCGCAGATCTGCCTCTCCCCCCTTTTCGGGAGCGGCGCGGCTGCTAGCGCACCGCAAACCACCACGAACTAATAACTAATTAACGCTTAGTGATAATCGATGTGTGTTTTCGCCCCCCCAGCGCTAACACTTCAGTGCTGAGGCCCCTGGCCCGCCGCCCCGTCCCCGCGGTGAGGGCAGAGAGAAGGGGGGGGCGGCGGGCGGTGCCGTCGCTGCTCGCCTTGCGCATGTGTGGCGCCTGCGCGCAGGCGCAGTGACGACGCGCTCCCGCCTGACCGCGGGTCAGGGGCAGCAACATGGCTGCGCCCATGTGCACGCCGAGGGCACGGCTGGGGCGGGGGGTCTAGTCCCGTCCCGTGGTCGGGAGTGCTGGTCTGTTCCCTGCCGCGTAGCCGCCCCCTATCGCCACCCCCGCATGGAGCCGCGGGAGTCCTGGGCGGCCTTGGCGGTGAGTGCGCGGGCCCGGGCCTGCCCGTTGCCAAGGCGACGCGGCGGCCTTGGCTGCCGGCTCCGCAGGCCCGAGGCCGGCGCCGTGCCGAGGGGCCTCGGTTCTTCTCCTCTTGGCTTCAGGAGCCGCCCCCGGGCGAGGGGTGTCAGAGCCGGGACCCTCGGGGCAGCCTGGCGACGGTCTGGCCCTCCCTGGGCCCGGCCGTGGCTGCCGGGCATGTGCGCGGTGCCCGTGTGCTTTGCGCTGTGTTTCCCGCCCAAAGAGCTGTTTTCCAACGTGTACTCCCAGCAGTGTTGCGTGCTCCCAGTTAAGCTTCCAGTCTCTATAGCTAGGGACCTCCTTGGAAGCATCCAGCACTCGGTTCTGTGTGGAAAAGCATGGAGATGCCGCCCTGGGCTAGCGTGAGGAGAGCCACAGGCCTGCGCCTGCCGGGAGCGCTCGGCTCCCTGCCCTGAGCGCTCCAGGGGTGGCCGGCTGCCATCTGCACGGTCATGGTTTGGTGCATTCAAATTAGATCCTGGTTTTATTTAATGCTTTTGCTGGAGTTAAGTTTAACGGGTATGTCCCACTCCTGGTAAAGGTCTTACAGCTGTTTGACTTCTGATAACTGCTACTGAAAAGTGGGGTAGAAGGTCTTTTAGTTGCCTTATTATCTAAAAATCATTACTGTTTTCTGCAGCTGGTGTAAGCACACAGGTATTGTCGCCCTCTGGCAGGTGCTCTATTAGCTGCTTCATGAATTTAAATGACATTTAAGATACAGAACTTTGAAAACTAAAAAAGCAATTAGTAACTTTTGATTCATGTTTTAACAGATGGCTGGATTAAATCTGGTTAAATCTGATCAATGTTATTTTGAGCAGATAAGGATTTTGATGAAAAAGAGTTAAGAAAAATCAATGCATGTAAAATAGCCAACTAGATTAAAGGAGTAATTAACTTATTGATTAAAACTTTAGTACTAGATAGTGAACACCTCTCTGAAGCCTCTGTTGGCCCTGAAAAAAAAAAAACCAGAAGTATCAGAGTAACACTTGTGGTTTGTTTCCAGGAAGAGTTAAAAATCTGTGCAGCTGTTTCCTGTGTGCTGTTCTATATGTTCAAACTATGTTTTCTGTTGTATCCAGATAGTCCATCTAAATAATGTCTCATAATGGATTAATGCTAAGTATTGAAATTTTTTTCATCTCTTCTTTTGAAAGGAGTTTTTCTATTTATTTTGGTCTCCTCCTCCTGTTTTGAACACGTAATTCTTTTCTGCAAATCAGCCATGTCCTGGGGAAACTTTAAAAAAGTCATTTAGAAACACTGACAATGGGAAAAAGATTGAGCTTCAGTTGAAACTATTTTTTTAGGGTTTGGTTTTTAGAATTGCTTTGGATAAAAACCTTCCCCTTTTCCATATGACTTTGAAAACATCTTTATTTAATATTTTTTCCCCCGTAGGCTTTTGTCAGCAAAAGAAAATAAATCAGTTTTACTTCAGGCTTTGTTCAACAAAGGAAATGGGGGGGTAACATTTTAAATGAAGAAGTTTGCTAGAAAAATGTGAATGTGCTTTCTAGAGATGCTTACAGGGGAAGCAGAATTGCTTCTGTCTTTTCCTGGTCTTACCACACAACTTTCTAGAGGTGTTGGTCATTCTGTGCTGTGTCATTTTGATAAGTGGTGTTCGCTGCCTTGCTCTTATGTGTAGTGGGTAAGTGTTGAATTGCTTTGCTTGTACCATTCAAAACACTGAGATTGTTTTGAAAATACCTTAAAAATGGTCTAAGAGTTGTAATATCTATTACTTTCTCTCTTTTGTTGAAGCTTCCTTGTTATAGCTATAGAAGCTATTGAGGTCTGTGTAAGACTATTGGTTTATAATTTGACCTCAGAAAGGATACGGTCAGTGGTGCTTTGGTTTAGGCATGCCTCAGTTGCTCACATAAACACCATGGCTTCACCCCGAGGAATATTAAAGCACTTTACTCCATGGTTTTGTCTTGAAGGCTGGTGGAGTTGCTGGTGTCTGTGTTGACTTGATCCTTTTTCCCCTGGATACTGTAAAAACAAGACTGCAGAGTCCTCAAGGATTTAGGAAGGCTGGTGGTTTTCGTGGCATCTATGCTGGTGTTCCTTCCACTGCTATAGGATCCTTTCCAAATGGTAAATTTTCTTCAGATTATGCTTTTTCTTTAAGTGGGAACTTATGCAGTATAGGACATTCATGTCCATGGCTTCCTCTCCTGCAGGTGATTCTGTGACTCGATGTCCAGCTGTGAAGAGCAGTTTCTAGAATTGTACAGTATTGAACAAACTCTTTGAGCGAGCCTGGAGTGAAGGCTGCTACATGTTTACTCTGAAAAGCAACCCTTACTCCTTGGAAGTGTTCCTGGATATGTCTTATATGCCTGTCCTTACTTATAAGGGCACCCTAAACAGTTCCAGGTGCCAAAGAGGGCTTGGGTCTTGCTTGCCCTGGACACTTTTGGCATGACCCACTCTTTGACAGCATTGGAAATGAGTCAAAATTCAAAGTGCTTGAACACTGGAGGTGTTTGAGCTAATTGCCCTGCGGATGCTGTGCCTGTCTTTTTCTCCTGGGGAAAAAACTACAACACTTAAGAAAGATGAGAATACATCAGGAATACTTTTGAAATGGAAGCTTTAAAAAAGTAAATGCTTGTAGTCCCTGCAGAGAAAAGGCATCTAAAATTCCTAATGCCTTTATCCATTTTGTCTTTGTAGGGAGGGATAAAAAAGCAGCAAGCTACGCTGTTCAGTAGTAAATGTTAGAACTTTGCTGACAAATCCACTGACACCTTCAGATGTTTGATGTCCTTCATAAGATGATATAAAAAAATTCAGTTCTTTATCTTGTCTGCTCTGTTATCTCCTTTTGAGATGATAAGCATCTGTTGATTAGCAGAAGGCAATTCACATAGCCCTTCTTTACAATTAAAATCTGTTCCCCCGCAAGACATGTCATTTTTTTTCAGGATTTACATCTCCAAAATCTGAACTGTGGTTTTATCTTTCCAACGTATGACTGAGAACTGAAATTATCTTTAGGAGAAGGAGTAACCCTTAAGGTGCAAGTGCCTTTGTAGTTGACTTCCAGTGAATAAACACAGCTCACAGTGCTATGCTCAGTTTAGTTTTGTACGTTTCTTGTTTACTGAATGGGACTTTTACAAGTCCTTCAGAAGCTTGGGAGATTTTTTTTTTTATGGAGCTAAAGTGCAAAATATTAAACTGACGATAGCTAGGAAGAAGTTATTAATAACTGCTACTAAAACATTTTTGCACATGGGCAAACCGGGTAGCAGACTTGTATCAAGTACCTTAATAATTTTTGTTTTTTTTTTTCCTCAATTAATCAACTGATTTGGGTGTTCTGGGTTTTTTTTTCCCTTCCAGAAAATAAAGACCATCCATCCAGTTCAACCAAACGACCTCCTCTCTACCCTTCCTATCTGTGAAGATACCATTTTTTCAAAACCTACTGGACATTCATGACTAGTTAACATATCTTTCCTATCTTGATACTAAATATGGCCTTAAGTCCTGACACCTTTGATATTAATGGCAGGTTTGACAGTGATAGCCAGGAGCATGAACTTCTGAAGGAATTATCCCAGAGATTGTGTTGATACTGTTGTACTGTTTTGGGGCAAAAATATCCTGTTTTCAACTACATTTGCAGAATATTAGGTGACAAAATCCACCTATAAATGTTTTTGTGCAAGTTCTGTGGTGGAGGAACAGTTAAATGACTGCATGTATTCTTGAATTTCAGCTGCTGCATTTTTTATCACCTATGAGAATGTGAAATCGGTGCTGCACCATGGCTCTACGTCTTACTTGACTCCAGCAACACACATGGTGGCTGCCTCCCTTGGGGAAGTGGTAAGAAAGAAGTTCATATATTGTGTGTCTGTGGGAAGAGAGGAAACCATTCAATTATGAGAACTCAGGTTTGGTGTCATAGCTTACTTTTTTGAGTGTTGACCATCTTTGTACTTGTGACAGTTCTTACAAAATTATTACTTATTTTTTTAATGATGTGTTGGTGCTTGTAAGGATTGTTTCAAAGTGAACAAATGAGTTAGTAACAATTTAGTAGGCCTATTGGCTAATCTTGCTAAGTCAGTAGATAGTGGAAGTGTGGATTGTTCCAAAACATGAATACACTTTCACATTGTAGTGGTTGTGCGTCAGTGTTAACATTCAATAAAGGCTTTTACAGCCTTTCAGCTTCATGTGGGGTGGTTGTGGAAAGGATTTTTATTTTAAAAATAGTCACAAGACAATGACTTTACATGTAAAGTAGGTAGGTGCCATCATCTGAAACCCATGCACTTCGATGCGTAAGAACCAGTATTAGCTAATTAAAAATTATCTCCCTCTCCTTCCTTCTGTGCATTCACATTCAGCCAACACCACTTACCGAAATAGTTTATTGTATTAAAAAGACTCTCCTAGTGGATGCACAAAGTGATGTGACAGGATATGGTAACTGGTGGCTGTGTAACTTCACTTACCAAACCATGTGTCGTGCTTTCCTGATGAAGCCTGTCTCAGTGGAAAGTGTCATGGGTAATCCAATGAAGCCTTTTCCCTTGGGATGGACATCTGTATATTTTAGTGACAGCTTTTCACATGGTCTCTCTGACAGCTGTAGCCCTTTAGTTTAGTGTATTGGTTGGGTTATTGCAGGATAAAGATACATGTGAATAGTTAAAATAATTTCTCTGCACAAGCTTTCTGAAAACTCTTTCCCTCCACTTTTTTGAAAAGTTGCTGTGTTTCTTATCCATTAAATCCATAAGTTTGTTTATAGCAGGTTCTAGAGCTGCAAGTCTAGGAAGGTCACAAGAGAAGCCTCTCTTGTTTTGATGCCTAGGTTGCCCTTGCCTTGTTAATAGTGTGGGCTTTGTAGAAATTGTGTGTGGGGGTGTGTTTTTGTTTGTTTGTTTTATATTCTAAGTTACAAATGAAATAGCATTAACCTATTCAATTTAAGTAACAAAATACCTCTTGCCCTTGTCACTTTGCAATCTGGTATATCTAGGCTGTTTCCCAGCTTATATTGACCACTCCTTAGAAATCTTTCTTTTTTTTTTTGAGAGAGAAGGAAAATTTTTCAGTGCTAAGGAAATGTCAAGGCTGGATTTGGAAGTGACTTTATATTCCAGTTTAAGATCATAAAATTAATTTCGTTGCCAACATGCAGTGCCAGGATGACTGGACAACCTGTAGATCCACAGAGTTGAAAGTTTAGCTCTGGCAAGAGCTAGTACATGACACTCCATAACAGAAACTTCCTGTGCAAATAGACTGTAGCAAGTGTTGAAAGAGAATGCTTCTCGATGTGATCAAATGATGGCCATTCTTGTCTGATCCAGACACAAACATGTATATAGGCAAATACTGAAGACACTTTATCCTAGAAGCGTGAATATTGTGTTTTTAAAAACACGTTTCTGAGGTTGACTGCAAACAAAAAGAGCAAGGTTGCTTTGGGTTAGCTGAGTCGAATATATTCCAGGTTCAGCAAAATCCTTCTTTCCCCAAATGCTCCTCTCGTTTTTGACTGCAGAGTTGGTGCAGTGCCTTGGCTGTGTTCGGGGCTGGGTGTTCAGCTGTAAACAGTGCATTGCTGTTCCTGCCAGCGCTGTCCACCTCCTTTCCCCTGCTTTTGTCACACTGGCTGTTTCCTGGCACTGCAGTGATGAAATGGGGTGCGAATTGCTGTGTCTCCACAAGTTTGGGGGAGGGCAATGGGCTGTATGAAACTAGCTTTTCTGGCTCTCTTGCAGCTTAAACTTCACCCGTGATGTGGGGCAGAAAAATGTGTTATGTCTGTGGTTCCATATTCTGCTTTTATTAACTGAGGTTTTTTTCATCTCTTCAGACACTAGCTTCTTTCTCTCCATTACAAGTAGCTGTGTATTTATACTCCCTGTGGTAGCTTAGCTTACTTGTAGGTTGGTCCCAAGCTATAAGGAGTGCAGAGGTATCTGTGATTTTAGCTTAGTACCAGGTGCCTTGCTATTGTAGCAACATAGCCCAACTACTTCCCACAGGAAGCAGGTCAGCTCTCCCTGCTCTCTGTGGGCTCAGCTTTGATTTCCAAGTAATTTTTATTCTGCTGTGGAAATGATACCGGTTAGATTGAATGGGACTTAGCCAGGGAACTTAATTTAACATACCAAGCACATGCAGATAGGTGAGTGCAGCACCTACTCACCACTCTGGTAGTGGTTATAGGCAGGAGTAGATAGAAGGTGATAGATTTAGGGCTGGGTGGGATATGTTGCTGCCTCAGGTGGATTCTTTTTCATCTTGATTAGAACCTGTGCCGTCAGGTTATGACTTCTAACTTAAGGCAATGCACAGAACTTATTTCCATGGAAATTCTATAAAGGCTGTTAGAAATCCTCAAGAGTTTCTTCACCACAATGGCAATGCATAGCCCTTGAGTTCCTTGTTTGCCCGGTATCTCATGGAACAGCAGACCCAAGAGGTGTTTTAAGCTTCTCAAGTTCTGTTTCAGGGTCAAGCAAAATGATGACTGGGCTCCTGAAGAGGTGCCAGTGCTCTGTGATAAAGTCCACTGAAAGAAAAGATCTTTTCTTTTGCGAGTGGGTTATTTATAGTATACTTCCTCTGCCTGTGAGGATTCTGTGAGAAAACTATAACCGGGTAATTTAATCATCAGCAGCCAAAGAACAGTTGGCTACAGATGACTCCTTGCATGATTACAGAACCTGTTGCCTTTATTTTCCAAGGTGGTCTGTAGTTTTGTGACCCTTACAACCCAGGCACTTACTGCTTTCATTTTCAGGCTGACAAATGGAGATGTAGCATAGTTGAATGAGTTGCTCAGGGCTGTCTCATGTGCTTGGCTCTTACTACTCTAAGGCCAGAAAAATATATAGTGATAGCCATTGACATGGCAATCTGATTTTATGGTGTGGAAACTGCGATGTTGTAACAGCTATTTTTCGGCTAAGATGATTCTGCTTTTTGTGAGCTTTTCTTCTCCTCTTGGTGTGATGGGAGAACTAAGCTGTAAAATAATTCAGATAGGGATTTAGAGATTTGCTACAATAAACCTGTAATAAAAATAGTACAAAGCAAGACCTTCTCACATTTGTTTTATATAAAGTCTTAGCCAATCAATAGAAATATATAAACTATTCCAAATTGCATCAGGGTGAAAGTTATAATTATAGTTTTATTGATTGGTCATTAAGTTTTAATCAGGGCATAACCACTGGGACTATTATTTTGTCAGTAGTTTTTTTTTTAGTATGTACTTCTCCTCATTTGTACACTTTAATAATTACTATAATATAAATTGCTTTTAAATGTGAAATAATAAGCCAAAGACTCTGTCATGTTAGGATTCCCAAGGCATCTCTTTGCATTTCTGAACTGTCTTTTTACAAAATGGAGAAATTAAGATTCAGAGCAAGAAACTAATGTTGGATTTCTAGGTTTGCTGCTCCCTCACTGGTGAGCATGAATGAGTCGGCTACCTTCTTGTGCGTCAGTAGAATGTGAATATGTGCTAAGTTTAAAGATAATGCTGACTAATCTGTGTTTCGAATGTGACCCAGTAAAAATAATAAATAGGTAAAGAGGAAAAAATGCAAATGTTGCATCAAGGTATGTTAAAATATATGGGAAAAATCGATCAAATGGGAGCTCTTAGTTTTTATATCAGCCACTCTATTGTTTACAGCCTATGTAAATTCATGGGAAACACAGTCCCCTGGAACTCGTTTGGTCCAATTTCCCAGTTTCAGGCTAGGAGGCATGAAAGCAAGCAGTAAAAAGGCAGTGGCTGTAGCGTGGGGGGTTTTTTTGGGTTGGTTCTTTTTTTTTTTTTGGTGGTTTGGGTTGGTGTGTGGTGGGCTTTTTTATCTCCCAGAGTGAGATACAGAAAAGTGCATATAAAATGTGACCCTGTTAATTATTTTTTCCTATAACTGAATCTTGCTGTATAGGGACTCTGAATATTCCATAATACATGAAAAATTACTTACAAAGACTCTAGAGAGCAGTTATATGGTATATCATCTCATCAAGGAAGAAGGAGGTTGAAGAATACGTGAGTTACCAAGGGGGTGAAAACCCTTGTTATACCGCTTGTGGAACTGAAATTTGGAGATAGGAAACACACTTACTGCATCCAGGGCTTTGGAATTTTTCATCTTGACTCTACATTGCCCTGTATGTTTAGTCTGCCGGTATCTTTACAGTGAGCTGCCAAATGTGCTTGGAAAACATGATATCATTGGGAGTGGAAAGGAAAACCAGATGTTCTAAAATTTTACTTTTAATATTCTAAGGCGGTGTAAGTAACTCTGAGAAGGAGCAGGCTTTTTAACCTCCTAGTGCCCATTTTAAATAGTAACCAGGTGCATCTTGCAGATCCAGATTTAATTGTATAGCTCCAGATTGACTTGTACAGAATTTTTTATGTCACTTTAACATGACAGTGTATACTATTATTTATAAGAAACTTTGATAAAGAGAAGCCCCCTTCTGGGCCTCCCCTAGCAGCCTCCCCCAAACATGGTTTTATGGGACAAGTTTAAGATTGTCCCAGTTTGACCGATGAAGTTTCCTTCATGAGTGCCAAAATGGTTGGATTCAGCACAGTTAATGTTACATCCCGCTGGCTTTTCTGTGGAGGTGAGAATAAAGTCGTTTGGATCACATTCTAGAGAAGCTAGCTGACAACAGCCTTTTCCATCTAATATTTAGATATTGTTATGGTTACGATCTGAGCTTTGCAAGACATTTAGTCAAAGTTTTGGGCTGTTGCTTGAAAATATAAAGTTCACTCTTATCTTTCTGACCTTTTATTTTTGATTGGCTATTTTTGCTGATGTTGTCCGCCTGCCCCCACCCCCCCCGGAAGGCAAGCTACCTGACTTTCAGCTCACTTGTGAGAGAAAGTATGGGGCAGGACTGAGGACCAGGATGGGAGGTAGATGTCCCATTCTTTTCACAGCTAGCGGTAATGACTCCGCTCTGGAAGTAGATTACCAGCTAAAGTTATTGAGCTGCTTTTGTCCTTGTGTAAGTTTGCAGAGTACTTTAGGATTACAATGCTGGAGATGCGTTGACACTGTGCAGTGCATCCCCAAGGCTGCAAGATCCCAGGTTACTCGTGATGGAGCAGTGTGTCTACAGAGTATGCTGTAGCATCAGAGAGTAACTCAGATACTGAAAGCTGCCTACAGCTGGAAGTACAGCTGGACATTCATTTCACTGCCTCATCTTGGCTTAAATAAGTAGTGGGTGGTGTGATGTTGTCACCTCATGTGGCTCCACAGGGCAAGGTGAGGACAAGTATTTCAAGGTGGAATTCCAAGCTCACTTGTGTATTCCAGTGTGTTGCCACTTAAGATACTTTTGTGATAAGAGCAAAGTGTGTGGTTCATCTGTGATTAGCATCTGACCCTCAGTATTAATAACTTGGGAATTTTTTTATCTGCTGTTGGGATGTGTCAAATAGAAAAGCTTCTTAATGCAGGAATTATCTTTCTGGGGAATTCAAATAGCTTTCTCTACTAGTCCTAACTTGTTTCTTAGAAGAAGCAAGCCCAAATGCAAGCAAGTTCAGAGTTTACAAATCACGATTCTGTAGAATGACATTTTGAGTGTGCTTTTAATTGAAACAAGGAAGGAAGGTACATATTTTATATTATTTTAGGCTTGGGGGTTTTTCTGGGGGGAAAAAAAAGGCATTTTAGACATGATAGACAACATCATGTCGTGTGTCTCTGTCCATGAATCAGCCCCTTCTTCCCTCTGCCCTGGCAGTATCTTTTTGAAACAGTTAACTAGTTTCAGTTTAATAGAAGAACAGCAGTCTCCAGAAGTGTATTGGTATGAATTCCGTGAGAGTAACTGGCTAGGTCAGAGAAAAAAGTTGCTCTTAATGCCCATTCTGGGGAAAAGGCAGAAGCATGAGTCAGACAAATCCACAGAGTAATGTCATGAAAGAATCTCCAGTTGGATAATTGGTCAAGGCGTTGCAGCATCGTAAGCCCTAGAAGATCAGTTTGCAGGAGTCCAATCTAACAGAGATGAAACAGCCACTCACATCAGACACGGAGTTAAGATTTTAGCTATTTGAAACTCCAGAACTTGCATGTTGGAAGATGTGGCTTTTAAGTTCAACAGGCAAGTTGGATGCTCTAGGGAGAGTTGCTTCTAAGTCAACAATTGTCTGCTGGAACAAAGAGGTGATTTAGCACTTACTGTGTCTAGACTTTGGGCTAATGGCTTTGAATTTTTAACTATCCCTTTTCTAAGAACCAAACTAAGAAATGGACAAGACTGTTTAAAAACAAAAAGCCGCATTTTCTGCTTTGCATCCTATCTCCTCTCAACCAGTGTAGTATGGGCTGGCAGACCATAGTATTTAAAGTAGTATCCAAAGTCTGACAGCAGTCAAAATTTGATGGGACCTCTTCCACAGTACTTAAGCTTTTTTGCTATTTTTATTGATCAGTGCCTGTCATTTTGGGTGTGACTCTCTTGGGTGCTGTGCGTATCTGGATGCATATAGGCATCAAGAAGGGGAATGTGCCGACACTGGCAAGATGAGCAATGGTAGGGAATGCAGCAATGTAGGTGGTCTTTTGAATTAATCATGGTTTATTCTGAAATATTCATAAATTAATCTTGGTGAGGGCAGGTCTGCAATACAGATGCTGCAGGATTTTTGCCAAATCCTTATGCAGAAGGGTAGCTGAGCAGTGGTTGAAGGATGGTTGTGAAGGTGAGACTGCTGCCATTAAGAGCTAGTGGAGAAGGAGCATAGTTAGAGTGGACGGAAACTCAAATTAGAGCTGCAGCTGGAAATTGCTTGTAAATAAAAATGAATGGAGGCATGAATCCACAAATGCTGCCAACAAATTCGTCATACAATTAAAGGCTGAAACAGCAAAATAAGAACTGTCAAACACCTAGCCAGCCATCCCTGCTGATCTTCTCTTGCACCCTCCATGTTAACTGTATGTTTTACTACTACTTCATCAGCTGACCTTCCTAGATTGCTTTGTGTTATCTACTTAATTCAGGGCTTAGAGGACATGCTACTTTGCAGCATAGAGTAGAAGCTTGATGGTTGTCATCTCTTTTCTTTCAATCCTAGGGCTAATATTCAGCTGATTTAGAAATATTTGTAGCTCAAAGTGTCTATAGAGGAAAGCTAATTTGGGTTAAAGAGTATAAGTAAGAGATAAATAATTTAAAAGTATTTCCTTACGAATTTCCTGGCTTGCAACATATTATGCTAGAGTCAGCTTTGGAAATGTCTGAGATAGTTTAAGGTGATTTTATTCCAAAGTAGGGTTCTGTACAGGGTTTGTCAGGACTAACGATTTCTGAATAGCTCCATACATGGACAAGCCTGTAATTCTTTAAGTAAAAAGGCTGTAGGAAAGAGTAAGGGATCAATTAAAGGAAAATACTTGATAAAATACAACGTTGTTGAAATTTCCATGTTCTGGGCCAATGTAGCCCCAAGAGACTGAGCAAATAGTAAAATACTAGTCATCTTTCAACAGGAGACTTAATGTGTTTTCAGAAAATATTGCCTGTGTTCTTTTGCCTGGAATCTCATTAACATTTGTCCTCCTGTAACATAGCCTGACCCCAGTTGGCTCCTTGGAAACAATTTTATGCTGGATGGGGTACACCATGCTACTTTTGCTGAAAGACCAGTTTGGCTGGTGGATGTGATTAGTTTCTTAAGCCTTTTAAAATAAGTTTACCAGATTCTCAGTGGTGGAAGAGTTGCTGGGATGGATTGGATCATGCAGACAATTTTGTAGGTTGAATTAAGGGTCTACTCTTCTTCAGCTTTAAGGCTTTCTCTGTTTAATGTGGTAGTAATTTATGATTCAAGCATCAACCAGGATTTTTTTTAAAGCTATTCATCTGTCTGATTTTTGCCACTCAAATTTAAACCAACTGCTTGTAACTGTACTGAGGAACTTCAAAATCTGTGGGACACTTAGTCTGTGCTGGAGTACAAGAGATGTGTATAACAGCATGCCACTTATGGTACGTTTTAGGTTTAGTTTTAAAAAGGAAACAGAACTCTTTACTGGTGAAACTTTGAAAGACCAATTTAATTATGCAAAACACACAAACTTTCAAAACATCTTCAGTGAGAAGTACTTCTCTAAAGAATTGTTCAGTGTAAGCTTTGTCAGCGTCACAGACTTTCCCTGTTCTTTTATATCTATATAATTGGGGTAACAGTTTCTCCTTGCTGTGAAGAGCTGGGCACAAATTTCCACTGTTTGAGGACAAAAGTTTTCCAAGGTGTACCTGACATGGCTGATGGAGAGGTAGGCAGGGAGCCCACAGCAAGAGTTGTAGGGCATGTAGCTGGGCAGTTGAAGAGCCACGTGTGGGGAAGGAAATCTGAGAGGGGCAGAAGCCCATGTTGAGAGGGCTGCTGAAGTGGTGGGCAAGGAGGCAGATGAGGACTTCAGGCAACTGGGGTGAAAAGGCTCAGCCAAGATGGCCATTGTGAAGGGAGGATTGTGTGGTGGTGCAGATGATGCTCTGGAGCAGGAAGAAGGGAGCTCTGGAAAGCAATAATAAGGAGCTGACTTAGGTTTGACAATGACAGGATGAAATAACACTCTGCAAAACAGCACTGCAGATTCCAGGTGGAGTCATCTGAGGTGGAAACTTGGAGGAAGTTGAAAATGTTTGTGCAGAAGCTCCGTTTTTCCAAATGCTTGCGACATTTGGTCCCTGTGAATAGTCTCATCTCTGAAACAGTATGTTTTTAAGCTCTGGGAAGTGCTGAGATCTGAGGGATCTTGCTGGGTGAGATTGCTCTTTGAAGAAATGTTTCCTGCCAGCATACAGGGGAGCTGCAGTTAAATTAATGAAGGCCCTATTGTGATAGTCAGAGGAAAAGATGGGATAAAGAGCTTGGCATTTTCTAAACTTTCCCATCCAGACCCTGTTAGTCAAAACTTGTTCACTCTGTGGGGTTTAAATTAGGAGCGGAGTCACCTGTTCATGACCCCAGCAGCTTTGCACAGGACTGAATTTAACTATGCTGGAAGGGCCCATTGCTTGAGTGTGGGAGGGGAAAATAAGATTAGGATATTCTGGGGTTTTATTTTGAAGATGAACACTTTTTCTCTGGGGCTGGCACTTAAAGCAGAAACTGACAGTGGACAGTACATATAATGGACAATTCCTGTCATCTCTGGAAACAATTTCCTCATTAAAATAGGTGTTAACGCTTCAATTCTCCACTTCAGTTGTGCTTTAGCAGGTGGCACAGCCTGCTGGCAAGCACTTGTGGAAGGACTTGTTCACAACCTGAGTTGTGATCCACAGCAAATTACAGACCATAGAGACTTATGTTTTTGTTCTGTCTTCGTCAAAAGGGCAGCATTTATTTAGATGAAGTTTATTGGTGTTTGAACTGTTACAGGTCTGTGATTACAGCAGTTCAGGCTTCTCTGTTCAAAGAAAATATGAAACCAAATGACAAATATGTATTTTGTGTTTCTCTGGTTTTCTGTTAATTTTCCTGGTGGTGGAAAGGGTTAGGCAGTTCATCTTCTGTCTACAGATACATCTCATGCTCCCCACCCTCCCACACTATCTAACATTCCCAATCCAAGAGTTAGGACCAGAGTTTAGAAACAATTCTTTGGAGGATGAAATACTTTGCTAATCTCGTAATACTGCATTGGAAAAGTTTTGGTGGTTTTTTTTTTTCTTTCCTCTTCTATTGGAGAGGGGAATCCCAGTGAAATCTGAAGAACCAAACATAAACTTAGAGAGTTGGGAGAGGCATGGAAAGCTGCAGTGCTGAATTCAAGGTTTGTTGAGAGCGTCTGACTTGAACCAAGAGGGAAATTTCCCCTTCTTTTTCAGGATCCAAAGGAAATCAGTGCAATTTAACATCTCAATTTTGGACTCATCTATTATTTTAATCATTCAGTTACCCGAGGAATGGAAAAGGACATTTTTCATATTTCAGATTGAAAATAGTAACTTCCTACTTAGAAGGGAGCATCTGACATAGAAATTGAGATGCTGAGATTATGTCATATTTAGTAACCTATTTTGGTGGGAAGCAGCATTTTTTTTAGTATTAAAAAAACAAACAACAAAGCAACAACAAAACAAACCTGAGCTATAAGGTAGCTTTTGTCTGCAGGAGCATGGCCAGGGCAGAGTACAATTAAAAAAAAAAACCCAAAACCAAACACCCCACAAACCCAAAAACATCTTTATTGCTTCTTCTCTTTGAATGGAGTTTTAGAGTTGTTCCATTTTTCATGCTCTTTCTACATTATGTTGGAGCAGGCAATCCTTCTGACCTTCAAGAATGGGGTGAGAGATCAGGATTTGTTACAGACTGACTGCAGCATAAACATACGTCCTTTGATACATCACAGCCTTTTTGTTGTCATTTTTGTGCAGCAGCTTTGTCTCCTGAATGGGTTAGTGATTATCTTGCACAGGTATTGTGAGGTTTAGTTTAAAGTCTCTGCTCTCTGGTTACAAGGTTTTATAGTGTCATAAATTAGATTCTTATTTGATTAGGAATAAACTTAGGCAAATGACATTTAAGAGTAACTCTCCCCAGGTATGTTCCTTTAGTTCTGTATTAAGTATTAAATTATATTTATATGACTAACATCAATTAAAGCTTCCCAGCCTACTCAGACAGATAAAGTCATTAAAACTAACCTCCTGCTCAAGAAATTTAAAATTAAAATCCTTTCGAAAGACAGTGTTCTAAAGGGTTTAAAGTTGCAACACAGGAAAGTTCTCTGGAGCTCATCATGTGTTTCTGTACCCAGTCTTCAAGCAGGCTTAGATGTGCAAGCCAGAGACTTGCTTGGAGTCACTGGGCACAGGTTCCTAAATCACCAGGCGCTAACGTATTCCAGAACAGTTCTCTGTCAGACTGCTCTTCTCCTGCCTTGTAGCAGAATGGCTGTCTATTACTAAGTGGAAAAAATTTGGTCTTGATCCTCACCCAGTCCTAGGTCAGTGCAGAGAATAGATCAGCTTGTCAGCCAGGAGCATATCAGGTGCCAGCATCTTAACAGAACGGGCTCTTAGTCTTTGCCCTTCAGTAGCCTGCCTTAAGAGCATGGATAATATCTGTCTCTTATTAAAGATAAGAAGCGCTCAGACCATATGGTTGTGGGAGCTTTTAAGAGTGTGAGTCAGATCATCAGCTGTGCAAGGCGCATGCCAGGCTGCATAAGGTAATGCTTTGTCAAGCTGCTCTCCTTAGACGTACAAAGCTGTGCATAGTGTTGTACCAGCTGCGTCCCCAGTTCTGAGAAAAACCTGCTGTGCCTCAACCCAATTTAAATACCCAGCATAAGCCCTTAATAGCAACTCTAACACCTGCTCTGCCCTCTTTCAAATGTTTCTGGATAAATCTCCTGTACAGATCATGCCTGCAAGGTTAGTGGTCAAGCTGTAGTATAAGTGCCTAAAAACAAATGCACGTTATATTTGATTCTCTTCTGAATCCTAGAAAGCCAGTCATGTAGAAAATGGTTAGCCTGGAGCACAAAGGATTGAAGCAAAAGGCTGTTAATCTAAATGGGTTATGTTAATATTTGGATAATATAGCTCTGAAGACCAGGAGGAGTTGTTCTCTTTTCTAAATATGTTGTCAGTGAACTAGAAGCGGTGTCATGGTGGTTCGCAGATAAGTGCTTACTCCAGAATCTGCAGTGGCAATGCAATGGGTTCTTTCTAGTCCAGCCAGCTATTTCAGATTCCTTGTCATGGTAACCACAAAATAATTGGAAAAAAAAAATATCTCCTTTTGCTTGGGAGTTTTCATTAGCCATTTTCACAGTAGGCTATGTTTGCTGCTGGTTTCCCTGGATGAGCAGTGAGCTGTGTGTATCTCAGCTTTTGCAGTTCCCTGGCTATTGAATCATCAAGGCCTGGATGACCCGTTCGCACCAAACCCCCTTGTAAGCAGGTTATCCCTTCTTTGTTCTTTTTCTAATATGTGTCCTGTGTTATTGTCTAGAGAAAAATGCTCGGTAGCCTTGTGCTGATGAATTAGATGAGTACTGCCTAATTTTGAACAGCTGTTCCACCTTTTTAAGTAGGATTGGCCCCTATGGAGAAGTTAGTCATTTAAGATAAGATGTTTCCAATAAACTTAGGTGAGCCCATGCAAAAGGCTTTGTGCAGGTTCCTGGTGCTCTTTGCAGCAGATCTTATCTTCTGTTAGCTACAGCCATGTAGGAACAGGTTTCAGATATACTGAAACAAACTGTTTAAATCGGTATATATAAAGAGGCTTTGTGTTGACTTTGAGGCACTTTTGAGACTTTAATTGCACTGGTCATTCTTCATGATCAGTTGAGACTGGTCAGAACAACCAGGAAAGTCTGGTCTCAACATGAATCCAACCGGGAGATGGCAGCATTGATGCATGCAAGGCATATTCAAAAGGTAAAACCCTTTTCCCTGAACTGACAGAGGAAAAAAATTACCTTAATTTAATTGGAAGATATAGTGTCTTAGCAATACATAGATAAATGTTAACAAAATAGCCCTATTTTTAGCTGTTGTCCCTAACTGGCAAGTCACTAAATTAAAAATGCACTTAGGTTTGCGTCTAAATCCTCGAGTCACCCTTGGACCTGGTAATGATTTAAGACAAGGATTTTGTAATTCAGTACTCTCTTATTCAGAAGGGGTTATAGAACTAAAATGCTAGAAAGATAATAGATGCTAATATTGTAATTTCCGCATACCTGCTCTGTAAACTAATAATAGCTTTGCTTGTAGCTGTAAAATTGGATTTTGTTAAAGCTTAAATCTAAAAATCCTTGAGCCTTTTGTTTCAGTGTTATTGTCTTCCTGCCCTTATGGTACATATACATGTGCACTGACATGGGGGAGCGTCTGAAAACTGGAGAATTGTATTACCTGACCTGGTAAATAAGCTTATAGGGCAGCACCCATTTTTCTCCTGAACTTGGTCTGTAGGATCTTGATTCTGTCTTTCTGCTGCCATCAAAAAACAGCAGTAACTCCTGGCTCTGGAGCTTGCTTGGAAAAATGAGCCTGGCCCCAACAACAGGGTGCAGTTGTCTGATGCCTTAATGTTGGCTGCGGTAGCTGAGGGCCTGCTGCTGTACCCTCTCCATGGCTGGCTATGCAGGTGTTTTGAGAGTGAGCTAATTTGTCACAGGGTCATCCCCAAAATGGGTAGGATGCACAAGGAACCGCCTGAGTTTGGCAGGCTGTTTTGTACTGTGGCAAGCAACGGACTACATCTATGGGAACAGCCCAGAGATTAAAAAGCAATTTCTTCCTGGGATCTTGGTGATTAGGGAGGTGAATGGGCTCCTGCCATGTGAGGTCATGTATTGTCTGTCTTCCATGTCTGTTTATCTAGTAGTCAATGCAGGTAAAACCATACATGTGGACAGCTACTGCGGAGCAGCCACGCAATATATCTTTCACCCTTGCTCATGCAATTTGTTTATAGCTTTCAGATGTCCGAAAATTTAGGTATAAACTTGGAGCAGTGTTATCATACTGGTGCTGCTTGAACAGATTTAGCTAAGAAAGCAAATGGTGGAGATGTGCGTTGTGTTCTTTTAACTTCGGCAGCATTACCTGGAAGGTGCTGTAGCGATTGAGATCTGAGCATAATAGATTTGAGATTTTTCTGCACCTGTCTGTCCCTGGTTGTTACTTTTTCTAACCTTGTGGGCTAATAAGACACGTGTGAACTTAATCTTGCATGCTTCCTGTTAGAGACCCATGTTTGACTGACATCAAAAGACTGCTGGGATTGTTGTTGATAGTAAGGTACACATGTAGGAACAAATAAGGTAACACCTCGTAAGTTCAGGTGCACAGCGAAAATGTCACCATTCAGTCTGATGTTGCAGTTGCAGCTCGTGGCTTTTTTAGTACCAGAAGTGCCCTGTGGAGCCAATCTGACAGCGCAGCCCGGGTGACACGAGCCTTTATTTCTTTTTGTAACAGCACAATGTAATCACTGTTTTTGTTCTTGTGCAGCCACAGATTCCCTTGTAAGCGCAAATTCAAATGGGAGAAACATCAAAGTTAATTTGGAATGAAATGCACCCCAAGTAGTCTGGGGGAAATGGAGACATTACTTTGTAGCCACCCTTCTCCTGCCAAAGCTGCTGCACCGCAGATGTCAGGAAGCCACGCTGCGCTCTTTGTCTAGTCTTGATTGACTAGATTGTTTTCATCCGAGCCTTCTTAAAGCTTTCCTCCTGCCTCCATATTTTTAAGGAATAGAAAGCTAATATACGGGCGTGGAGTGTTATGAAGCATGAAGTTCTATAAATATTTATGCTGAACTATCAAAAAACTTGACAGTTCTTATTTTCTTGACAGATTGGGGTCACTTGTTATTTTTGACCCTGAGAATTGAAGAGCATATGGAGTTAGATCTGTTTGTAATGACTTTGGTATTGTTGTCTGGTAAACTTGTAGGAATGTAACAGGATAACGGACTTTTTCTTGGTCTCTTTGTGAAAACAGAACTTAAACCTTGTACTGTGTTACCCACAAAAGACCACTCGAGCTACTGTCTCTGTGCAATCCGGCAGTGAATTCCTGAACTTCTTGGCGCATGTGGGTGCCTGAGTTAGCAGCTTGGTTTGCCGCTTTCGATGGACAGCTTTCACCTAGGTTACTCTTGACTTGAAGTACTCGGTGATCACCTGTATGTCTAGGGACCAGGTTCATCGCAGTGTGTTCCTCAGCCTGGCACAGGATGGGATCGAGGAAGGCTAAAAATCTGATGAGGGCCTGTGGCGTCTCTGATGTTCTGTCACCAGTCCCAGCACTGCTTTAAGTATCTCTGGGGCCAACTGAAAACAAACTCTTCTAAGAAGTTTAAGTGCTGATAAACAGGCATTTTCTAGAGAGATGGGAGGCTTGTAACTCTCTGACACTTCAGGATCCTTATTCCTCAAAATTATGTGCACACAGGCTTAACTCCTGCCTGAAGTTGTTGTGGCAGGTGAACATTTTAAAGCCAGGTCTGGCTTTTTTAGAAAAGCTGGAGCTTTGTGGCAGCAGCCACATTATTACATCCAGCAGCATGGGCCTTTCCTGCCTAGTAAATGCATTGTGCAGGAAAGAATCAATCCAATGCTTCACCTTGAATGAAATCCAGTGTGTGTTTTAAGGTAAACCTTGAATATATTGTGTGCATCTAATGCTAACTGGAGTGTCTCTTGCTGTCAGTCACTAGAGGGCACAAAGGAACTACCTAGGAAAGGAGTTCCTTGTTCTTCAAGTCCTGACTCTCCAGTTCAGATCTGTGAAAGTGGGGTGAAAAATTCCTGTGGCTGACAAAAGACAGGATGGCTTCAAAATTTTGTTTTTTGTTGGTGATTTTCCCCACCCAAATCTACTTACAGTGTGGAAGTTAAAAATTTCAAGGGTACTTCCATTTTTCCATTAGTACAATTTTGTGTCAGAAAGTACATAGTTCTCAGAGCAAATACTTAAACTGCTTGTAAACAGCTTTTAAGTTCAACTGATATAATTACAAAAATTATTTCCTCGTTTCTCAGGTTTCTGTACTTGGAACAATCTCCAAATGTGTCAGCTATATGAAGAATAAGGCAGCAAAAGGAATTGCTCTCTGAATGTACATTCTTTTGCAGGTTGCATGCCTCATACGGGTTCCATCTGAGGTTGTCAAGCAAAGGGCCCAGGTCTCTCCTTCCTCAAGTACCCTCCGGATTCTCTCCCACACCTTGTATCATGAGGTGAGTTCAGAGCAACATTTCAAATAAGTTGCTTCATTCTTCCCACTCAGTGCCATACATGTCCAGAAGCATTCCTACAACTTTATTCCAGTTCTGTGCTCTCCCAGCACTTTCCCATCTATTCGTTTGTTGCTAAAAGTGATTGGCATGTTACGTCAAACCCCCACCTCCCCATGTGCCTGCATGCACTTACATGCACACTCTGAACAACTCTTTTTTTTTTCCCTCCTCTTCTTATGTGGGATACCTACATTAAAAAAAAAAAAAAAAAAAAAAAGAGATTTCCAGTTTCCAAAGCTCTGCTTGTATTTATACAAAGAGTCCTCGTCTGGGACAACAGGACATAGAGTCTCTATATCTAGAGTTTGCTGAATGGTTTCCAGTTTTCGAAGCAGGCTTTGGAGGGGTTGTCCTGAACCTGTCCACCATTTTGGAGAGGCTCTCTAGGAGCTCTGGAAATGAGTGCTCATCTGGTATGGTAACTTTTCAAAACTAAGGGCTTTTGCCATCTTTTCAGTAGTTGTACTGTTCCTTCCTGTAAAAACCTGTTCGCCACTGTTTTTACTGAGTCTCACAAGGGATGTTTTTCAAGTTGTATTCCATAAGAGAAAGTGACTCCTGAAAACACTGTGGGGAAAAATATTATACACGTTTCCATGTGTAAAAGCCAGGAAAAGGAAGACATAAATATGACCTTTAAATGATCCACTTGATTTTTATTTGCTTGTAAATGAAAACTATTGTGATAACCCTGCAAAATAGGGTCCCTGGAAATTCTTCCTGTGATTTGGTCATTCTGCTCTGAAAGCTGCTCTCGAAACCATATGATTTTTCCCTTTTTGTAGCTGGCCAGAGAACCGTAAGACTTGCCAAACAATGGAATAAATGGTCCTATAAAATATTAAACATAATTTTTATATGCACTTATAAAATTTTTAATTGTTTTGAATGTTATCAGCTGGTTAAAAATAGAAAATACTTGTCTTGATAAAAGCTCTGGATCAAGGCTAAGGTGGACATAGGAAGCTGTAATCCTATGGGTTCATTTTGCATGGGCTATTTAAACAGAAGAGCAGTAGTTTCAAAATATTTATGGGATAGTGGATACTTCTAGACCAAAATATTGGTCAAGTAGAATTTGAAGTAATGTGTTTCTGTGTCTTCTTGCCCTTTTTAATTTTAATTGTAAGGTATATTTTCTTCTCTATAACTGATTATTCTGAACAGTGGTTAAATGATCTTTGAAATGAACATAAAACCCTCTGGCATTGTAAATCATGGAATGCAGTATACAATGTTATAATCAATATAATCAATTTGCAGGAAGTTCACGTTTGACACTCAGTAAGGCTGTAATGCTTGCCTTGTAATCACCGATAAATTGTGGTCTTTGGCAAACTAATTCCCTATAGCTGATGCTTTCTTTTATTGGTTTACAGGGTATTCAAGGACTTTATCGGGGTTATAAAAGCACAGTATTAAGAGAGGTAAAATATTTGTCTTTCTTTTTTTTAATTGATTCCTTTGCCTCACTTTGTTTTCTAACAAGAGACAGTAGTACAATTGAGAGCAATTGCTCTAACCATAAGCTCTAAATCCTAGCATGTTTCATTCTAGATAAGTTACTAGTCTGTAATTTAAATAGAATACTGATAATGTGCACTAAGAGAACCTGTGATACATGCAAAAAGTCATCCACCATCCTGTCCCTCGTTCTGTTGCTGCTAAATCATAGAAGGATGGAAAGGTATATGTTAACATAATGAAAACCATAAAATAAAGTACTGAAAATTTTCTCAAGTCTTGTGATTGCATCATGTGAAGTATGTATGCCAACAATGGTGAACTGGTGGCATCAGGCCAAGTCTGGCACAGACAGATTTAGGCTTTCTTTAAATATGTTTGTCAGCAGATGCCAAGAGATTATCTGTCATCTGTATATAGGGAGGATTGTGCTTTTTTTTTTAAAAAAAAAAAAAAAAGTGTGAAAGAAATGCATTTAGTCATCCAGTCTGTAGATGTGATATGGCATTACTTAACTCTAAATCAGAAGTACTTCACTGTTGGAGCTAAAAATATTTTGGCCTTCTTGGCGGAAAATAGTTCCTAAACTAAAATCTCTTCATAAATGCACTGTGAATTACAGGATTAGTGTCATGCAAGTGTTTGATATGCTGTGTGAACTGAAGGCAGATTATGAAAGAAGTAGAAAAACATGCTGATGAACTCCCAGTCTAAAACTGTTTCAGAATCAGATCCCAGGAGGTCATCTTTTGACAAAGCAGAAATTGTACCATGAGTACCTCAAATAAAGAGACAAGGCTCGATTCCTATGAAAACAAAACAGCTATTGTCCAGGAAGGTTTCTTTACTCACCGTGTTCAATGTGATATGTGTGGGTTTGTCATCTCCTTATATAACTCAACTGAGTAAACTAGGTTTGGATCTTTGCTTCTTTCGTTTTTTAAACACAGGATCAGATCTGTTGGCTCTGTTGCAATTGATAGTAAAGCCAGTTGCAGAGGCTTTTTAAGCCTTCATTCAACAGCTCTGCTTTTAAAAGCCTTTCTTCATGCTGAAAACTGTTTTTAGGACGGTTATGTTAGCCAGCTCTTGTTACAATACAGAATAAAAACGGATATTACCTAAAATAAGAAATACCATATTTAGTGTTCCTTAAAGTGCTGACAAATGACAATGCACTGCAGTCTATTTTAGCAGCTTTGAGTGTTTAAAAAATTAGTTACTTGTGCGGAGCTGACACCTGCTTTTCTGAAATGTAACCCCCACCATAGCTTCGTCCTGTACTTATTTTCTGGCTCACTAAACACATGTTATTCACTCAGATTTCATTTGGAGATGGGCAAAAAAGGCCAACGAATCATTTTGATTTCTCTGAGGGATTCTGAATAAATGAATAAATTTAGATCCCATTGAATACAGATTTTGCATACTAACAGATAAAACACATGGTTACTACTGGGTGCTATTTTCCTTAAGATTTGTTTTGACATATGTCAGGGTGGTAATTAATTTGCGAACTATATCATGGCATAGTGTGTGACCCTGCTGAGATAACTTTGTTTACTCAAAATGGCAGCACTTTGTTGAAATTTAATGGGGGTCCTCTCCGTTATGTATATTCATAAAATATCCTTCAGAACTGATTTCAGTTGAGGTATTGCTTTTCAGGAGAATCTGTCCAATAGAATGAGAAATAAATTATTACCAAATGAAATGTGCTTTCTTTTCAAAATGAAAAAATCATAAGTGATGCTTAAAAAAAAAAAAATCTTTAATTTAACACACTTCGAAGACCATTGCATTTTCTGACACTAAATATTGTAAAACAATGTCCATTCAAGTAAGAAGAGCATACTGAAGCTTCAGATGGAACTGTTGTAAGCCTAACATTTAATCTGGATATTTTCTTTTCTCTTTACATGCACTTCTTCCTTGAGGGAAAAATCTTTATTTTCAGATAAAAATCTATATTAATTCATTATTGGACACATCCAGGTAGCTGCATAGTACATGTAGACTGATATTTAATTCCAGCTGGCTTTTATACTTACAGAGTTTGTTTACATGCTTTGGTTCTTCACTTGCACAAAACCCTTTGTTTAGTTATAGCAGAGTGGGATTTATTGATAGAGGGGCTTCAATGCATGATTTTTCATTTTAGAAAAAAATAATTGGAAGAGGCTGGAAATATTGGTGCTTTTCAGATTATATTCTTGCACTGGCAAAATTCTTGAGCCAGAATTTAAGAAAGTTTAATTTTAGTTGTTGCATCAGGATGAAATTTTGCGTATTACGTAAGGCAGATTTCAGTGCCTGGACAGAGATCTGCTTGCCAATTGCATGGACTTAAGTGAAAATTAGTCTGATTGTTTATAAAGGGAGTGCAATGTTAAAAACCTTGTCTTTCTACTATAGCATAGTAGATCTTTTCAGGATAGCCTTATTCTGCTCCATGTAATTTGCATTAGCTGCTGTGCTGCTTCTGTTCTGGTGCAAGGTAGTTGTTTCATCCTTCGTTTTTGATTCTCACTCTTTCACTTATCCCCTTTATCTTCTCATCAGAATACTTTCTGTACAGATGAATATTAGAAGAGAAAGAAGATGGCTAAATATGTAATGCTTTTGGAAATAACTTTGAGTGAACCTCAGCGCTTGAAAATTTTGGCTATGACCCTTTCACCTACCACCTTTTTGGTACCTCTTCTCTCACATCTCCATTAAATTTTGGTCTTTACATCTTCCTTTGATGTAGTTACACTGAACTAATGCTAAAATCGAAAGGGAAGTGAGGTACAGTGCATCATTCTGTTGGCAGTAGTAGCCTGAAAGAGACATCCATGCTCCAAGAGGAAAGCTTTTGTGATAAAGCACAAAGTGGGAGTATGGTTCTTAGGTTGCTGAATGAGACTTTGAGTAAATGGCAGAAATCGGAGGCTGTGAAGCGATGTGGAATTCCCATGATGTCATTTCCAAAGCAAATCCAAGTGAGAATTGTCCTTTCCTGTGGCGTACCAGTGTGCATCGGTGTGGAAACTAGATCATGCTACTAAGAACATTCAATGAACAGGTAAATTTATTCATGTTTTCCACAACAGAGACAAGTTAATTTGTAAAATCTCCAGCCATCTTATAACAAGGCAGGAGCAGGCTATAAATCCACTGTTAATCCTCTAGAATTTCTTAATGGGAATGTAGCTCTGCTGCTGAGATCTTATATAAGCAAATGGAGCCACATTTTTAATTCCTGCATAATTCATTTTATTAACTATGACCAAGTAGAACATCTGTTAAAATTCCGTAATGTTCAGTTCATGGGAAAAAGAGAGAAACCCCCGAGTTCCTGTTGGAGCTTTTCCATTTCCATTAATGTTACAGGACTCTAGCAGATGTCTTAAAGGATGTTATTATGAATGAGAGGGCAACACAAAAGAAAAGGAAGTGCCTTGTCCAGTTTCCCTGTGTACGATAGCTCGCTGTACAGTGGGTCACTTCACCCTCTGTGTGCAGGTTGCAGCTTCGCATGAGCGGTGCCACGGTTAACTGTAGTGTCCCTTCTGTCCTGAGTTACCATAGCCTGGAAGAATTGAGTGAGTCCTGAGTGGGTGTTCTGTGTGGTTTTAATCTAATTTGTCACTTTTAAAAATATTGCAGATGGACTGGGCCCTAGCCCAGAAGTAGATTCAAAAGGAGCTAAAATTAATATTAAACCCTTCCTTAGAGACAAAGGGGATGGAGGATGACTGGTTCTTTATAATTCACAGATGTCTCGAAAGGAGACTGAGAATCGCTTTCAAATGTCAGTCTTTGCTGTGCAGGTAGCCATGAGTAAGCCTGTCCTCTGTGTTGCCTCTTAGACTTTTCTGAGACGGTTCAGGCTCTCTGTGTGTGGTGGCTTCCGTTCAGGTAGAGGTGGTAATGATCTTTTACTTGACAGTGTTGTTTCAGAACTCATCTCAGAGCTCTGAATTTGAAGGAAAGCTACTGATAAATCTGAACCCACTCTTGTACAGCATGCTATTGATCTTACCTTCAGTGAGATAGCCTAGTCATCACTTTTGGGAGTCCTGTTTTTTTAAGTTAGTACAGTTGTGGGTTGGTTTGGGGGTTTTTCTTTTTTTTTTTTTTTCCTTCAGCATATGCAAGTCAGAGCCCTAAGTGGGTAAAGGCAGCTACTGCTGTCTTGGGAGAGAGAGAGAGAGAGCACTCCATGCTATATTAATTTTGTGGACGAGAAGGACAGCTAGTTCAAAGTATCCTGTTTCATTAATGAGTGGCAGGAGTGTGACAAACAGACAACAAATTCAGGCTCTTCCCAATCTCGGAAAGCCAAGAAGTAATAATGTCTCCTGAGGAGGAGGTACTGTTTGATATATGTATGCTGCAGAACTAGTGTCCCATTATAATGTGTGTATCAAAAGGGATATGGAGGATACACAGTGCAGCCTACACAGATGAAGGAGCTAGCAGAAAAAAGACTAACAAAAAAACCCCCTTTCTTAAGTGACTTACTACTTGCAAGAGGGAGTCTAAAGCAACTAGCAGCAAAATGGGCCTTAAAGGCACACCTGCTGCATTTTCCTAAATTTAAATGGTCAGTGAACAAAGGATGCTGAGAAGGGTTTGTATAAAAACATGAAACCCGGCTGAGATGTTGACCCTGTTGACTGAGGGAGGGCGGGGATCTCTGAGGGCTGAGCCCGATAGGGAACAGTCTGCAAACAGGGAGCCTGGTTTGTTTATCCACCAGAGGTAGTTTTGCATGCTTTTCTTTTGTTAGGACATCTTTATATAAATATCCTGTTCTCCTAGCTGTTGGAAGTTTTTTTTAAGTTTATCTCTGTTGCTGTAGGACAGAAAGAATGTTATTAAGACATTCTTTTACTTGCACAATTAAAACTTTGATCTTCTATCATTCTCTATGTATTACAGAGCAGATGTTGATAGAAATAGGCAAACAGGACACTATCTTAATACAATATTTGGAGAAATAAACATCCTCCTTAATGAAATATGTGCAGTATCTGTCTTTTGTTACCTTCTGGAAAACTGAGCTGGCTTTATTTTCTTTTGTAACTCTAGTTAGGTTAGGTTTAACCAGGAATTTGCCAGGCAGGATCTGTAACACTGGGTTTTTGACTTTTACTGAGCAACCAGCATTTCTTTGGTTTGGGCTTTCCACATAGAACAACAACAGTTTCATGAGAGGGATAGGAACTGTAAAATATATTAACTAGCTAGTCCCTGCCATGTGGAAAATTGTGCAGAAGTTATGTGACATGATTAATGGGAGGAAAGTTGAAAAATAAATCCCCGTTTCCCCCCACAAACACTACTCTGTCTTGGAAAGCCTGTCACTGGAGTTGTAAAACTCTTGTATCACTTGTATCCTCCTAGATATCTATATTCAGGGGATTTTCATTTTGAAAGGTGTCTAAGGGTTAAAGGTGATTCTTGTGGGGTAAGAGCAGGAGACAAGTCTGTGACCTGGGATAAGGGCTCAGGCACATCCTTGCTCAAGACCTGCAACACTGAGAAGTGGACAAAAGGAATAACTGTCCTTTCCTGTTGTAGGTTATGCTCATTACCTTCTTCCTGCAAATGCTGGAATAGTACTTGGAAATGAAAACGGAGGTCTCAAAAAGCACTTATGAATGACTTTTACAGGCCATAAAATAACCCTGCTTTTTCTAATTTACCAGTTGTGGGAAGTAGGTTTTGTGACATGTGAATGGCAAATAAACTGGCCAGAGTGGACAGAGACCTAAAGCAAATTCCTTGTTGAAGTTTGCGGGGTAGGGGGTGTCTTTTTTGTGTCAAGCATGTGCAATGATCTCAGATTTTTTGGTTGAATGCTCTCTCTTCTCAGACTAGGTGCAGTATCCATATATACTGGTTAGAAGCAGAAGGCAGCCATGTTTGCTGCCATCAATTTGCAGTTTACCAATAGAGCATACAATTATTGCACCTGTCTGACATCAGTGGATATCTTCAGATGAAAAGAATTTCATATATGCAGAGCGTTTCTGTATTTTGAAAACTACAGCCTTGCATCTAGGGTCTTTGAACAGAAAAAACACTGTGAACAATGTGCACTAAAAACGGCTTATGTGATTTGATAATGCAGATTCTTTCCAAATGAATGTGTAAGCAAGCAGAGTCTTGCAGGAAGCGTATTCTACTGCATGCTTGAAATAGAGATACTATTTCCATACATTCTCTATGCAGCTTACTAAAGCATTTTTGCAAGTGATGTTTCCTGCAGCATTCATGGTGTAGGAATGTGTTTTGTGGGTCAGTAGCAACACTCTGGGCAAGAACAAGTTGGAAAGAAGAAAATGCCTAACTTCGTTCTGGTTTTCTTCATGCTGTGATATATTTTTGTTTCTTTGTTTTGTTTTTTTTTTTGTTTGGTTGGGGTTTTTTATTTTATTTTAAATAACCTAAGTACTATATTCTTTACATCGATTGCTTTTGATTTTTACATGGTTCACAGTGGTTTGAAGAGCACACTCCACATGCTGTCTCCAGTGGAGAATGTGAATTTCCCCACTCTGTTTCCCCACCTAAATAAAATTATCTGTGACAAAGGATCAGGAAGTGGTTGCAAATCCCTCATGAAGGAGAACACACACAAAGCATCCCTTTCCCTGATGAGAAGGTGGGACTGCAACAAGAGGGAGGACAGGCACCATGAGATAGTCCTCATTGTAAAAGGGGGAGAAAAGGCTTAAAACAGTAAAAGTACTAAGTAGCAAGTCAAGGTGATTATAAGGGGTATTTTAAAAAAAAAAAGAAAAGCTATCTGATAGTGTCATTGGATGAGTAACATCTTTAAAGCTCTCCAGGGCAAACTAAGGATATTAGAGTTAATGGAATAACTTTGAATCTTCTGTCATTGTAGCCTGATGGCATGACACTGAAGTCAGGGGAAGCCACTACATGTCTGATGGGGTTAGATGCTTGTGCCTACTTCTGTAGAATTTGGCTGGCCTTAACACTTGTGACCATTTAAAAGCAAAAAAGAATCAAACAAAAATTTGTGGAGTTTTTGGCCTAATGGTGACTTTTAGTTTTTATTCCACAGCTACATTCCACTATGGGCAACTGTATTTTGTCTGTCTAAATTCTTTTTGAAGTTCTCAGTGGGAGGCAAGATTTCCTGTTCTAAGTTGTAGAGGAGTCCTGCTGATGGCTGAAGGGTTGCCTGGCTGTATCCGGTGAAGACCGTGTTTCATTCGTGGGAGAAGCAATTTCTGTATGTCTGTGCTGAAGCGGGTAATTCTCTAACCCTCAGAAGATATGTGCATGTAGTGTATCTGTTGACATAAAATCTGTACAAAGAGACATATGGATGCATGTACATGTGAAATATTAGTATTATTTTTAATAATACCTTATCAAGGGTCTTGCACTCTCTGAAGCAACTAGTCCTATAAAGTGTGTGTGATTGGTCTGGAACAATAAGCAATTTTGCAATTTTCTGAAAGTACAGGGCTGTCTTTCAAGGATGAAATTCTTGCCTGAAGTAGACCAAAACATGGTTTTTGCAGTGGAAGACTTCCACCGGCAGAATCACAATGCTGTCAGTATTAATAGCAATTATCTGGTTTTCATACTTGGGCTGCTATTACCTAGTTTCTCTACATCTGCTAAAAACCAGAAGCACAGTTGAAAGAATCAGCAATCCAAGATCAAAAGCTTTTTCCCAAAATTCCTTGTATGATGTTATCTCAACCAGCAGTTCTGCTTTAACACAAAGACCCAAGTGTCTGCTCTGGTGAAGAGAAGATGCACATCAGGACCTGAGGGCATAGTGAGAGTTCTGGGGAGCAGGGCTGGCGTGGGACCAGGAGCCCAGGCTGTCTGCTTTCTGCTTGCCCTTGAGCTTGACAGTGACTGAGAGCCTGTAGCACTTGCGAGCCTCCAGCCGCAAACTGAGTGGTGGTTGTTGTCATGCTTTCTCTTTTATCAGAAAGACGATGTTTTCATATTCTGTAGCTTGTTGAAATAGTTCAGCAAGAAGGATGTCTGAGGGCATTGACACGTGAACTCTAGTGATTTGTCTGGGAGGGTCCCCTTCCTTCTGCTGGGAGTTTAGCACCTCTGTAGTTTAAATCAAAGTAGCAGAAAACCATAGGCTTTGAGCTGGAGTTCAAAGGAGGGCCTGACATACACTAGCTTCTGCTGGTTCTGGTACAGGGAAGTAAGAGACCTCTGGCAGTGGGGTGAGGCAGGCAGTTGGGGTCTTCTCTAAAATCACCCCAGCACTGAGTCTAGGTATCTGTCATCCATATCCTCGGTATGAAAATTCAGGTCTGCATGTATCCATAATAACGTGCCTGTCAGTGGTGCTGGTTTTGGTGGGAGCCTTAGCACTTGAATTACCATTTGTGCAGATTTTCAAAGACAGTAGTGATCATGATCTTTCTTCTGTAGGTACAACAGCAGAATTGGAGGGATGTGGCTAAAGCATGTAGAAGAGAGGAAACTGATTTTTAATCTAGGCTGCTGCTGGTGAAACAGCATGCCTTTGTTTGACCATAAATAATTCCACTCAACTCTGACATGTCACTAGATTTTTTTTTATAGAGAGATATATATAGATATATATACACATACAATACTTGCTCTGTTACTTGTTTACATTACATATAGTATGTATATATAAATAAGTATTAGGCATCTACTGAGAAATATGCACTGAAAAGTTGAATCTGAAACCCAAAGGTTATGGTGAAGGTGTGAAAAAGAAATTAGATCTGTGGCAGAGAGCTTATGTAATTTATCACAGTTATGATAATGTTTGGAAGCATGACTAGAGAGGCACTTGCGAGAGTCTGCTACAAGAACAGTTCTTCCAAGTGCTTAATACAGATCATATTTCAATTTTTTTGAAAGACTAGCTTATTATTGCAGGAAATAACAATTGATTCTACTGTTTTGAGCGTAGGAGGACACTACACCACTGACACCAAAACCGACAATACTGAAAGTCATACCTAGCTTCAGAATATTTTCAGGGCCCGATTTGGCCGGTTTTAGCTAAAGGAATAGATGAAACAACTTTCAAAGTTGTTTAAAGGGGAATCTTAGGACTGCACTAGCAATCAATCCTTATAGTAAACATTTTGGCTGTTTAAGGGAAAAGTTGTTAATTTTGGGCATTGGAACTTTTGCTTCAATTGGAGGAAAAAAAAAAATAAAAAATTGGAGCACAGTGACCTTTCGTCTGTTTCTTCCTTGCTATGGGCATATTGACTTCAGTGCTACAAGCTGTCATACACTAGAGGGCACACAATGCTTGCAAATGCTGCAGTACCAGCCCAAGGAAATGCCTATCTCAAGGGATCTAATCTTAGGATGACCTGTGGATCTTGGAATTGACTTTGCTTTAATCCTGCCTCTCAACCCAGTTGCAAAGGAAACATAAAATTTGAAATGTTATTAATTTTATTTGACTCTGGGGACTAGTCCCATTGAATTTCCTGGGACTAACTTGTGTGAGTAAAGTGAGTGAGATTTAGTTTGGGAATGGTTTTATGGATTCCTGTTTTTTAACTTTGACTAGGTTTTCATTGATATGAATTGATTAAGGTCTGTAGCATTCCCAATGTATTCTTGCCCAGTGGAATAACGCCTATGTGATCATAAGACAAAGGAGGTTGTATGATCATGACGCATTACAGCGTCCATGCTGAGACTTTATAGGTTATGTAGTAAGCGATTTTTAATTTTATTTTAGCATCAGTTTTTGCCAAGATTCTGCATTTCTTTAGCTTGTCTGGTTTTAGGAAAAATACAATAAGCTTCATAATCTTTGAGATAATCCCCATGTGGTGTGCACCTTAATTTGAGAATCCCATGTCACTTTTATGTGGTTGGAAATGCATATGGGGGATGTAACAGGTGAGACGGGTGGTAACGTGATTTTCATTGTTTTTATAGAAATGTAGGCAAAGCAGGCCTGGTGTGTATACTGCAGATGGAAATAGTGTTATTAAACCAGGCTCTTATCTCACTTTTATTTTTCTGTTAATTTTATAGAAGCCAATAAAGTGTAAGCTCTACAAATTTTCTTCTTCATGCTGGTTGAATATGTGAAAATTGCGTTCTTGCTTTTCAAAGGCAGCAGGTCTAGCTACAATAAAGTAGAGCTTGGCCTGAATGTTTTGGCATCATGCTGGAGATACAGCAATGCTTGGGTCACTCTGCCAGATCTGGTTATTCCAGATGATAGCTGAAAGATTCAGGCTTGAATCTTTCCCAGTTAAAGGCTGCTAGTGATGCACAATATGCGACATGGATGAATTTCTGACATGAGTAAACTGAGGCCTCTCAATGCTCTTTCAGACAGAACAAACCCCCCAAAAAGAGACAGAAACGTAAGCCAGGATACTAACCCCACTTTCCATGGGAGTACAGCTAGTACGTTGTATTCTGTGTTTGCATTTGACATTGTACAGTCTCTTAACTTAAAAAGAGAAGAGCAAATAAAGAAGTATCCATACATATCGGAATAAATAATATGCTCGTACCTCAGCGGGAGGTTATCTGCTCCATTCTTGGTTTTGCTGATATGAAATCCTGAAGTGCAAGAAAACATTTTAGAAGTCCCATGAAATATAAGACCATGAGACACTTAGCTGAGTCTTGTCTTGCTGACTTTAAATATACTGAACGCCAATTAAAGCAAAATTTGGCCCAGTATAATTTTGCCACTGGCTACATACCTCACAAGTTTTGGGTGGATATTTTTTTCCCCTTTTTCTCCAACCCTCCCAGCATTTTGCCTTCTGGCCTGTACAGCTGTGCTGCTAGTATACTTTCTATTTCTGGAAATGACCCATGCGGTTAGGTCAGTTTGTTTTAGCCTTGCTCCTTGTTGTTGAAGTAGAATAGCACATTTCCCCTAACTGCATGAAAGCCAGGGTAGACAATCTTGATAAATATGATTAATGGGCCTCTCTGCTTTGCTCTGCAGCTGAGGGCTTCCTGAGGTTCTGTCAGCTGGGCTACAGCTCCCCAAACCAACCTTTATGTAGAAAGTACGCCTTGGGTTCTATTATGTTGTTAAATATATTTTTATTCACAGCTTTTGCTATAGGGAAGTTTTTGCAATTGAAGTACGGTAATAAGAGTCTGAAGAGGTAGTATTAGCAGGAAAAGCAATTCATAAATATGGGTGAGTTTTTGGATTTTTTTTTTTCCCTCCGTCTTGTTACCTAGAAGTTTGTAGGTTACGTTTCCTGTGGCTGAAGTTAAGTCTGGGATTAGTGAGGTGTTTAATTCATTGCCCTGATCAGCAGGATAGTAGCAAGTGGTGGTAGCTTTGAGTTGGTTATAACTTGTCAGTACATGGAATATATTTATAGGTTACTGTTATGTTTATTTCAAGTAACGTGACTTAAATATGGTACCCATAGAACTTGACAGAAAATAACTTTTGTGTTGCTTCTTTTGTCAGAAGGAAAAACAAATGAGTTATCACATTATCTTGATGAAAAATGCTATCCAGAGACTCCAGCAGTTATGCGACTGCTCCTTCAGAAACACAATTAAAGAATATGGGGGGGTGGAACCCACATTGATGTGAGTGATAAATAAAATAAAATGTGTGACTGGCATCAAGGAACATTCAGCTTGTGCCTCTCTATTAATTAGCAAACACTCACATTTGTGAGGGTACTCTTCGAATTGTCCTTAAAATTCAGAGGCCAGACTTCTGCCCTGCATGTGTGAATTACTGGCTGCAGCACAGGCTGAATCAATCCATCTAGCTTTCCTGGTGAGTGCTGTGCAATTGTAATTGCAGGAGCACATCAGCATTCTCAACAACTGAGTACAAGTCTTAATAACAAATAATCCTCTTGAAGTTGTTCCCCCCTCCACTGCAATCAAAGGAGAGCTTTGTTAAGGCATTAACTAACAAATTAGCTGCTAAATACTGGTAATAACCTATTTCCCATAGATTGCTTTTTAATTATAGCCTAAGCTGTGTGATTCCTGAAATCGCTTCTTTGGCAAACCAATGTTTGTGGTCATTTGCAACCACTGTAACTAATTGTTGAAAAAGTAATTTTTAAAGTATTCACTGATATCAGAACACACTTTGCTTATATATTCTTGCCTGCAGAAATACTTTCTCGGTGTTTCTTTTAACTGTTATTAGTATTTTAATTTAAATCTATTGGGCTGTGCTGTGAAATTGTTGTTTTAATTTTACTTCCATGTACAATATATGTCCTCATTAGATTTTTAGATAGTGTAGGTATTTTCCACTTAACTGTTACAAGAAACTTTTCATATGGGGGAGGAGGAATTAAACACTTCATTTTTATATGTATTGGTTAATGCAAACTATTTATTTTTCTAATCTGTGTCTCAGCAACCATTTAGAAAAATAACTGATGTTTAGTTTTTTGAAGGGAGGGACTATTTTTTGTATATTCATTGCTTTTCTTCCCCAGATTTCAATAAAGGCTGCATATTTTCCAATATATTGTTCTGCTTCCCTTCAAACCTGACTTTTTTATAAGGGAGCACAGCCATCAAAATTGGCAAGCATTAGGCTTGATAATTAGTTCAATATAGTGACCAGTTCTGTGAATTATGAGTTCAAAGCAACATATGGACATGGATGAAATCAGATTTTGGCATTTCTCACTTAGATTGTTTCAGGACACTGCTGGAGCTTCTTTGATCTGTAAATAACAACTGCAGTTCAGTGCCTTACTTAAAATACATCAAACACGTTCATGACTTTAGGTTTTACGTGTAGACCTCACTTGTAGCTACAGTTTTGAATCAGATTGATAAAGCTATTCATGTTTTGAGATTTCATAGAGAAAGCTACCAAAGATAGCTCTTTTAATTCTTCATGTTTTAAGAGAAGCAGCAAACATTCCTCATCTTAATGTGCATCCTAGACTACATCAGCAGATGGTTTATGAAGTCAAAAGCAACCATCTCTTGTATTGCAGATCCTCTACAACCTGATGGCAATGGGTGTCTTCCTTTACTCTTTCAGCAGTATAAAACAATTGAACCAAGGGTTTATTTTCGCTGTACCATGCAGTAACTTACTTCAGTAACTCCTTTCCCTGTTGTAGCTTGCATATAGCAGCATTTTTCCTAGTTCTGAACTTTGCGGTGGTTTGAACTGTGATCTGCCATCTAGCAGACAGTAGCTGGAGCTAACCAGACGGGCTCTATTTGTTACTCCTTAAAGATACACACAGGTCCTGGCCTAGTTCAATAAGCAACATTGCCTTTCAATAGTTCATTAAATGCACTACTTCTGGGCTTATCAGTTAGTTATGAAAGGGCTGTATGATTTCTTGGTAGCAAAGGAATGTGGGGAATTATGGCTTCTCAGTGTTTTACCATCAGCTTTCCAGCTGGGTAACTCCATTGCTTCTAATTAAACTCCCAGTGTTTGCTTAGAAAAGTTCAGCATTCAGTGGTAGTGCAATGGGGGGTTTTTTATGCTGCATGGTTAGTGTAATTACCGGAGTTCTACATGAACACTTAAGAGTTGTTTTCACAGTGCTTTGGCGTCCACTGAGATAAAGTTCTTGTCCTATACCTCCCCTTGTATACAACTTTGTACTCAGTGAAAATTTACTGCAACCCTCCATTCTCCCCCAAAAACACATAAGCTTGAAACTTAGTTGAAAGGCAAGCTTCTTTTCTAAGCACCCTGTCCCTTTTCTGGTTTTAGTCCCTTGATAAGATGCCAGATACCTCAGAGTTGGGGCACTTATTTCTGTGGGTGGCAGATGATAAAACCCAAGCAGGCAAGTTAGACTTTGCCTGATGGAATCAGACCCATGTTCTGTCCAGTCCAGTGTCTTGTCTCTCCTTGGGGCCAATGTAAAATCCTTAGGGAAGTCAGGAGGTAGGAAAGGTGCCCTGCTGTGTTTTAGGCTTACAGCTGGCAGCTGTTAAAAGGCAAGCATCCAGCCTCCCTTCAGTGAGTCCTTGTTCCTACCAGCACCCCCAACAAAAATGACTGTAGAAGTAGGTACTACAAATCCCCAGCTTTTACATTAACCCTTTTAAATGGATGCAGCTGGCTCAGAGATTTCTTACACCAATGGTTTTTTGGGGGCAGCTTATATTTATTATCTGGGAAAACAAATGATCCTTTCTACTTATTCCCCATTTATCTTTCCCTTCAAGATTCTCCTCCAAAACACCCTTATTTATTTCTGTATCCTGCCTTGCAAAACATCATCTTACACAGATAAACTTTTATCTTTGTGGGCCAAATCGTGCTCCCACCTGTGTTTTCCTGCTGACTTCCCTCTGAGCACAAGTTGGGGCACAACCCAAGACCGTGTGTCTCCCAGACCTGTGTGGCAGAGGCTTCTCCAAGGTGACTGTATGGTGGTCCCTCACCTTTGCTGCAAAGACTTTTGAACATTGGAGTCTGTTGTCTGAAAAGTAATAACCAGAAGAACAGCTAACATAGCTGTGGGCAGAGATGTTTCAGAAATAGAAATTCTCACCATGAGAATTCTTGGCAGTGTTGGAGCAACTTCATCCCACACCTGCCATGCTTGGCAGAGGATTTCACTTCTGTGTCGGTAAGGGGAGGAAGCTGTACACATCCAAAGAACCCTGAAGTATGTAGATATAGTGTGATATGAGAGAAAGAGTTGACATCAAAATTCAGCTGGCGCTGTCACAAAAAAGAAAACAACAGCAGAAGACAAGGAGAACCTGAGAAGTGGTGACAGCAAGAGCATTGAGGTACAGTGAAAGCAGTTGGTGCTTTTAGTGTTGTGTAAGGTCTTGTGTTTAATTCCAGACTTGGTCAGAACCTGGCAATAGGAGGAAGAGTTTTCAACTGATTTTGTGCTTTTTTATCTCCATTGATTTCCCTTTGGGAGCAACGCACTCGCTCCTGGACACTTGAGGGTTCTTGTCACGTGCTCTGGCTGGCTGTAAGGCCTTGTGTTTCGCAAAGGGAACACCCTGCAGAAAGGAAACGGGTAGCGCATGTAATTTTCAATGTGAGAAATGTTTGTGGATGCTGTCAGTGTGGTGTTCTTTTCTTGCCAGTTCTAAAGGCCTTTGCTTTCTGTACTGGCTTTTAAAAACGAAGAGAGAATGGCACTGCAGGGACCATCTGTCTTTGTTTTTAATTCTTTCAGAAGTTTTGATAGACTCTGCATTTTCTAAGATAAATGATTCAGTGAAATTTTACTCTTTAGCTTGAGTAGTTAGTATCATTGAGCTACTTAATTTTTATTTTGCTCAGCTGGTTGTTCAAGCTGAAGATTCTGGCTTGACCAGTTGGGAAGAGATGGGCTCACTGGACTGAGAGGGCATGATGAAGAGCAAAAGGACAATGAGGGCTGCTCTGAGAAGGTAAAAGGGGTGCCTCTATGAGGGCTTTGGGATTGAATCTCAGCAGGACTTGTTTTGTAAATTAATATCTGAAGCTTCTGGGATTTGGTAGAATTAGATTCTGAGGTACATTATTCCTCTTTCAGTTGTCTCTAGTATTTGTATCAAAACTGTATCCCACAAGATTATATTTTATGCATTTTTTTATTTACTCCCCCCCCAAAAAAAAAAAAAAAAGGCACTTTTCTATGAGTGCTAATGCTTCATCTTAAAGTAATGAGTAGTAGAGTAATTTTGTTTTGGATTCACAGCTCTGTCATCAATGGTCTCTATTGTTTTTTCACATTGGTTGTAAGTTTAGATGTGTGTTTAATCTGTTCATTTTGAATTTTAGATAGTTGAGAGATGCTTATTCTGAGTATTTAATGGTACTATCCGTTATTTTAAGTACACGTAGTTTCTGAAAGAATGCAATTAGAAACTAAGCCCAGGAATTTCTGTGGCAGGTCAGGCACTTCTGGCCTCAACTGTCATTGACTGGAAGAAGAATAAAGCTCACGGTGCCTCTACAAATCACTGAAGCATTCCCTTCCCTGATGTTATGATACATGTCATACGCTCTGTTGAGAGACAATATGAATGTGCCTGGTGGATAAATGTTCTCTGGATAAACTTGGATGTTACTGTGTCTTCTCACTGTGCCTTTTATGATCCACATCTCTGACTGATATGAATATGTAAAATATGAGCCGCTTTTAAGAAACCAGAAGTGTGTATATATCTAACAACCATGGAAAAAATGTCTGAGAAGTGAACTAGACGCTATGGTGAAGTTTGAAACACCAGCCAACAAAAGAGCCCTGATGTGTTTGTTTTCATTCCTGTACTTTTTAGAGCCTATTTCATGATTCTTGATGCTTGATTGAGATTTTTAGGAGGGGGTTTGAAGAAGGCAGTGTAGTTGTGTGATTTAAGAGGCTGGTGAACTGCCATGGTCTCTGTGCATGGTGACTGAGAGCAAACTCACCTTGCCTAGATATTCCAGATGCCTGTGAGAGAAAATAAATGAGGGAAAACAACAACAATTGGAGTGAGGAAGAAACAGTTAACAATAAATGTTTGGGGTTGGCAAACCATGGGGAGGGAATTCTGACCAAGATCCTACAGGGCTGTAGCATGTTCAGAGTGGTGAAAGGCAAGATGCAAAAGATCTGTAGTCCTTTCTTTTCCTCTAGTATCTGAGTCAATATGTTGCACAGATCCACAGGTCAGGTGAACATAAATTGTGCTGTTGGAATTTATCTGGCCAGTAACTTAACCTCTGACTCACCCCGGCATGGTACAGCATTACAAACATAGTCTTCAAGGAAGGATGAACAAATTTCTTAAGCCATTGGGCACAAACAAAACCTTCAAAATCAGTCAAGAATACCTCCTTGTTCCACTGCTCCGTCACCCCTCATGCCCTGGGATGTATTTGTTGCGGCTAATGCTAGGAAAATTCAATCTGTCCATTTGTGTTCTGTGCTCAGAATGACTAAAAGTACCTTTCCTCATTTTGTCCAGCTCATGTTTAGTTCTGTGTCCTTTTAAAAATTTTCAGACCACCAAGTGTGATGACTCTCAGCTAAGCATGTCCGTGGTTTGACAAACTAACCTCTTTTGTTAATTTACTTCAACAGAAGGGAACATAAGGGAATGCAAAAGCATGGTTTTCTTGACAGTCCCAGCAGTTTAGGAATTAACTAATTCAGGCTGCAGGAATCCAGTGTATTACTAAGGGACCTGAAAAGAATGTGTCCTCTCACCTGTGATTTTGTTTTACCTTCATGTTCTCCCAAAAACCACCAGACATATAGAATTCCCACTAACAGTGGGGAAGGAGCTTAGTACTTCCAGAAACAAATAAGACTGCTTAAGTGCTTAAATCTGGTTTAGCTCTTCAACTATTAAGTATATGAGTTGGAAATGTCTCTTGCATGTGTAAGGGAATTACTCCCATTGCTAAATTTCCTTTCTCTGGAATTTCCCCCATTTTTAATTAAAAAAGGGAGCAGACCTGGGGAATATTGGTAGGAAAAAGCCAACTCAAGGATTCAATATGAATTTTGTGATGTGTAGGTAGCTGAAAGATCCTGCCTCGTTTATTGGGCAGACACTGAAACATGGGACCACTTGCTGAGGTTAATGTTTGATCTCTCAGTCCCCTTGGAAATGATGATCTTGAAATGGGATGGCCTAGAACAACTTGAAAGTATTTATTTTCCCAAGTCTCGTGAATTGCCAACACAGGGAGTACTTTTACTGTAACAAAATACTGTGTATTTAAAGAGAATTCCTTCTTTCTGAGAAATGTGACCTTGATTAAATTATTTCTATTTTTAATCAACTTTAAGGTCCCTGGAACTTCTAAAGTTCTCAGCAGCTGTTCCTCAGATGTTTGCTGGCCTGTTGGCCTCACAGATTTTCCCATCTCCTCAGGAGGACTAAGGACTCTGAACACATCCTCAACAGCCAGAGATAACATTTTGTGGCCAAAAAAGACTAAGTGGTGCCCTGAGCTTGGGAAAGGGCTCTGTAAATGGTCTCCAGAGCTTCCCCACAGAGGCTATATGTTGGAGAACCCTGTTAAAGAGCACTTCAGCTTTAACAGTTGTACACTGATCCCCAAACACTGGATCTTCTTTCTGCTGCCAATCTTTCTTTTGTGCATTATATTTCCTTTGAGAGCAGAATACAGGCGGAATCTCTTAGGCTTTTGCTTTACTCTTTAATCCAGCACCACAAACCAGAAATCCTTGGGGTTTAAGCAGCTTCACCATTTATTTACACAGGTCTGCAGTGGCTTTTTGTTTTCTTTGTTGTTTCATCTGTGGTTTTCCCCCCACTGTGTTTTGGATGGCTCTGTTTTCTGTTGGAAATTCTGAAAGGCTGTTTAGCTGCATGCATACTGCCTTCCCTGTATGTTCACCTAGTCATCTCTGCACATGGTGCAATACAGGACCAGCATCCTGTTCTCAAGGCCATAGCACCTTTTCTTTACTGAAGTAGTTCTATAAACAGCAGAAGCCTGTTTTCCTATGGACCTGTAATCCACAGTGCCTCTGATTTCCCTATTGCGTTGACTCAAGCTCTGCTTTCATGACCCCAAAATTCCCTCCTACAGCCCTAAGCTGTTGGTTGAGCCGGTGATAACAGATGCTGGGGCGCTTCCCAGGTATCTGTGTGCTGGTTGCCTGCCTGTGTGTACCCACTGTTTGCCTGGCCAGCAACCACACAGGTAGAGCTTCTTCTGCAGCCTTTCCTACAAAGTGGGGTTGCTAAATTGAGTCTCTTGGCTCAGCCGAGATGCTTACAGATGTGTTTGACATGCTTGTTTGATGTTCACAGAAGTTTTAGGAGTTTTGTCCCTACCTTTGTCTTATTTGCCTAAAATCAGATGATTTCAAAAGCTAAGGAGAGGGAAACAGCGGGCAATTTCATGCACTGCTTCAGTAGCAAACCAGCCTAAAAATGCACCTCTGTACAGTCAGAGACAAGATGTCAGTAAATATCCTATCAAATGGCTCGTGTTCCATTACTTACTGGTACAGCAGTGAAATAATTAGTTTTTTGGAGTCAGATTATAAGCATGTGTGGAGATGGAAACCTTAGTACTGATTAATCACTTGGATAATCATACTTAACTAAAATTTTACCATTCAGACATTGTGTAGTTGGTGGAAGGCAAAACCCAAGAATGCTAGTGAAATCTGGATCAAGAGCATGTTACGGTATTAATAATTGGCAAAGGCACTGAGTTTTACTGTACTAACCAAATATTGTCATTTATCGTGTCTCAGGTACCCATTGAAAATACATGGGCTACAGTCCAAATACCTGTGGTGATTAACAAGTTGAAGGTTTAGTTCAGGGCACTCCTGAAACTACTCAGCTATTAAAAATGAGGAATAGTTCTTGGTAAAACATGTCCTTTCAGTACTTGTTACGGGTAGTCTGTGAGTAACCAAACCATCACGCAGGTCTGAGATACCACTTTCCTTTTCCTGGTAGATATGAGACTGTTTAATTGAAGATTTAGTTATGGAAATTTCTTTCTATGAGCAGGATTCCATAGTTTATTATAGTGAAATTCCTGAAATAGCAAAAAAAAAAAAAAAGCCTATAAAGGAGGATCAGGGAGTTTAAACCTAAGATATCAGAATTGCATGGTGGTATATGTGCACTGGGTTGTAATGGCCCTTACCCATCAGGAGTCAGACTGAAAATGAAAATGCTGTTACGTTTGTAGAGATGGAGTTTTGCCATTGTTCGTTTATTTTTAATTAATTGTATCCATACCAGATAACTGTTACAGGTACTTGAATGGGCTTAGAAGTCTTTTGAGATGTCTGGTACTTTGCTGCTTTTAAGCTTTAGCACTGGTAGTCAGGTTTTATGTAAATCTATCAATGTTATTTCTACCATTGGTGATCTTATTTCTGACTACAAGCACTGCTATTTAATTCTGTCAAAGGTGTTTCCGTAATTAAATTTATAGTGCAGCTTAATAACAGTTCAGAGAGCATAAAGCTCCCAAAGTGTTTCAGTTCTATTTGAAAATGGATACCCAGGCTACAGTTTGGATCAGAGACAGTAAAATTGGATAGCATTTTTTGACCTTAAAGCTTTTCTGTTCAATCACATCTTAACATTCCACATTACTGGAATGGAAAAGATTTTTGTACAAGCGTATTTTGAAGTATTTTAGTACAGTAAAGAAAAATCATGGTAAAATAGAACTGCTGGCATTTCTGTGTATTAAGAGCTGTTCTGCTCTCCAAGCTCCTGTTAACTTAAGTGTGAACTGCCTGAATGAGATGTTTGCAGGGTCAGGCTGCTTCCAGGCAGCTAGATGGAAGATATCCTGGTTTCTTTACTTCATGAAGCATGTTGAATTAACAGGAAATTACTAGTACCTTGTCTCTCTCCTTCTTGTATTTTTCCATGAGAATAATTAGGAGATAAAAGAAGTTTGTTGCCTGACAGAGAAATGATCAAATGGTCCTTTGACAGTAAAGAAATGACAACATTAGAAAATCCTATTGAGCAAAAGTATTTCGCAGGTTTTGGGAACGGAAGTATTGTGAATATGGGCACAGTGCAGATGCCACAGCTTGAATAAACTTTCTGATCAAGGATACAGGTGTACTTTTGGACGAAAGAATGCAGAGTTGAGCATTGCTCCCTTTTTAGCATGAGCTTTTCCCCAATATATCCTTTAACGCCTGTGCTCACACTAACAGAAAACCTTTTGATTGCTAGTGCCTATAAAGAGCAGATGGTATCTTCTGAATGTGTTTTAATATGAGAAGGTATTGAGCATAGATTGAGTCCGTGCATATTTTAAATCAACTGTGTCTGTAAACTCCATTTCAGTGTTACCTGTGCTTTGAAGAACTTACGATATTTAATATGTCTACAGACATCCCATAAATTCTTATTCACCCCACCTGCCTCTCTGTGCTAAGTTCCTGCTGTTACACGTAGAGCTTTGATGAATATTTAGATTGCACTATGAAGTTCTTTCTTTCAAAGATATGGATTTTCCTCATGGAAAAAGCTTTGTTTCTGTTCAGAAACACACAGGAGAAAAGGATTGTGTTATGTCCACAGCTCACCAGTGTTGCAAGTGGGGTGGGAGTGAATAGTTCATCCTAGAGCAATACAGAGCAGCAAATATAGTTTCCTATTACACCAGAAGCTTGGTCAAAAAACCAAGTTTAGTATATACTTAGGATTTTTGGTACTAAAGCCATCTCTTTCCCTAGTTCTGAAATTATTGCAATAATCATCTTCTTGATGGGTATTGTTCTGTGTTTTGTTACATGCTTGTTAATCTTGTGACCTTCCCTCCCCCCTCTCTCCACCTTTCCAGCCATCCATCAGAAGTATCAGACGTCTCAGTTATAGGAACCTGGCTGGGCTTTCTTTGTTTTCCCTCTTCAGGAATCAGCTATTTAGTGTGAGATAGTTTTACATACGCAGCTGTCTGAAATTACAGCTCCCTTTTCTGAAAGGGGATGTTTACTGCCTCATTAATACCAGTTAGAAGTCCTGCTTTATAGCATTACATTAATAGGAGCAAGGTGGAAACATTAGTGGAAGGCTGAGGTCTGAGATTTTCATTAGTGCTTTTGAGTATCGTTACTGTCCTTGTAAAGCTACAGGTAAGCCAGTGTTCTTGTGAGAAGTGTGTGACCCTTATCTGGCCAGATGGTTTATAGAGCTTTAGATTTATCATTTATCATCTTCCTTGTCTTTCTTCACGAATGACTTCTTTGTGAAGCTTTCTGGTAGACAGCTGTTTGATCAGAGTTGACTTTGAGAGGAAATTTCTCCTAGAACTTCATGGAAGACCTCATAATTGAATGGTTTAATTTTATCTTGAAGCATTTGGGTTCCACGGAAAATCTCTTGTATGTGTGTACATACACCCATGTAAGATGAAAGTTGAGATCTTGCAGCTACTAAAAATGTTTGTGTTACAATGCCAGGGTCTGACCTTTTACAATCCTGATAGAGGTCTCAACAAGAAACCTGGATCATGTACATGCTGCTTTAGGCTTCAAAGCAAAATTGGAGATCTGCAGACATAATATGAATGTCCCTTGTGTTGCTGAGGAATAAGATCTATAGGTGAGATCTATTTTTATGGAAAATGCTTACCCAGAAGTTTTTCTCTTCAGGGAATTTATGCTTCTGAATGCAACAGTAATCGTTAATGGAAAGAGATTGTGTTCTCAGGTGGACTTCATGTGTGTTATCATTGCACATCTGAGCTGGCACGTTATGTTTGGGTCCTTTAGCTACTGCTGTAATATGAATGATCCATACAAACCCGGTCAAAAGCAAAGCCTTACTGTTTTACTGACTGTCCTCTCAGCAAAAGGTCATCTTTGAGCTGATGACCTTCTAGTCCAATGGACAAGATGAAGGGCTACCATTTTTTCCAGATGTCAGATTGAGAAAGATTGAGTGCTTTGCCTGAGGTTATGCTCCTAACTTCCTATGCAGTTGGGGAATTCTCCTCATTGCCAGACCAGTTTCAGAAATGAAAGACTATCCTACTGCCTCACTTAGGGGTTTTTGTTGTGAACTAACAGTGGAGCACACACGTGGCGTTCTGCAAGGCTCTGAGGGTCGAAACTGTTACACTGGCTGACTTTGCTAACAATCTACTCAGCAATTCAGTGTACATATATGGTGACTTCTCTCCTGTTCACTGTTGAGCCCCAGAATAACATAGTCCTGTAGCTCAAGCTTCTGCACCACAGCATGCCTCAGACTACACAGGCTTGCACAGACTCTTAGGGTTATACTTGTTTCCCACAATTTTCTGCGTGTTTGTCTCTAAACGAACCATGAAATGATTCAGTGCCCGCATGTGGTTTTAATAATAAGCGTATGTGGGCAAATGAGAAAATACAGAATGTTCGACTGGAAGTTTCCAGCATACAATATGGGTTAAAATCGAAGTAGGTTTATAGTGCAGTGTTTGTCAGAGTTGGCTAATTACTTTTGGGTTGTATAACACTTTAGATGAGGCTTCTCTCTATAACCTGTAACAACTGTTGAGTGGTGGAAGGCTCCATACTTAATCAAGGGCAGATTTGGAGCAATAAGCTCCAGTTTGATCTTCACTGGGATCTGATTGTTTTTCTGGGAAGTTTGTGTGTTGTTGTTGGTTTTGGGGTTTTTTGTTTTGCTGCTGTTGTTGGTTGTTGGGTAGGTTTTTTTGGGGTTTTTTGTGGTTTGGGTGGGGTTTTTTTTTTTTTTTGAGAGAAAGTGCAGCAAGTAGCTTTCTGATCTTGTTTTAGCTGAGAGTTATGTCAAGGGCTTATACTTCTTTAATGGAAGTCATACTAGGCATCCACATCTTGAAAACTCTAACTGCTGTAGATACATTCTGGCTTAGGGTGGTCTTTTCAAAGTCCAGAGTAATCCTTCCCTTTGCCATGTATCCTCAGCTTTGCAAAATGCTTCTGAAAAGATTGTCTCTTTCATTATTATTTTGTTAGAGAGCAATAAGTTCTCAGATTTTCAAAATCTGATTTTCTGTTCTTTTCTCCCACCTCAGACATGTTCAGCTCTGATGTTCCTTCTTCCGTGCATACTGAAGGGAGATGTGACATCCCGCTAGCCCAAAATCAGAAGAAATTTATTGCTGTCAGATGAGAGAATTTCTCTTAGAGTATTCTGACTCTGTATTTTCTTTTGCTCCCAAACTCGAAGGGTTAATATTGGTTTAGACTTAATCAGCTTTTGCTAACAATCTGGCTAAAGCTTGCTGATGAAATACACAGTGAGAATTGCCTTTGGCAGTCTTTGAGACTGATGTCCTTGTGTGTGAAAGGGAGGAAAAGCATTGGAAAAGCCACAGGGAGGAAAAATGATAAATAAAGACAAGTACTTGAAAATTTTCTGCGACGGAGAAAAGAAAAATCTGTTCCTGTGCCTGTGATGAGAAGGTGAAGAAGTAATGACTTAAATTGCTCTGGGGAACTATCCAACAAAGCAGCACCTGAGCTGATCATCTGTGCAGTCCATCCATCAGGAGAGGCGGTTAAAATAGGTTAGACAAACATGTTGGGAACAGGCCCTGCCCTTGGTAAATGGCCTTCGGAACTCATTTTCTCCATAATACTGTAATTCCTGGGAAAGGCAGGTGTAGTTGTAAGAGAAGGCGAACAAGAAATGCAAGGGAGCAGAGCTATTCTTGTGACAGCAGTGCTTTGGGTATTGTGTAGAATAAGAAACTTAAGTAAAACAGGGTGGACAAAGGCTATAAAATTTGTTAAACTCTTTCTCTACTTGTGTTACTGGAAGAGTTATTTTTTCTATGGAGATTTTTTTCAGTATCTAAATCATGTGTCAAGGTGACTGTGTTATGTGGAGGTACCTGAACTTAATGCATAGGTGTGCATATAAGCTGTGCTGGGCTGCATTGGTTTCTCCTCACTGTGATCTTTGGGCACCAGACGTGATTGCAAAGAGTTGTATGGCACATGTATAGATGTTTTTGCCGCACTGTAAAGAGCATAGGTCTGCTGGAAGCTCTGGTCAGTGTAGAGGTCTGAAATGCCAGTAAGGAAACTGCAGTAAAATTTGCTATAAATCCTGCCACCTCTGTAACTCACTTAAATAAAACTTACAAAAAGTATTTTTGACCCAGAAATTTGAAACCAGTTGTATGTCATCCAGGCGTATAAGCTGGAGAAGGCCAAGTGGTCTGTGTTTTGGGAGTGCAGAAGATTTCAGGAGTACACTGAGATCGAGGGAAGAGTAGTTCCCCACGGCTGTTCTTGCTTTCTGCCTCGCTGTGGAAGTGGACCCTACCCCAGGCAGTTTATGGGACTTCTCCCAAAGCAAGGGCTACAGCATCCAGGCAAATATTTCCATGTTCCAGAGGAGAAATGCACTTCTCTGAAGCACAAACATCCCAAGGTGCTGTAGATGATAACACCTGTATGCAGTTATTTTATCTCTGGGCTCATCAGGCTTCAGGAGCAGAGCCATATCTTAAAGAAGCTGTCACAGCAATCCTTGTTTGCCTCCAAGGTGTCTCCTGAAGTGCTCCTGCAGGTAATTAATCACCTAATAAAATACACTCTTTGACAGTAGGTGGAATTTGGAAATTAATTTGCACCCCTTAAATGAGGCTTCTAAAACTATAATTATCATGAAAGGAAGAAACGAGCTGTGTCAGGTGTATAAATGATTTATTTATCAAGAATAAACTGTCACCAAAGTGGCACTTAAACTTGCAGTGTCTGTGCTGCATTTCTTTTAAGTGAATTGAGCAACGACATTTGCCTTCCCTCCCATATTTGCAGCTACTGGGGCAAATTTTCAGTTGTTTGTGAAGCGTTTGGTACAAAAGTGAATTGCAACAAAATTATAGCTGCCTTTTCCATGTTCTCTTTTTCTAATGTGTGATCACTTCTTGCTGCCCCATCATTCCCTGCTCAATGCCTTATCCCCAGAAGAGCCTCTGGCCTCCCCAGGGGACACCACAGACCTTGTGCAGCCCAGTTGGCCATTTGGATTTCTCATTATACCTCCAAATGGCGGATTTTGTGAACTGGGTGTTGGTAGCATCAGGAAATAGAAAGGGAGGAAGTTTTAACTAGTCAGTTGGACTGCATATGGTATAAGTTATCTGGAATAAGAGGAGATCCAAGATACCTGACGCTTTTTTTTTTTTTTATGGTACTGGTTTAAAGATGCCCAAGAGATCTGTTTTTGAAGGTTGTGAGAGGGCAATTTTTTTAAATCCAGAGAAATGTGAGCATAGCAACATTTTAAGAGTGAATCATCTACAAAAATATTTACCTTCAAAATTGAGCAAATATCCTGCTAAAAATGTGTTACCAAAGTGTCTGACCTGTGCACCAGAGCATCTGAAGACTTATTTCAGCTGTGTGGGTAAAGGGGACATGGGCTTCACTGCAGCCTTCACTGCGGAATTGCCACTAAGAACTGTTCTAGTTGCTACATCTGAAATTTATTTGTTACTGACAGTGTAATTTGCTGGCTTCAAAGCGCATGTGGTGTGCTGATGCCGTATATGTAGTTTGTGTGACATGGAAGAAAATTGTCCCATTATTACTTATTAATCTTACATTATTGGTGCATTAATTTCTGAGAAAGCCTGAGAGGATTTCTATTCATTTGTGTCATGCTGACTTCTCTAATGCACAGCTTCTGGGAAGGGCCATGCCTGATTATTTCCCCCATACTTGTTTGCCCAAAGTTAAGTTGACTTGAAAAAGGGATGAGGGTGCTCAGCAACACTGGCTTGATTCAAAAGTCTTTTGAACACAGTAAGAAGATTTCTTGAGTTAAAGCCCCTTGAGAAAAAAACAGAGTAAGAGTGAAATAATTTTTTATTTCTTTTTTATTTACATTTTAGTAACCTCATCTCCTATACCAGAAGTGGCTTTTGCTGGAAAGCATCACAA